>JAGFMF010011640.1:1000559-1134414 GCA_019455555.1 Galemys pyrenaicus | reverse complement strand
CCCCTCCTTGGCCGGCAGCAGGGATTGAACTCATGCTGCAGTGGCTGCGGTTTGCTTCATAGTGTGTTGCTTAACCCACTGCGCCACCAGGGAGGCCCAAGGATATTATTATTGGGTAATAAATTCAGAATAAATCCACTTGGTTTTAAAGTCTGCAAAACTAAATAATATATTGTTTAGAGTAACATAAGCATATGTAATAAAACCATAATGGAAACCAAGGGATGAGGAGTATAAAATTCAAGAGACTGGTCATGCAGAGTGAAGGAAAGGAACAGGATCCAAGTGAGGCAAAGCCCGAGTGGTGGGAGGGTGTGGGTTAGGACTGCATGCACTGCAGGCCAGAGACAACAGCAGTTGCCCCGGCGCCCAAGGCGGGGGCAGGCAAGGAAGAGGAGGTAAACCGAGGATGCTGTGCCAGGTGATTTGCCTACTTTATTATATTTTTTATTATTTATGCACACAAGAGCTGGGGTACAGGCCAGAGCTGTGGGGGGGGGGGGGTGAGAGGATTCAGCAGAGACAGAGTAGGGAGCAGAACAGGCAGACTGACTGAAACACACTGCTGAGGGGAGCAGCGGCAAGGCAGGCGAGGTCTGCTGTGCCACGTGGGTCCCCTCCCTAGCCGGGGATCGAACTCGCGCTTCTGTGCTGCAGATGCTTCACAGTGTAGCGCTCAACCCGCTGCATCACCAGGGAGGCCCTTGCTTATTTTATTTTTGTGTGGGCAAAAGTTGCCAAAATCATGGGCCTTAGAGCCATCTGTTAAGAGGATAAATAAGTGAACTGGACAGAATTTACCAATAGAAATTCAGAAAAGTACATGTAAGAATCTGCACGCAGCAGGTGGGGGCATTACTGTTGTGGGATCACAAATCCATCAGCCAAAGAACAAAGGGGCTTCAGGGGATTCCAAAGAGAAGCTTCTCTGACACCTGTCTATGACCAGTCCTACGACCATGTGTGACCAATGAGAAGAAAAGAGCTTTGGAATCTTTGGATTCATCTGGAAAATGGCCCAAGGACTCCTCTTAGTGCAAACGCTGATGCCCTAGGATCGAACAGGCTGTCATAATTTACCCTTCACCCTCACAATCCTCCCCACTCCTGTTTTGCTAATAGCTCCAATTGATTAATTGTACGAGTAAATCCTGAAGGTCAAAAAGAGGCCTAATTATCTCCTCGTGTTTGTGTTTTCTCCATCAACCAGAGCGCACACTAGGGCCTGAGACACAAGCACCGGGATGCCGATGTTTCGCCTGTTAACTCAGAGCCACTTCCCAACCTACCTTGACCCACCTCTTCTCAGAAAGGTCCTCCACAAACTCAACAGTCGCATAAATGTAAGCATATTGACACACGTAGCTGAGCCAAAAATGCTTCGATAGAGGTTCAGTCTGGACGCGTCACAAATGCTTACTGATTTGCCACTCAAAAAATTCTGCATTAAATTATGGGAAAATATAAATAAATATGGTCTTTTCTTTCATGGGGTGTTTATGCTTGGAATCCAGGTTCATGCTGTGAGGAAGCTGAAACTTGACCTGGGGAGAAGCCCCACAGAGGGGCTCCCATAGAGAGAAATGGAAGCCCCAGCTGAGAATGGCCACAAGCAGCAGACTCGTGAGTGACGAGGCTTCAGAAGACTCTGGGCCTCAGCCTTTGTGCTCTTGGACTGAAGCCCAGACACACCTCACGAGGCAGAGACACGCCATCCCCACTGACCGCTGTCCTAGTTCCGGCCCAAAGAATCCATGAGGAGAATAATGGCTATTTTGTGCCACAGTGTTAGAGAAATGTGTTACACAGCCAAAGCAACCGGAACAAAGACCTTCTAAGGAGAAGAAACTACACAAGCCACGGAAGGTGACAGAGTGCTGGGCGTCCAGGTTGGGTGGGGCGACAAGGCCAAGATGGCCAGCAAGGACCAGACAATGAAAAAGCTTAGATGGCAGCTTCTAAAAACCAGACTTAACCTACTGGCAGAAGAGAACCGCTGAAAGTTTTAAAGTGGAAGTGAAATTTGCTAAGCTGTGCAATTCAGCAAGATATCTCTCTGATCGGTGTGAAGGAGAGACTGGAGAAAACAGACTCAAAAGAAAAGTTTCTCCAATTAAGGTGAATCCGAACCCGACGAGATGGTTAGGTGACGTGCTTCGTGCCTTTTCCATCTTACGGGCCGCCTCTGCTGCTCATTTATGCTCAGTCTCATGTGTAGCAACACGCTGGCAGGGGGAGGTTGTGTCCACACAAAAACCTCCACACGGATATTTATAGAAGCTTTAATTATAACTGTCCAAACTTGGACACAATTGACATGCCCATTAAGTGAGTGGATAGAAACCCTTGTATCCTATTCAGGCCTACAGAAATGGGCAATCAGGCCAGGAGAAGGCACGAGAAAGCCTCAACGTGTATGACTATGTAAAAGAAGCCAATCTGGAAAGGCTACAGACTGTCTGATTCCAACCATATGACCTTTTGGAAAGGGCAAAACTATGGAGACAGTTAAAATATCAGGGGTTGCCAGGGACTGGGGGGAGGGAGGGGTGAATGAGCAGAGTACATAAAACACAGTATAATAACACATCAGTGATGCACACACGTCACGAGACATTTGTCAAAAGTCACGGAATGTACAACACTCGGAGTGACCCTTATTGCCACTGTGGTCTTTAAGTTATAGACTGTCATGTGGAGTCACTGATTGCAAGAGAGGTGGGGTGCAGACAGTGGGAAAAGCTGAACCTGTGTGGGGGCAGGGGTCGTAAGGGGACATCACTGAACCTTCCACTCATTTTTTTCTGTGAACCTAAAACTGCTCTAGAAAATAAAGTCTATTTGAAAAATGTCAGGGGTGTTGGTGAGGAGATACAAGAAGCTTCTGGATTGGTTCTGTTCACATGAAGTTCATTCCTTTTTTTTTTTTTTAAGATTTATTTATGCATACAAGCACTGGGGTACAGGCCAGAGGTGTGGGGGTGGTGAGAGGATTCACCACAGAGAGCAGGGAGCAGAACAGGCAGATCAACGGAAGCACACTGCTGAAGGGAGCAGCGGGCACAGCAGGAGAGGTCTGCTGCGCCATGTGGGTCCCCTCCCTGGCCGGCAGCAGGGATTGAACTCGTGCTGCAGTGGCCGCGGTTTGCTTCACAGTGCGTTGCCTAACCCACTGCGCCACCAGGGAGGCCCAACATGGAGTTCATTCTAAGAGTACAAAGCAAGCCATCTGAAGCAGGCCATGCTGTGCTACAAAGATCACTTCTTGGTTTCACATCTATTAAAATGTCCTCGTCATTGTCATGACTGGATTTAAGAGAAACTATGAAAACAAGAACTTGTAAAATAGATCTATACTGGCAAGCTACAGTTTTATATTTTGGATATTGGGGAGCTACCGAAGAGGGAAATTGACATGCATGGTCGAAATTGGGGGAGAAATAAAGCTCAGCACACCAGGAGTCCTCTCTGTGGCCAGGAAAAGGCTTTCTGGGTAAACGTAAAAGCAAAGGTGTATAAGGGCATCAAAAATACTAAAAAGAATGATTCAGTCCCATCTTGGCAAAAGCGCTTTCATCCTATGTTCTGAGAAAATCATGAGGAAAAATGTATTGAAAGGTGAAAGTTCATGGAGAAATAGAGCAAGACGAGGTGGCGGTCCAGTCCAGTTGGAACCGGATAGTGTGATTTACTACAGGTCAGGAGGTGGATAGATAAGATGCGACCTATGGGATACTCTTTACCAGGAGATAGGCTGTAAGTTAATGTCTCAAGCAAAACCATTGCTTGTCTACACAAGATGTCTTCAGCAAGGAAGGGAACTCCCAAGGGTAGAAAACCACCCTCCCTTGGTGAACGCTCAAGTGTATGCTGATTGTGTTCTGAGTTCTTTGGATTATTTTATGTGGTGCCTTTCTCTAATGCCAATTATTAAAGAATACCAAACATCTTTGGTCTAACGCTTGCTTCTGGAAAACGTCAACAAAGTTAATAAAAACAAGAAAGGGAACTAAAATTAAATTTTTTTCTCCTTTTCTGAACAATTTGTGAAAGATCTAAGGTTCACAGTTAACTGTTGAAACAACAATGGCAGAGGGTGAAGAACCAAATAAAGAAAAATATGACACACACGATAAACTCAGATTATAGGATCATGTGGGTTCCATTTACGCACGCTGGTCCCGCTCCTCACGATTGAGGTTAAAGCCACTGCTGCGATATTTCACAAAATAAAACCTGACGAGAAACAATCCTATGTAGTTTTTCTTATCCGTGCTTCCGAGTAAACCTCCTCCTTCTTTTTAACCAACTTACCTGCATCCCAGAGGTTACAAACATCTGCTTGCCCTTCTGACAACTGTGTAGTTGATGAGATATTGGAAGGCGGAACTGTTGTCACAAGTGATTTTGGTTCATCCTCATAAAACAGTATCAGGTCCTTACAGAAAACAAGAGAAGAAAGTTGGGGAGAAAATGTTAATCCCACCGCCTCACTTTGCTACAACAGATCGACAGTTTATGAAGGTGCAATGCGGACACCATCACACACACGTCTTGACTCAAAGAACTCAGAACACAATCATCATACACTTGAGCGTTCACCAAGGGAGGGTGGTTTTCTACCCTTGGGAGTTCCCTTCCTTGCTGAAGACACCTTGTGTAGACAAGCAATGGTTTTGCTTGGGACATTAACTTACAGCCTATCTCAGAGGCTGATTTTTCTGCTTTCCTGGTAAAAAGTATCCCAGAGGTCGTATCTTATTTATCCACCTCCAGCAAACTCGATACAACTCAACATTTGAGTTTCAGCTATGATGAATAAATATGAACACTCTCACTGAAATATTTTTATGGACCAATGCTCTTAGATAAGGAATGACTAGATCTTAGAACAGGTTTTAACTTCACTAGGACTTCATCAGAAACTGCCAAACCATTTCCCAAGTGATTTGCCCCTTTTTATAATTCAACTTTTATTTCAAAATCATTGCAGATTCACATTCAGTTGGAAGAAATAGTGTAGAAAGCTCTCGTGTTCCCTTTACCCAGTTTCCCCTAACTCTGTGTTGGTCTTAGCTCACTGACAGACTATTTTTTAAAAAAGATTTATTTATTTATGCATACAAGAACTGGGATACAGGCCAGAGGTATGGGGGTGAGAGGATTCACCAGAGACAGAGTAGGGAACAGAACAGGCAGATCTACTGAAATACACTGCTGAGGGGAGCAGCGGGGAGGCAGGAGAGGTCTGCTGCGCCATGTGGGTCCCCTCCCTGGCCAGGGATCGAACTCATGCTGTAGTGGCTGCGGATGCTTCACAGTGTGGCGCTCAACCCGTGCGCCACCAGGAAGGCCCTCCGCTGACACATTTTTAAAGACTAGATAATGCTTTGGGGCATTTACTAGGATCCAGTTAAGTTTCTCATAAGTTCTCCCCCTGTTCACATTACCGCTAGTTCAACCCTGAGAGTAGTTATGATTACAAGATGCCCTGCAGCAATAACTAGCAGGGAACTTTGAAAAAAAAAATATATATATATATAGAGAGAGAGGTCTGTTACTTACAGGACCTGGAAATTACACAGCATACCTGAGCCACAGTGAGGTGGGGTGGCAGGGGAGAGAGAGAGACCTGGGTCCTGCTTTTATTGGCTGAGGATGGGGGTTTTAGGGTCTGGGAATTACTCTTTATTGGTGCATTCAAAATCTAAGAGTGAGGATTTAAAGCACAGGAAAAGAAACAGAAGGGAGGGCCCTGGGAGGGCCCTCCCTGGTGGCGCAGTGGGTTAAGCAACACACTATGAAGCAAACCGCAGCCGCTGCAGCACGAGTTCGATCCCTGCTGCTGGCCAGGGAGGGGACCCACATGGCGCAGCAGACCTCTCCTGCTGTGCCCGCTGCTCCCCTCAGCAGTGTGTTTCACTGGATCTGCCTGTTCTGCTCTCTGTGGTGAATCCTTTCACTGCCCCTATACTTCTGGCCTGTACCCCAGTGCTTGTATGCATAAATAAATAAATCTTTAAAAAAAAAAAAAAACAGAAGGGAAAAGGCAAGACCCAATCAGTTCCAACTAACCTGCTACTTAAATCAACAAGGGTTGGTAAAAAAAACAAAAAACAAAAAAAGGGACCTCAGTTGGGAGGTGTCCTGCTTCTTTTCTAGTCCTGTTCTTTTCTATGTTTGAATCAGTTCTCTTTGAAATGAAGCCTTTGATGTGGGCGTCTTGCCACTAAGCTTCCAATAGGAACTTCAATTACGAAAAAGAAAGATCGACTCTGGGAGTTTACAGTACACTCCTAAAGCGAATCATCTCCCCAAATCATATTACAACGCGGCACTTGGAATAGTGACATTAGAAAAGATGCAGAACATGTCTATCGCCATTAAGATGCTTCCTGTGGCCGTCACACCGCCACCCAGCGCCCCCTGTGACTACCCATCTGTTCCCTACTTCTGTAATTTGGATATCTGAAGAATGTTATACAAATAGAATGATACAGGATGTAGCCTTTGAGGACTTCTTTTTCAACTGGCATAATTCCTGGAGATTCATCCAAGTTGTTCTGTGCATCAATAACTTGTGCCTTTTTTATTGCCAAGTATTATCCATGGTATAGCTGCTCATAGTATGTTCAACCCATCCCCCCCCAAAAAAAAAAGCATCTGAGTTGCTTTCAGTTTTTATCTATTGCAAATAAAACTGCTGTGAACATAGATTTGTATGAAAATAAGTTTCCAGATCTCTGGGATAAACAAGTGCGATTATTGGATCATATGGTAGTTGCATGTTTAGTTTTATGAGAAACGGCACAAGTGTTTCTAGAGTCGCTGTACCATTTTTTATTTCCAGCAGATATAAGTGAGAGCCAGTATCCCCACATGCTTATCAGCATTTGGTGTTGCCACTATTTTTTATTTTAACCATTTTGATATTTTATTGTCTGTTTAAATTACATATTTCTAAGTGATGTTGAATATCATTTCATATGCTGATGTGCCTTTTTGCTGTTTTCCCATTTTCTAATTGGACCGGTCAGTTTTTAATTTGAGTTCTGAGTGGTTTTTTTTTTTTAATCCTGGACATGTGGATTAAGCAAAGAAATCCAGTTTCTATTTCTCCTCTCTGTCCCCATAGGTAACCTGTCTTTTCAAAATGCTTTGTTTATCTTTAGATGTTCTTTAATATAAACACATGGAAAATCCAGGAATGGACTCAAACATAAATGGGACTTTATTATGTGATAGAAAGCACAATTCAAACCAATAAGGACAGGTGGATAATTTAACAAATGACACAGAGACAACTAATCATCATTTGTAAAAGTAAAATTTTAAGGTGGCTCTCTAATAAGCTCCATACAGTAAAACAATTTCTTTATAGATAAAATTTAAACATACACTTAAAAAATTAAAACATAAAAAGTTAAGGTAATTTCTCAAAACTAAACATACTCTCACCACATGACCTAGCAATTGCACTCCTTGGTATTTACCTAAAGATGTTGAAAACACATGTCCATGTAAACACCTACACACAGTGGTTTATAGCAGCTTTATTTATAGTTTCCAAATGTTGGAAGCAATCAAGATGTTCTTCAGTAGGTGAACAGATTAGTAAATCTATTGGCTGTTGTACATTCAGACACTGGCATGGTAACTGAGGTCTTTTGGGTGCTAGTAAGTTAATGTAGGTTCATTCATTATAATAAATTTCCACTCTTGGGGCCTCCCTGGTGGCGCAGTGGGTTAAGCAATGCACTATGAAGTAAACCTCAGCCACTGCAGCACGAGTTTGATCCCTGCTGCCGGCCAGGCGGGGGAACCACATGGTGCGGCAGACCTCTCCTGCTGTGCCCGCTGCTCCCCTCAGCAGTGTACTTCTGTTGATCTGCCTGTTCTACTCCCCACTCTGTCTGTGGTGAATCCTCTCACCTCCCCCCACACCTCTGACCTGTATCCCAGTGCTTGTAATGCATAAACAAATCTTTAAAAAAAAATAAATTTCCACTCTGATGTAGGATGCTGACAGTAAGACACTCTCGGAGGTGGGGGTAATGCAGTGGGTAGATGGGGAAGTCTCTCTACCTGTCACTCAGTTTTGCTGTGAACCTAAAACTTCTTTAAAACATAGTCTGTTGGGGATTCTCTGGTGGCCTAGGGGTTAAATTTCAGAGCTATCACCAATACAGCCTGAGTTTGATCCCCAGCCAGGGAGTTAAAACCCACATACGGAGCAGTAGACCTCTCCTGTCTTACTTGCTGCTCCCCTCAGCAGTGTGTTTTAGTAGACCCGCCTGTTCTGCTCCCCACTCTGTGTCTGGTGAATTCTCTCACCACCACCAAGCACCTCTGGCCTGTACCCAGTTCTTCTAAACATAAACAAACACACACACACACACACACACACTTCTTTAAAAAAAGAAATAAAACAGTCTGTTAAGATAAAAGCAGACTGATATTTTTAAAACCTTAAGATAGGAAGGTCTTTCATTTTCTTTTTAATTTTTAAAAAAGATTTTATTTTATTTATGTATACAAGAGCTGGGGTACAGGCTAGAAGCATGGGCAGTGAGAAGGTTCACCAGAGACAGTGCGGAGAGCAGAATAGGCAGATCCACTGAAACACACTGTTGAGGGGAGCAGCTGGTGAGGCAGGAGAGGTCTGCTGCGCTATGTGGGTCCCCTCCCTGGCCAGAGACCGAATTCGTGCTGCTGTGGCTGTGGAAACCCCACAGTGCAGCACTCCAGCCCTTGCGCCACCAGGGAGACCCTAAGAAGGTCTTTCTAAGTATCACTTCAAATCTAGACATTCAGAGCGTGCAGTCCTGTCCTATCCTCCAGGAAAGGGAGAGGGACAGGAGACTGACGAACGCATACACGATCAAGCCAGTCCCCATGAAATCCCAAAAGCATGGGGTTCAAGCAGTTTCTGGCTTGGTGAGCACAGCTATGGGCCAGGAGTAGGCACACCCCAGCTCCATGGGGAGAGAAGCACCAGGGACTCTTTGGGATCTTATGCCGTGTAATTCTTCATCTGTTTGTCATCCCTTTTACCGAGTCATAAACCAGTAAACGCAAACATCTCCCTGAGTTCTGTGAGCTATTCCAGCAAATGACTGAAGCCGAGAGCGAGGGCTCAGGGGAAACCTGATTTACAGTGATCAGCTGGAGACTTGAGACTGGCAGCTAAGGTGAAGGCGGGGTGGGGGGGAGTGGGGAGGGGGGACAGGAGAGAGCCCTTAAGTTGTAGGAGGAGACGCCATCTCCACGCAGTGCCAGAACTGAGTTAAACTGCAGGACACAGGCTGCATCAGAGAATCCTGTGATGTGTGGAAACCCACAGCCCTGGAGTTAGAACTGGGCCGGGGCAGCATCACGAGAGAAAAGAAGAGAGGCAGGAGAGGTGTGCTTTTCTTTTACAAGAGCAAAATACATATAAACAAACCAACCCATAAAGTGAAAAATCAAATGGATAGCTAACCTGAGTAGACACAGACCCACGTAAAATGGCTAGTTATTTAATGAATAGCTCTTAGAAAACAAGAAAAAAAGAAAACGAGAAAGAAACCAAACAGAAAGATGAACAAAACAAGAATAATGTTTAAAAAACATTTTAAATAATGTTTAAAAACCAAATAGGTGAAAAATGGTATAACCTTACATAGCCTTACAGTAATAAATTAAATTTCTGGGGTCTGCCTGGTAGCATAAAGTCTCAGCACTATGATGCTATCAGCAGCCACTGCAGCATGAGTTCGATCCCTGGCCAGGGAGGGGACCCACATGGCGCAGCTGACCTTTCCTGCACCCACTGCTCCCCCCAACAGTGTATTTCGTAGATCCACATGTTCTGTTCCCTACTCTGTCTCTGGTGAATCCTCTCACCCCCCACCCACACCTCTAGCCTGTACCCCAGTTCTTGCATGCATAAATAAATAAAATAAATCTTTTTTAAAACTTGAAATTCTCTCTCCTGAGACTGAAACAATATAAAAACCTGAGAATGCTCAGGTTTGCCAAGATGAGGGGACTGGAGATTGATTAGGGACACGCTGTTGATGGATTTAAACTGGAGCAACTTTGGGGAGGACAATTTGGCAGCACTTTTCAAAGCTAAAAATAAATACAACCTTTCAGCAATTCCACTTCTGGGACCAGCATCATAAAAATATATGTACAAGGGTCATTGTTACATTGTTGCTTTTAATAGACAAAAACATGGAAAATCCCTAAACCATTACTGATAGGGAATGGTTACATAAATTAAGATTCATTTACAAGCCCAGAACACAGCACAACTGTATGTACTGATGAAGAAATATGTCCATGATACGTAGTTTAGTTAAAAAATTATGTTATATATAAAAAATTATATACTTTTAAAATAAGGTATATTAAATGATCGCAAGATTTGAATAGAGATGTCCAAGATGTAATCATTGTTCAAAGCATATTGTAGACTAGTAAGCATTAAACATTTAGAGAAAAGAGAGGTATGGGCACAGAAAATTTCCCCCAAAAATTTCATAAAAGCCTGTTAGTAATTTTGCCTCTGAAAAAAGGAACTGAAAGATTAGAGATAAGTGAGGAAACTTTGTTTTTCACTCTTTACCCTTTCGTATTGTTAAACCTTTTTCAATAAGTGTTTTCTAATTTAAAAAGGATAAAAGTGCAATCTTGAAAATAAAAAAGGGCTTTAAAGCATAAAGCAACGATGTAGAAAAGAGGGATGATGAATTAACATAATTAGAGTAAGTATAATTTCCATTTCTCTAACAACTTTGATGAGCTCGAAATTTTGCAAATATAATAAATGATATGCCAATAATAAACTCAAGGATAAAAATGATTTAAACCTCATCTCCAAAATAACAAACGGAGCCAGTAGGAAATAAACATTTATCTTCCATCACCAGCAATTTAGCAACTCTGAACTAGACTGAAGGTTTTGGTCAGCTTTAATTTGTGTGAGCCAATTCACAGCATCCCTATCTGTTGCTATGGCAACAACTGTGATGGAAAAAAAAATCATAACTTCATTGTTGAATCTTCTCAAACAGGAAAAGAAGGAGGTCTTCTGAGGTGACAAAAAGCTACAAATAGCCCTATTAATTAGCAAATTTAATAATAAAAATTCTGGACAGGGTGCCGAGAGAAAATACATCCTTGCTAAAAGTGTCATAAATTTAAAGGCTTTTCTGAATTTTCATCAGAGGCAAGCACTTCTCCTTTTGAAAGCCCTATTCTAGAAAGAATTTTATTTACTGCTTTTAGATAATTCATTTGTAGAAAGAGAACAGTTAAAGAGGTTTCTATTTAAAAATTATAAAAGGTATTTTTAAGCACCTTCCTTCTGTCTAAGCAATCGATAATATCATCTCTTTTCCATTCCATGTTAAGAACATGAGAATTTTAATGTAGATGTGGTACATTTGGCAACAACAATTAGATTTACTCTTCAGCTCAGTGGGGTTTGCCTTCTGCTACAAAAGCAGATTGCTGAAGAAGTCACATTGGATTGCATCAACTGTTCCTGACAATAACAAGAGGAGACGCTTGTCAATGGCATGATGGAATAGTGTGCTGGGATGTAGTAATGCTTTGACAAAGGAAAATACAGCTCTAAATTTCTTTTGAGAAAAGAGCACCATTTTTTTCTCACTGATGTAAGATGTGGACTGATGTGAATCAATCATAGTTCTTCTAAAGTATAAAAAAAAACCCACAAAAAACAAAACAAATAGCAATGAGAATTGAAAGGCTAATACCCAAAAATAAACGTAGGTGGCATTTTATGCCTTTGTTAGGCTCCAAATCATATGAGGTTATCCAAGCTTATTTTCCCCTTTCAAGTCACCAGCGGCAAAGAAACTGATCTCAAATTTAAAAATCATTTTGACTTAATGTCATAGCTTTTAAAATGATCTACATATTTTCAATCAGTGAGTTATTATGTAATTAAGGAACAGGGAAGTTTTATGTATTTTTCTGAGCTGCTAGAAAATCAGGTAAATCCAATACCTAATTGAGTTGGGAGAAGGGGTTGGGAACAGAAGGTCAAGGAGTGATTCTGACCTTGCTCCTAGAACAGTACTGGGGCACTCAGCAGAGAAAAGAGCAGGACCCCAAACAGGCGTCATTAACAGGAAATGAAAGGAAGGACGTTAATGCTGAGTGCCTACTACTCATTATGTCTTCGCTGATAAAAAAGGTGGCAACTGCAGAGTCCCAAAATGTCTTTACTCTCAAGGAGGGTTTCCTTGTAATAGGAGAAATACACACCAAATCGAAAAACGAATGGCTGGATAAGATCACGTCTTGAGTGGAACAGATTTCCAATAAAGATGGCTCTATAGGGCCAGACTGGCGGTATTTCCCTTCCTTCAAACACACAGCAAAGAGAGAGAAAATGTGCAGGTGAAAATGAACAGGACACAGTTGTGTTCCAAAACAAGAACCCCTTCCTGGATGAGAGCGTGAACGAAAGCCTGTAGGGTAAGAAGGTTGGAGCTTGGACATTTGGGGTTCTGATGCCAAAAAAGGCAGAGAAAACCAGGAGGCACTCAACCCTTAGCGGTTATGTGCTAACTGCAGGTGCATCCCCCCACTCCCCAGAGAAGGAGCTAGCGCACCTCCCCCACCCCCTTCCTTGAAGAGGGGCTGGGCACTGAGATGTCCTCCTTAGGAAGGAAGCTGAAATAACCTGTCATCAATCACAGCCCGTGCTTATGGCTCCTGAAAGCATTTTGCCCAGGAAGGAGAGAGGACACGAACTAAAACCCACGCAGCAAACAGGGACCGAAAGGGCCCTAGCTCTGATATGAGCAAAAGGAAGGAGCCTCAAGCCGCCAGTGGAAATCCTAGAAGTGGATTTGTAGTCCTGGGCAACAGGAGGAGATGCATGAAAAACTGACAGGAATCTGAGGGAGCACAGAGCAAAAGAAAGATTAAAAACAAAAACAAAAAACATGGGTCTCTCAAGAGGAGCCGACAAGCCAATATTCCAAAACACAGAAAGAAAACTGAATTTACTGCTGACAGAGTGAAACTAAGAAAGCTAAAGCGTATTTAAAACTAAGCATGTTTACAGGCCTCGGAAAGATACTGGAAACGATAACATCAATTTACATTAATTTAAAGGGCTAATAAAGCAAGAAACAAAAATAGGCAGCGATGAAATAAATACAAATGGGCATAAATAAAGAAGAGAGTCCTGGCAATGAAAATTGTAACTACTGAAATGAAACACTCAATGGGGAGGAAAAATTTTAGAGTGAGCACAGATGAAAGGAGAAAAAAGGAACTGGAAGATGATTCTGATGAATTACTTAAAATGCAGCATGGAAATAGAATGAGACAAAAAAATATTTGAAGTAGTTGAAAGACATGGAAAATGAGAGATAAAGTGCCCCCTAACAGACCTAGTAAAAATTAAGCAGCAACAAGTTGCCAGCAAGTAAAGAATAAGAACTATGTGAAGAGCGACAGATACCAGAATTAAAGCTGTGTGGTCTTACGTGACGTGTCACGTGACATGCAGACAGACGGTCAGGGAAGACTGAAGGACAGAGCAGGTTCTGGTTCTGGTTCTGGTGGCTCCCTCCCTGGAGATACTACAAAGGGACAACATCAAACTGAGGAGAAAATTGTTGAGGCCACTGAGGAGACAAAGAAACTTCTGAATTGGTGTGGGGGGCGGGGTTCAAGGTGGGGAGAGGGTTTGGTGTTGGTGCTAGTGTGAGCTGGGCAGAAGGGACCCTGTGCATGAAGAAGCTAAAGGGAGAAAGAAGTTGGCAGAATTACCCCCAGCTGCCGCTGGAACCTGCCAGAACACCCACGGGGACCTAGCGCTAGTTCAGGGCAGAAGCTGTGAGTGGGAAGGAGACCAGACGAATCTGTGGGGAATGAACAGGCTTGGGAAGAAGCTTCTTCACCTTTTTTCCAATCCTCAGGACAGATGTGTTACAATGTCTCTCCCTAAATCTACCTCTTTTCTGGGTGCTAAGGCTAAGACCTAACTTGGGGTATTGATCATTAGAGTGAGGGGTGATGAACTCGGGTATTTCTGAGGAAGGTCAGGGAGGGGTGAGCATGCTATCCTGGTATCATCCCTCCCTCTCTCCCACACCTAAGCTGAAAGGCTTGACTGAGAATAACCTCTGGTTTTAGCAATCCCAGAGAGAAGCCATGCTCCTGGGATATCATTTAAGGAACAAAACTAATTAAAAAAAAAAAAAATTAAAGACTAGATCATAGATTTCATCAGAAGTACAAAGAAAAAATGGACCAAAACATTTTCAAAGCTATATAAACACACTAAAAGAAATAAGGAAACATATAAGCAATTATCAAACAATAACACACAATTAAAAGAATAAAACAGAAATATTAACTATAAACACAGAATAGTTGAACTAGCGAACACAGATGGGACAGACAGTGGAATGGGTGTAGCTGAGAACAAATAATTAAACTGGAAGATCAGACAGAGGGTCACCTTGAACAAAAAAAAAAACAACAAAAAACAAAGAAATAGAAATTATAAAAAAAAGTAGAAAGGGCACTGCTAATATCCATATAAAAAGCACCAAAGAGGGAGAGAAAAATAAAAATAAACAGAACAAAATTTAAGTCTTTTCAACAAAGCTACTGAAGCTACTGGAAATCTGTAGACAAGAAAATAAAAAAGAAACAACATTTTAAAAGAACCCCCCCTTGCACTTCACACCTTAATAGAAAAAATTAATTCAAAATGGACTCTGGGCCTAAATGGGAAACCTTTTAGAGGAAAATATACATGACCTTGGGTTAGACAAAAGGTTGGCAGATATGAAACCCTACAAAAGCCTGATATATCATACTTTAGCAACATTTAAAACTTTTGCTCAGTAAAAAGAGATAGAGAAAAGACAAATTTCAGATGGGAAGCGCTAGCGTCTGCCAAGGCCTGCCTCGGGGCCCACCACAGCTCACAGTCTACAGTGTCTCGGCCTGGCCAGTCACGCTCTGTGGCTCACCAGCCCACTGGGCCACTGGGGCTCCCCCACCTGTCTAGACAGAACTGTTGGGCCTTTCTGCTGCCCGGTGGGGCCCCCTCCTCCATGTCACTCCTAGCATGTGCTGCGATAGCCTGCTTCTCTTTCAGTGCTTCTGGCTTTGTTCTGCTGCAATCCAGCTGGAAGCGCAGCAGCGGATGCACCCAGCGGCTTTATTCTGCCGCCATCTTGCCCCATGCCTTCATGAAGGGCAGAGCTAAACATTTAGAAGAAAAGCACCAAAGACTTTAACCTCATTATTTCCTCGTTATTTAAAACCTTGTATGACAAAAGATACCCCAAAAGAGCAGATATACAGTTTCTCTTAAAACACAGGAAGCTGGAAAAGGCAAGAAGGTCCCCCTGAGGGCCTCCAGTCCTGAAGCCCCCTTGCTTTTTAGCCCCAAGAGGTCTTCAACCTGCAGAACTGTAAGACAGTACGTTTGTGCTGATTTAAGGCTAAACCTGTGGTGATTTGTTACGGGAGAACAGGAAACTGCAGGGACTTACTTCTGTGGATTTCCAAGCATTAATCTTGAGTGGTAGCGTTTCCTGGGACAATGCAGCTCCACTAGGCAACTGAATGTCTTGGCACTGCTCATGTTTCAATTCTGCCTTGGAAGCGTTTTCTGTCAACAACATAACACTATGATTTTTACTTTGGCAAAAAATAATGATGTTTTTACATTAGTTCACATTTTTTTAAGTTAATCACTTTGAAAGAGGCATTTTGTCTATAAAATACACATCGTGTGCCAAGAGTTACCGATGAATGTTAATTATTGAAATACATCCCCTTATAATAATTGGCAAGTTCTGAGGTTTTAAAAACACAACTTCAATTCTAGCCTTTTATCTAATCAACCGTTCGATCATACAGCTTTATACAGTAACATCTTTTTTAAAAAAAGGTAAAACAGTGGTGCAACTTAACATTTTAGCCAAGCAAAATTACAGTTATAGTTATTCTAATTAATATTTAAAAGAATCTTACTACTGCAGTGTGAATCTCGTGAGTTGTAAGCAAAGTCAGAAATGCACAGATGATTTGGTTAGGAAAAAACATTTAAATAAAACTTTAAAAACATAAAGATATATCAATGAAAACAAGCTATTCCTGCTTATATTTTTATTGAATTTTGTGTATTTATAGTCTTAATGCACTTTCCTTCATGTATAAATACTAGAAACAAAAGTACTAGTAGAATTTTATGTTAGTATATTATTGGGTAATAAGGAATAAAGAAAACTATTGTCAAACTAACTGGTACAGGCATACACTCTAGGTATTTTAAAGACTTTCCAAGGGCTAGTTCGGTTTAGATAGTTTGAAAGGAATCCATGGCTTGACCTACAACTTCTATATATTTTCTTTCCAAAAGTTAATCTGTACAAGCTTACGACAAGGTTCCACGTCTCAGCTACACACACGAGAATGCAAATGTATAGAGACATAAGGCTAGTTCTTACCCCAGCCCTTTCATAATATTCTCCCACTTTATAAGAAGAAAGATATTTCTTTATCCATCTTATTAGGGTGCGTGCATGAGAATCCCTTATGGTGCATACCTGACACTAGCTAAGACACCAACAATAGCAGAAGACTGGAATGGGGAAGTCTCCTCTAATCATGGCATGAAAACCCCAAAGCACAGCTTCCAAGCGTCTCCTGTCACACACCCATCTCTTTTCATGGAAAAGTCTAGCAAAAGCAACAGGGTATTGTCATTCACACAGGGACGTTTGGCATATAATATAGCATGGAGGAGCAGGACCATCGGCAAGTGTCACTTAAAGTTGTGTGCTTTCGATCCCCTCACCTGTCAAAGAATTCCCAAGGAAGAGTCCCCAAAGCAAGCACCGAGGCAGGAGCACCTTATTTTGTCAGCACAACAATCTCAGCCCTCTAGCTGGGCAAAGCATTCCAGAGTGTAACAATCAGTGATATCTGCTTATGTGATTATTTGAATAAAGGAAGAATTTTTTTAAAGAACGTTTCAATCTGGGCCTCCCTGGTGGCCTAGCAGTTATACCTCAGCCCTCCTTGTCACTGCTATGACCCAGAGTTTGATCCTTGGCCAGCATGGCACAGCAGACTTCTCCTGTCTCACCTGCTGCTCCCATCAACAGTATATTTCATTAAATCCACCTGTTCTGCTCCCCACTCTGTCTCTGGTGGAACCTCTCACCTCTCCCATACCTCTGGCCTACACCCCAGTTCTTTTACACACATACACACAAAAAAAGTTTGAATCTGATTTGGCTGGTTCTTTTTTTTTTATAGATTTGTTTACGCATACAAGAACTGGAGTACAGCCAGGGGTGTGGGAGGTGAGAGGATTTCTAGAGACAGAGTAGGGAGCAAAACAGGCAGGTAGACTGAAGTACACTGCTGAGGGGAGCAGCAGGTGCAGCAGTAGAGATCTTCTGCACCATGTGGGCCACCCCCCTGGCCAGGGACGGGGATCGAACTCGTGCTTCAGTGGCTGCGGTTTGCCCCATAGTGGGCTGCTTAACTCACTGAGCCACCAGGGAGGCCCCTTGGCTGGTTCTTTTGACAATGAGGGTTGGTTTTACCAACTAGATTATACCTGGTAAATATTTTTCAAAAATCAAAAGAACCCAATGTGTAGTTCTGAAGAGCTGATGAAGGTAAATTTAAAGTATAGGTTTCAATAAAACCATCTTCTCAAAAAATGATTGTTTTACAAGTATACCTTAATTAATGTTTTTATTTTTCCACACTTTTTGAACATGTTAGGTTAAATTGAAGCAACAGGTAAAACTTTTAAAAGCAGTCTGATAAATTTCAGTAAAGGTTTTTGGTATTATTCCCAGAAATTGAGAAAGCAAATTACTACTAATGACTGTTTAACAAATCTTTTTATAAGCAGGGTGGTTCAATCCTTTGCTTTCAACAACATTGAAGAAAGACCTAAATCAAGTTAACAGTTGAAGGGAGATGAAAAACATTTTTATAATAAATCACTATATAATTTTTGGCATATAACTTGGAAGGAATTCATAGAATTGACTGACATTGCTATAATAAAGCACCTTCTACTCCCACCTACAATTTTATGTGAACGAGTCTTCTCAGCATTACATCTAGAAAATGTAAAACAGAAACAAAACTTATACTGAACGCTGATTATTTCTAGCAATAAGTAATATTCACATGTGGGCAAATGAGTAGTTCCATGTATCACAAAAAAAGCACTTATTTCTAATAAAACTGTCTTCCTTATGGTTCACATGCATTTATAAACATTTACCACACATTTATGTGGTGCTGATGAAATTGTGTACTAAGAAATTGCAACCATGAGTCAATCTACAAGGAATATTTTGCCACTTAAAGCTTCTGGTCACAGAAAAATTAGAAAAATAATTTCAATTTATATACACATTTGGTGTAGAGAAGGCTTTCAAGCATAAAAAACACTCTTAGGATAAAGTTCTGGAAGCGATATGGAATAGAAATATGACTTCAAGGAGAAGGAAGGATAGAAAGTTTCCAACATTCAAAGAAGACCTCATGCATTTTTTCAAATGAATCATATAAGCATAAATCATACTTATTTTTTATTCTTTTACATATACTTATTAAAAGACTTATCTAACACGTTGTTTTCTTTAATGTCAATATTCTAAGTGATAATCTTTGCAGCTATTTATAATAAAATTTCTTGTCAACTTAAAGATGTCTAAGGGTTTATGATGTGAATTTATAATGTGAGTGTGATTTTCCAAAATTACTTTCTTGCATTCTGGTTATGCAAGAAAATAGGTTCAAAACGTTTATGGCTAAGCTAGGGAGATAAGTCTAACAGACAGCCTTAAAGGAAACAATCAGAGAATAATTACATGACAAATGTCCTTAAATTTACTAACTTTAGAGCCTCCTTGGTGACCTAGAGGTTAAGTCTCAGCACTATCATGCTGTCACCACTGCCTGAGTTGGATCCCTGGCCAGGGAGGGGACCCACATGGCGCAGCAGACCTCTCCTACCTCGCCCGCTGCTCCCCTCAGCAGTGTGTTTCAGTCCATTTGCCTGTTCTGCTCCCCACTCTGTCTCTGGTGAATCCTCTCACCACCACCCCTGTGGCATACACCCCATTTCTGCTACGCCAAAAAAAAATTTTTTTTTTTAAATTTCATTAACTTTAGAAATAGAACTCAGGAAAAAAAATCAGTGTGTATTACAATAATCATAAAGAGTGCAACTAAGAATTAAAATTTGTACAAACGGTGAGGACCCCTATACATTTGGAGGGAGAAATTATTCCAAGCAGAAGGAACTACACGGGCAAAAGAGCAACTGTGATATTTTCCAAAGACCCTGAAGAGCAAGAACTTTCCATTTATGTTCATTTCTTGTAATTTCACATGAAAATCAATCATTAAAATGAGCTTACTTGGGACTTGGAGATTTTATAATTAATGCCGGTAAACACTAATTGTTTGAGGATTAGATCACCTGTGTACTTTCATGTGATTTAATCAGAGACTATCTGCTCCCTCCTTGAGCACTCAGCAATAAATTATCCTCAAAATCACAGGGAGTTAGTTTTTGAACATCACACAAGCAGATAAACAAAAATTTCAGGAATTTGAAAAAGTGAAGAAAAAATAGCATTGTGGGAAAAAATATCTTCCATATGTAGAGATCCGTTTTCACCTAGAATAAGTACCATGTAATAAACCTATTAAATAATCTTATCAGGCCAAGAGCAAATTAGAATGTACTGAGTCTCTGGAAATTCATTTAGACACTTTTTAGTATCAGCACTGCCAGAAGTGAGGTGTGCTTAATTAAATTAGGTAGTTACACAATGTTTATTTCTGGGTCTTCACCAGCAAGTGCAGGGGGTTAGTTCCTTGGTGGAAATGAAGTCCCTCTGGTATCATTAGCTACTTATCAAATGAGGCTGTGAAGTCGCAAGGAAGGATGAGTATGTGAATGAAAACCTCAAAGGAAAGAGTGAAGATGCTACAGGAAATGATGCTTCTGAATCATTCGAAGATAAATGCTTAGATACCAAGGCTGTAGGTACTTTGCCGAAACTATCTAGAGAGAAGCTGAAGATCTCACTGAGTCTGTACCACTCAGATAATACCACAAAGCAGAACTGGTAAACCCTGTGATAGTTCTTAGATGAGATATCAAACTGAATTTCAAACCAGCAGACATTAAAAATGCAAGAACACATTTGGAATTAAAATGCTCCATAAATGAACAAATCCCCAAACAGATCCACTTATTATTGAGCATTGAACGAGCATTGCTGCTATATAGTGATGGTGTCATTTCAGGTGTAGTTTAAGTAAATTAAGTCATTTGCTTAACAAAATTCATTTTTAAAGATAAGCAAATGTATCCACCGTAGAAAATACTCAGTGGGCTAATGAAGTGATAAGATAGAAAAAGCCTCATCATGATTAAGTTTGTATCTCATTTTTTGAAGAATCATGAGTTTGGACATTGTTAATATTTCTCTGTTTGAGTTATATTAAAGCATCTTCAAATTGTCCAAATTATTGAAACTCTTTGTCCAAAAATTTGTCCTCTATTTTTTTAAACTTTCATTTTATAATAATTTCAAACTTAAGAAAACTTGCAATAATTGTACAAAGAACTCCCATCATCTCTTCTTCCAAATTGACCAACTGTTCTATTTTGCCCCACTTGCTTTATAATTCTTTATTTACACACATATTACAACCGTCCTGTATTTTAAATGGAGAGGAAAAGACACTGTCATAGATTTGGGTCCTCCAGAACACAGATTCTGACTTGTGTGTGGTATACTCACTTTGGGCGGTTCTCAGAAACCAGCGTGAGGAGGGAGGGAGGCAGGACTGGGCCCAAGGAGAAACTGAACATGGATGTGGCTGCAGCAGACGCCTCCACTGAGCCTGTCAGGAGCTCTGGGACTGAGTTGTCCTGCCTGGAAGCCGGGGACTGGCCCACAGCCACAAGACAGGTGTGGCGGCAGGAGGGCACAGGGCAGGTTCTCGATGATTCCGGCAGACGGGTCAAGGAGGAGTCCTGGAGCCCTCGGTGGCTTTTTCAGTCTTTTATTATATCACTATATCAGAGGCGACCAGGTACACGGCAGGCAGGGGGGTTAGGGGGGCCAGGAGGCTAGCAGGCCTCCTGAGCCCTGGCGCATCTTCACTCTCTGGGTTCTTTAGCCTCTCGTGTCTCTGCTACTAGTGCTGCTGTTTTTGCCTTTCTCCCTTCTTATGCTCGTCTCTGCTACTGGCGTTCTTGTGATGGCGCTTAAATGCTCCATGTCTCAGCCCAGGTGTGCCCACTTGCGCATGCCCACACCCTACTTGGGCGGGTGCCTGCCATTAGGCATGCGTGCATATCAAGAACTGAAATGGATGGGAGGACAGAAAAGCCTACAACAGGATATAGGTTCTCTCAGGTAACATCATCTTGGGCTAAAGGGCTCTCTTCAGCTGTTGGGAATTCCAGAAAAGGACTAAGAGAAGGCCCCAAAGTCACCCACCCTCCCCGCAACCATGAATGATCTCGAGCCAGGGGCCAGGAAGCATCAGCCCATCTACCACAGACACCTCCATGAACTCTGAGTGACCTCCCAACGTGTACTGAGAGGCGCTGGGGAAAGACTTTTTAAAAATGAGAATACAAAAAGGATATGGATAAGAAAGCAGAGATTTTAAAACAGATTTGAAAAATTAAATTTGAAATAGTGAGAAAAAACCAAACTTTTGTTTCAGGATATCTTAAAAAGGGAGTTAAGGCAATTTTATCTTGACAAAATCTGAGACACTGTGAGTAGTTCTTAAGAATAACAGTAGACAGTATAACTCACAAACTGTTAAATACTACAGAGATAAGACGAAACGCTCACTACTAACACAGGTTTAAATACTCAGGGGTTAGCTCCTGGGCTACCTTAGCGGACTGAAACTACAACAGGATTTTCATCACCCAATACTTACAAGATATTGGGGGGAGGCACAACTAATAAAAAATTTACAACAGCAATCTAACATGGGAACAGATATAACTAGAAGAACTGTCACCCCCAAATAGGATACTGAGAAGTTGATAAGATTCTGAGTTTTTTCATCCATACCTGGAAAAAAGGGGAACCACTATTTTCTTCCACTTTTACAACTGAAACAAAAGCAAATAGCTAAAGAAAAAAACTGATATAACAGAGTGAACAAATAAAGATGCTGGCACTTCAATGACAGCGAAAGCCACAGTTTCACACTGAATTAGGTCGGTATAGGGTAAATGGAAAAGTATCAGGCTTTTCCTCGCTCTCGCCACTGGTGTGATGATGGACACCTGAGGGCCTACAAATATGCCTAAGTGGGCATGCGCAAGTGAGTGCACCTGGGTTGAGACACAGTGTATAAGGGCAGTGTCACAAGGATGCCAGCAGAGCAGAAGACAAGCAGAGAGAGAGAGAAAGAGAAAGAAAAGGAAGAGGCTGCAGTAGAAGCAGGGAGAGAGAGAGAGAGAGAGGCTAGAGAGTCCAGAGAGTCCAGAGAGTGAAGATGCGCAGGGAGGGCCAGGAGGCTGGCCACCCTGCCTGCCATGTACCTGGTCGCCTCTGATTATAAAAGCATAAAAAGCCACCAAGGGCTTGACCTGTCTGCCAGGTCGAGAACTTGCTCTGTGCCCTTGCTGGCACCACAGTGGGTGACCTGAAGTTCAAGAGCATCTCCCACCCAATGGGATCAGGATCCATTTCCCAACTATACAGAATGAGCAAGATTTTGTGCATCTGAGAAGATGAGCAGATTCCAGGCAGTCTAAAGGAGATTGTAGATGATTGATCTGAGACCTCCCATTCCTCATTGCTGTAGAAAAGTGGATAAAATAAGAACTAACTCACAAAGTACGACTTTGCGGAAAAAACAAATGGGTGTCAGAGAATGGTGGCATCATGAAGTCACTAAGTGTATCTGAACAAACAACAGTCATGTTTATTGCACAGTACCTGCACTAACCCATCTACTTACAACGACTCTGTAATAGGGACTATATTATCTCCACTTCATAGGAGATAAAATTACAACAACGCTTCAAGTAATGTGTCTTAGGTTACACAACTAGCTCAGAATTCAAACTCAAGCAGGATAGCTACGGAACCTTGTAGGGTCAGAGAATGATCAGGTATTTCCACCCTCCCACCACTGTGATGATGGACACCTGTGGTGCTGCGAGCATTCCAGAGTGGGCATGCGCAAGAGGGCGCACCTGAGTTGGACACGGGCATAAATGGGCGGCGTCATGAGGATGCCAGAACTGCAAGGACCAACCGATGAAGGAGCAGCAGCAGCAGCAGCAGAGAGAGAAGAAGCAGCCGAGAGGGTGAGATGCGCTGGGAGCTGGGAGGGCTGCCAGCCTCCCGGCCCCCCGGCACCCCTGCCTGCCATGTACCTGGCCACTTCTACTAAATAAAGCATAAAAGCCACCAAGGGCTCCAAGACTCTCCTTCCTTGACCCGTCTGCCCAGAACTAGACCGAACCTTGCTCCGGTACTCCCCTCCTGCCGCTACAAACCTGAATAATCAGTCTCCACTGCTTCAAAATAGTACCAAGGCAGAGCTGCTAAAGCACTGAGAACAGGTATCATTTCTTCCTTAAATATTTGGTAGAATTCATCAGTGAACCCGTCTGGGCCTGGTGTTTTCTGTTTTCAAAAGTTATTGATTATTGATTCAATTTCTTTAATAGAGGTTTATCTAGATTTGTGTGTGTGTGTGAGTTTTGGCAAACTGTGTCTCTCAAGGAATTGCTCCGTTCACCGAAGTGATAGACTTTGTGGGCACAGAGTTTTCTGCAGTGAGATACTTATCACTTAAATGTCCATGGGACCTGTAGTGATGGCCCCACTTTCATTTCTGGTATTAGTAAATTGCAGCCTCTCCCATTTTTTTTTTTTCCAGTTAGTTGTTAAAGCTTCATCAATTTTATTGATCTTTTCAAAGAACCAGCTTTTGGTTTTCTTGCTTTCCTATTTTCAATCCCCTTGATTTGGATCTAATTCTTATTGTTTCTTTTCTTCTACTTACTTTGGATTTCATTTGGTTTTCTTTTTCTGGTTTCCTAAGGTGGAAACTTAGCTTACTGATTTCAGAACTTTCTCTTTTCTAATGCATGCCTTCAATTGCTATCAGTTTCCTCTCAAGCACCATAATTGCATTGCTGAAATATTTAAACTCATTGCTGTTTCACATCATGTATCTGACCTTTTCAATATCTACAATCTTTGGGGGGGACTAAATATATTCTTTGCAACTCATTTCTTAACTTCCATTGGTAGGAATCCAATGGACTTAACTAATGAATTGAATAATTAGCTTTCTGTTAGCAGAGAGAGCTGTCTAGGACCACTTCAGTGCCCCTTAAGTATCTGGGATCAGCATAGTAACCCCAGGCTTTCCTTCTTAAGGCTCAAGGCAAGTTCCAACCCCATTTTCTTAACTACTGACAACTTTCTCAAGCAACTGCACCCCTATAATTGCTGGCAGCATCACACAGGAACACTGTGTGATGACCCCCGTCACATGTTATGGTCTTTTAAATTTATTTTATTTAAATATTTTGAAAGAAAGATCCCTAGAGACTTTCTGAACCTTTTGTGAAGTCAGAAGAGTCTGAAATAATGTCATTGCCAATTTTTGGTTTTTGTGCAGTACATGTATTTTTTTAGCAGGATAATCATTATAATATTTTATTTCATTTTGAAAAAGCACCTTCTCCAACAGTAATGTAAGCACAATTCAATGAGTAAATGTATTTTTGACCCTCGTAGTTACATCTTATTGCAGAGTTTGACCTGAAATGTTTACTTTAAAAAAAACACCTAATTCCATTTTTATAAAAATGTCTCTTCAGTGAGTCACCTTTTTATATGTATTTATAGAAAGATGCCTAGAGTGTATGCTCATCTGATATTAACTATGACTATTTCTGAGTAGTGGAATAGGAAGTGATTGACTCAATAGTGAGCCTGTATTACCTTTATTAAAAGATTTCTCTGAAACAATAACAAAAGGGGAAAAACAAGCAGATTGGAAGTAAATATTCTAAGATGTTAACAGTGGTTGGCTTGGAGTCCTAAGGCTAGGTTGTCATTGACTTCTTTTTGTAATTATTTTTAAATTAAAAAAATAAACAATGTTTGGCATTCATCAGTGAAAACGTTTTTGCAGCAACCACCATTTGCACCGTTAGCCCTGCTGTCTAGTCTGTATGTGCTAAATCTGACTCCACACTGACTCTCAGTTAAGCTCAAAGTTTACTGCAAGAAGTAACATCATAGGACCTCCCTGGTGGCGCAAGGGGTTAAATACTGCACTATGAAGCATCTGCAGTCTCTGCAGCAAGAGTTCAATCCCCGCCAGGGAGGGGACCCACATGGCACAGTAGACCTCTCCTGCCTCGCCCGCTGTTCCCCTTAGCAAAGTATTTCAGTTGATCTGCCTGTTCTGTTCACAACTCTGTCTCTGGTGAATCCTCACACCTCTAGCCTGTACCCCAGTTCTAGCATGTATAAATAAATCAATCTTTTTTTAAAAAAAAAGAAGTAACTGGGGCCTCCCTGGTGGCGCAGTGGGTTAAGCAACACACTGTGAAGCAAGCCGCAGCCACTGCAGCAACAGTTCGATCCCTGTTGCTGGCCAGGGAGGGGACCCACATGGCGCAGCAGACCTCTCCTACCTCGCCCGCTGCTCCCCTTAGCAGTGTGTTTCGGTCAGTCTGCCTGTTCTGCTTCCCACTCTGTTTCTGATGAATCCTTTCACCTCCCGCGACTCTGGCCAATACCCCAGCTCTTGTATGCATAAATAAATAAATCTTTAAAAAATAATAAATAAAAAAAGAAGTAACATCATAAAAGCACAACAACTACTTTGCAATGTAATTGGATCCATCAATAATCATGCAAGATTCATGGGACAATCTTCCACGATAGGGAATGTCACCACCTACCACAATGATCCTTCTCTAAGGGAAAGTTCCATCACAAGGAAAACGACTAACCAGTTCTTTGGGAAGACCAGGTGACCAAGTGTGGTCGGAGGAAATACCAGGTGGTAGTTTTTATAATCGCTACCTCTAAGGAAAGAACGTAACTCTATGCTTATAACCCAGGAAAGCTGAGTTATAACTGTGCTTTTTTTTTTTTAATCGTTTGCTGTTGTGCCATCGAGCAACAATTATCTTCAGCGCCTCTTGTCCCTCAAACATCAAAATCACCTAACCGAAACCCACCCAAGCTATCTACTAGAATTAAAGCTTGGGGAGAACATCCAGGAATAGCAAAAACGAGAAGTAGTGAAGTGTGTATAACACCTTCTGCAAACTACCTCTTTCCCTTGCTAATTTGCCACAAAGAAGCTTGGCACAGCTGTCTCTGCTCTACATCCTCAAGCTTAGCTAGGGATCAGGTTTCTAGCACTGCATTCAATTTTACATTTCATTATAACGAAATAATTTAGAGACATCTTCAAATAGAAATTTACCTAGAAGCTACCACCATCACCTGCCTCCATTTCTCTAATTCAAACGTTAGAGTCATTTTCAATTTCTCTCTTTCTTCTCTAATCTATCACCCCATTTCCTCTTTACATTCTATCTTTAAACATTACCTTTCCCTCATTTCAATAATCCTGGAGCAGGTCCTGGATGCTGGTTGAAACAACTGTCTCTTACAAATCTTTCCTCCTATTCGTATCTTCCTCATTTCTACACAAAGCAGTAAGAATTATCTTCCCCCAACAGCTGTTTTCAGTAATAAGAAAGCTAAATTCTGTGACTAAGCTAAACATCCCTTCTGTTCTCCAAGGCCTACAATGGTTCTTAGCTGCTAGTCGTAACAAATTGCAGTTTCCAAATACTGATTATTACGTCCTGTATAAACTGTGCTGAGTATTCTCAACTGCCCAGATTTTCAACATATTCAAACTTATAGTCTCTATTCCATTTAGTAGATAACCATGTGTTACCATGATGAATTCATTTCTTATTTGCATTTCTTCCTACTATGGCAGGGACTATTTGTTGTTCTCTATATTTATTCTCCCCATCTTTCTTAATGATGGATTCTCTAACTTTCATCTGGGTACGTGCCTGCCCAGGAAAAAGCCTACATTCACCAGCCTCCCTTGCAGCTAAAGATTCCATATTTTTAATGTAAGCAATATGTAAGTCAAAATGTTATAAGTAATTATAATAAGTGTCCTTAAAAAGAAGGGGCATTGACATTCTCAACCTCTTTCCTACTGGTTAGAATGAAGATGTGATGGCTGGAGCTCGAGCAGCTAGTTTGGATCATGAAATGGAATCACATGCTGTTGGTGAATTTGGCAGAGCAAGAAGACAGAAAGAGACCTGGGTCCTCAACATCAAGAAGAGTGATGCCAGTCTAAGAATGCCTAGTTCTGGATTGTTCTAGAAGAGGAAAGTCCTATAATGTTTAAGCCATGACTATTTTTTTTAAAGATTATTTATACACATAAGAACTGGGGTACAGAGGTGTGGGGGATGAGAGGATTCACCAGACAGAGTGGGGAACAGAACAGGCAGATTAACTGAAACACACTGCTGAGGGGAGCAGAGGGCGAGGCAGGAGAGGTCTGCTGCGCCATGTGGGTCCCTTCCCTGGCCAGAGGCAGGGATCGAACTCGTGCTGCAGTGGCTGCAGTCTGCTTCATAGTGCATTACTTAACCCATTGAGCCACCAGGGAGGCCCCATGACTATTTCTGTGGCCTCTAATACGTTCACTTATGGGTGTGCCAATTTATAACTGATCCATCCATCTCCAAGTTCTTATTTGCTACTTCTGTCTCACTAAGAATAACCTGATTTGTTTTCCTATATTTCACACACACACACACACACATACACTACTGTCAGTTTCCTCTCTTCCTTTAAAATACAGCTTCAGATTCAAATGCTTCATGGAAAGCCGTAGTATTACTAAGCCTGCCTAATCCAATTACTCTGTTTTGAATACAAACACACCTTTATATATCTAGTGTGTACATGCAAGAATGGTAATGGATAAATGAGATTTTAAAATAACTGAACAGATTTTTTCACTTTAAATAGTACTCTTACTATAGATTCACTTCAGTGATAAGATCACTGACCAAAACTCTCTTTAACATCTTTTCCTGAAACAGACTTGCAAGCTCATCGCTAGATATAATACCCATGAGAGCAGAAAAACACCCCATTTGCTTAGAACAGTGTTTGGCATATAGTCAGCTGGTAGTCAATACATGTTTGTAGTATTAAAAAATTGTGGTAAACCTTCATTTGAAAGTAGATTTTTTTTAAGTAGTCAGAAGTCATTCAGAACTCAATCATAAGATATGTTACAAAGCTAGAGAATATCATTTTGGATTGTTTTAAAAAGCTGTGCCTATAAAGCAATAAACTAGATTTCCTTGTATGAATCATAAAAACGGCTCAGAGTTGAGATACTCTTGTAGCAAATTAAAAACTCATTTTCCATGCTTTCATAAGCATGACAAGCTCACTCCAGTTTCAGAACATTGGCACCTGCTCTTTCTCTGCCTGGAATACCCCAGATAAACACAAATTGCTCCCCCACTTCATTCAGGTTTCTATTCACCTTCCTCCAAAAAGCTTTCCATCACTATCTCTCTTAAAATAAAGCCTCCCTATCACTCTTTCTCTTTCCTCCCTCCCTATAATTCCCTTCTCTTTGTCGGACTTGTCATTATTTGACATAATGTTTTATATCTACTTTGTTTATGTGTGATTCATCTATCTGTCTCTGTCACTAGAATATTTGCCCCAAGATGAAAGAGATAATGATTTATTCACTGTTACAGTCCAAATTTCTGCTAGATAGCCCAGACTTCAAATAATAAATGTTATAACTATACATTTATAATAAAGAGGGAAAAGTTTCTGGTGAGAGAACAGTAAGAAATGCAGCACAGCAGTAGCAAAAGGGGTGAGGAAACTCTGGATGAGACACAATTGGTTATTTGACTCTTATTCCTTTTTCATGTCAGTTTGAACTTAAGGCTTGCGTGAGAAAATTCCAGGATAGGTCTCTCTTTGAGAGATGGAATTAGGTCTCTCAATGGAGATGGAGTTCAAAAGGTATGGATAGCTGGAAGAAAGGGGTTCCAGTCCCCCCAGGAGCACTGAAAGGTGTAAACTATTAGAATTACAGTGGTACCCCTTTCCCATCTTTCCACCTCCCCAGTCCTTACAAGTGTAAACTGAGTAACCTCTAAAAATCAACAGTCAAGTCAGGCAACTACTGTTAACAGCAGGATGAGTTTGTGTTAGTATTACTAGTATCATTTTTTAAATTTCCATACTCAACTAACATTCGAACTATCTATTCATATTATATACAGCAGTCACCCCTTATAAAGCTGAAGGTAGTACTATCCCTTACGTATACCTAAGATAAAGTTTCATTTTTAAATTATGCACACGAAGAGATTCACAGTAGCAGCTAGTAATAAAATAGAACAACTATAACAATATGCGGTAGTAAAAGTTATGTAAATGTGGTCTTTCTTGCTCTCAAAATATCTCGTACATATTTTCGGACTCTGGTTGACCGCAGGTTAACTAAAACCACAGAAAAGCAAAACTGAATGGGGAGAATTACTGTACCTGTAGAATCTAGCTTAATAGATGTTCGTGATAACGCAGGGAGGCGAACCTCTGAAAACACTTTCAAGTGTGGGACACCTGTGACCTTCACTACTTACGGCACAAAGTTTGGAGTAGTCACATTCCATTAACATGCAGCTTAAAATGAATGCAGTGTTTATGCACAGCATTTCAGCAAACTTTGTACTGGAGAAGTTAGGGTGATGTGACATTCCTTGATGATTAAGCAAATATGGCAGAAAGATATTTCCTTTCTCCTATTGATTTCTATAATAAATAAGTCCCTCCCCCCCCCCTTTGAAAAAGCTCAGTTGTTCAGACATAAAGTTTTAGAAATGGGTGATGTCACACAGGTTCTGTCCTGGAAGAGATTTAGAGCACTGGCAGAATTTTCAAGCGTATTTTAGAAAACATCGATTTCCTGATTTGCAAGAAAGGAGTGCGAAGACTCACATACCCAGGTCCTTAGTCACAGAAAACAGTTCTCCTTCCCATTTTGGCTACTATTCAAATCTCCAAACCGCATCACAACACCCAATAGAGTAGTCGCTAGTTTGATACCGCTTAAACTCCAAAACATATCAGTTGAATTCCGGGTAATCGCATTCAGAAAAGTCATAAATTTTCTACTGAATAACAGTCTTCATTTTGTTCTCTATGGTGTCAGGTTTGAACACGTTAGTACTAAAGCGCAATGTTTAATGTCTATTGCATTTTAGGCCAGTGTTCATTATACGTACTTTTACTGCGTAGCCTTGCGACCTTCAGAAGCTTACACTTCTTCTCGGAAGCAGGGATTTCTGGTGTGGGGGCAGAAGCACAAGCTGTGGGTGAGTTTCCTGTACCAGGTGATCTTTTAGGAAACGTCATAGAATAGGCCGTCCGCCGTCTAGTCCGACACGCTACCTCCCTCTCTTTATACAGCAGTTGTTCATCCATCAGCAGTGTAATGACTTGCTTAGATTTTTCCCGGATATAATAACCTGAAAAATATGGTAAATTAGCTTGGAAGAGAAAACATGAGTTAAGACACCAATTGGTTTTCATTTTAAAGAAAGTTAGGACAAAATGAAAAGATGAGAAAGTTAAAAATCCTGTAGCAAATGAGGGAAAAGTAAATTTTATTGGAATGACTAATACCTTTCTTTCTGAATACCCCAAGAAGCAAATAAAAATCACATCATACACTGGCAATGCGTTTTCCACTTTAAACAGGCTATTGAATTTTCCTTTTATTTTTTATTTATTTATGCACACAAGAGCTGTAGTACAGGCCAGAGGTGCGGGGCGGGGTGGGGGAGGGGAGGGTGAGAGGATTCACCAGAGACAGAGTAGGGAACAGAACAAGCACATGTACTGAAACACACTGCTGAGGGGAGCAGTGGGCGAGGCAGGAGAGGTCTGCTGTGCCATGTGGGTCCCCTCCCTGACTGGGGATCGAACTCGTGCTGCAGTGGCTTCATAGTGCAGTGCTTAACCCCTTGTGCCACCAAGGAGGCCCACCCATATTCTTTTTTTAAAGATTTTTTTAATGCATTTATGATTAGAAGATGTGGGGTGTGGTCAGAGGTGGGGAGGTGTGGGGGGGTGAGAGGATTCACCAGAGACAGAGTGGGGAGTAAAACAGGCAGATGGACTGAAGTACATTGCTGAGGGGAGCAGCAGGCGAGGTCTGCTGCACCATGTGGATCAGCTCCCTGGCCAGGGATGGAACTCGCACTGCCATAGCTGTGGAAGCCCCACAGTACAGTGCTCAATCCCTTGCATCACCAGAGAGGCCCGAATTTTCCTTTTAAAAGTAACAACTACTATGCAATAAATCATATACATGGGCCTATAGAGAAGAGGAATGAATTAGATGTGCTGACAATAGTGTGTGACTATAACATAGGGCTAAAGATTTAAACTATATGTATAATATCATCAACTATATAAAGCACAGGTGAAATAAGCCACTATGTAATTACACACAAGAAAGAAGCAGATAAAGAAATACACGGATGGATGGATGGATGGATGGATGGATGGATGGATGGATGGATGGATGGATGGATGGATGGACAGATGGCTGGCTGGATGCATAGCTGTCTGGCTGGGTGAACAGACAGCTATGTACCCCCATCACCTAGTATCTGTTGCCTTGGAGAGGTACCGTTGGGGTGGGACATGAGAAGAGAGGCAACAGGCTTTTCTTTCGCATTATATCCTACCAGATGCCATCAGCAGAGCACCAGAGCATGGCTAAGAGCTGAGTGCCAACCATGGCACTGCCCTTCACCATCCGTGCCACTCTGAGCCAGTCAAGATCTGCTGGATCTGAGTTTCCCATCTGAACGCAGGTATGTGCACATTGGATATGCATCTGTTCAGTCTAACTCACAGAGGTGAAAGTATATTCATTCAAATATATTCTTCTCACCCTCTCCCATGACAGGTAGTAAAGGAAATCACTGACCTTTCCACATCTTGGGACTAGTCATATTCATATCTCATTTCTTCCCAAGTCACCTGCTAGAAGTGAAAAGTCTAAACTGAAAAGTCCCTAAAGATCCAGTACTGGGGCCTCCCTGGTGGTGCAAGAGGTTAAGTCTCAGCACTATGAAGCATCTACAGTCACTGCAGCATGAGTTCAATCCCCGGCCAGGGAGCTGACCCACATGGTGCAACAGACCTCTCCTGTCTCCCCACTGCTCCCCTCAGCAGTGTGTTTCAGTCAGTCTGCCTATTTTGCTCCCCACTCTGTCTGGTGAATCCTTTCACCCACTGCACCTTCTGGCCTGTATCCCAGTTCTTGTATGCATAAATAAACAAATCTTTTTTTAAAAAAAGATCCAGTTCCACTATCCTTTTGACCTCATGTATGATGAATTGAATGTTAATGAAAGTTAATGTTTCCAAATATAATTTACTAGTAACAGAGGTCGTGAGAAGTAGTCAAATTCAGGGTAAATTCAGATGACAGAGCCGCAACTTTTACTGCAGCATTATTTATGCTCACTAAGACCTGGAAGCAACCTCAGTGCCCACTGACAAGGACTGGGTAAGAGGCTGTGGTATGTACATACAACAGAACATGCTTCAGCTGTAAGGAAAGGTGAAATCCTGCCATCTGCAGCAAAATGGAAGAGTTTGAGGGGATTATGTGAAGCAAAATGAACCAGAAAAATACTGGATGATTTCATATATGGGGGAATATAAGGAATCGAAGCTGATGGACTGATAAAGCAAAATAAACATAAATCAGTGAACACTGTCAAACTGAGGTTACGGGTTGGGGAGGGGTAGTGAAGGGTGAAGATGGGATAAGGGATGGTAATATTTTATTTTCTTCCAAAAATAATAAATTCTTCCCCCAGAGTAGCCCCACTCTACTATTCTATTCCTTTTTTTAAAAAAGATTTATTTATTTATGCATACAAGCACTGGGGTACAGGCCAGAGGTGTGGGGGGTGAGAGGATTCACCAGAGACAGAGTAGGGAGCAGGCAGATCTACCAAAACATACTGCTGAGGGGAGCAGCGGGCGAGGCACATGGGTCCCCTCCCTGACCAGTGGCAGGGATCGAACTAGTGCTGCAGAGGTTGAGGTTTGCTTCATAGAGCATTGCTTAACCCATTGTGCCACCAGGGAGGCCCCTATTCTATTCCTTTATTCTGCATTTTCACCTCAGCATAAAAATGACTGGCACTCAGCAACTGATATATATTTACTGAGTGCATAAACTGATAAAGGACCAGATTTCTCCTTGACATAAGCAAAGGGAATCAGATGGATGAAAGATATTGACTGCCCGCTTATAACTTAGAGCTACCTGGGAAAACTGCTTGGCAGGAAATCATTTCTTGCAACACCTCTTATTAGAAAAGGATAGAAATGAACATTATGGAACAGACGGGGAGTCTGCTATTTGGAGTCTGCATGGATTGGTGGGCTTTGAGGGTGGCTGTGAGGGTTCAAGGGAGAAGCAGGTACACCAAGGAGAAAAGCAACTATGGTGACAGTGACGGAGGACTTCTCCCCGACATATCACAGCCTGCCCAAGGGAGCAGGCTGCAGCCTCCGGAAAGTGAGGACACGGCATCTACCAAAAATACAGAAGACTCTACCCAGAAGGGAAGGTCCCAACCAAGGCTGCCCCCTGCTCTGCCCAACCTGCCCACCATCAGGATTCTGGGGGACCGAACCCAGCTGTTCTAAAGCATCAAAGAGGAATGTGAAAAAATCCAGGACAAAGCCAGTTGGACTTGGATGTGTTAATTATGACAATAGTAAAAATACGATGGTAACTACTCATTCTAACAAGTACATTTCTAAAAAGAAAGGAAGGAGGACATGCTACTAAAATAGGATCATAGTGGAAATGTAACAGGGTGGTCCCCAGGAAAGGGGAAAATTCCAGAATCCCAATTCCACCCTAAGTGGGTGGAGCTGAGCAGGGATAAGAAAATGTTGGAGAGAGGAGACAGGAAGACAGAAGGAAGGGAGGAAAAAGGAAGGAGGATGGAGAGCAGCAAGGAGACCTGGAGGAGGCACATGGAGCAGAGAGACATGTGAGGAGGCTGCGCTTGCTTCTTGGTCTTGGACTAGTTAAAACAGATGTGGGTGAGAGACCCATGGAGAGGTTAACAATGGCAGCTTTCATCTTAATTTTAATTTTGCTCTTTTCCTCCCGGATTTGTCTGACTCTTTCTGACCCTTTTCTATGGGTCTCCTCTGAAAGGTCCTTTAGACTTCTGGCAGGCTTTTGGGCCTTGCTTTGGGCCAATCATATTTAGCTAGACTTTTACCCTCAAAAAATAAATAAATGCTTAACTTAATAACTATATTCTTTTTCCTTTCTATATTATACCCTAATTATATTAAAATTCCTTTCCATTAAAAATCTTATATATTTGTCTTAATGCGGCAAATAACAAAACCCATTCGGAGAGGGCAAGTTTAAAGGTTCTAAGGTGCGCCTCTCCCTGCCCTGTAACAAAAAGAGAATAAATTTAATCAACAACTGCTCTATGTCTGAAAGAAAGAAAAAAGGATGAAGGAGTGAAGAAAGGGGTAGGGGAGTGGAAGAGGGAGGGAGAGAAAGTGAGGTAGTAAAAGAAAAGGGAAGGAAAGGGGAAGGGGAGAGAAAACATCTCTGAAACAAGAACTTAAACTATGTAAAGATCAGTATGCAAGGATATTATTATATAAAACACCTCCAGGGGTCTAGCTGGTGGCGCAGGGGGTTAGAACACAACACTATGAAGCTACCCGCAGTCACTGCAGCACAAGTTCAAACCCCGGCCAGGGAGGGGACCCACATGGTGTAGCAGACCTCTCCTGTCTCCCCGCTGCTCCCCTCAGCAGTGTGTTTCAGTCCATCTGCCTGCTCTGCTCCCCATTCTGTCTCTGGTAGATCCTCTCACCCCTCACCTCTAGCCTATACCCCAGATCTTGTATGCATAAATAAATCTTAAAAAAAAAAAAAAACACCTCAAGACGAAAAGGTTTCTAATATCTTAAGGAACCTCCACACTGTTTCCACAGGCACCGACCAGTCTATACCCCCAAGCAACAGTGAACGAGGGTTCTTTGCTCTCCACATTCACCAGCACTTGTTTCTGGTCTGTTTTGAAGAGGGGCCGTTCTCACAGCTGTGAGGTGGTATCTCACTGTGGTTTTGATTTGCATTTCCCTGATGATGAGTGACAATGAGCACTTTTTCATTTGCCTATTGATTGTCTTCTTTGGAGAAGTGTCTATTTAGCTCCTCTGTCCATTTTTGGATGGGTTCTTTGTTTGTTTGTTTTAAATTAAATTGCATGTTACCTCAATAACAAGACTAAATTAAAAGAAGATGAAAAGGTTGCTATCTGAGGTGAAGGTTAAAATGAAAATAAAGCTATATACTGTCCTAAAGTAGGACCACTGGGTTATAAATGACAGAAACTCAATTTGATCTGGTCAGGACAAAAGCCATGGGAAATCCAGGGGTGGCAATTGGGCCTTAGGTAGAAACGAGGCAGAGACAGAAAACTACCAGATCTCGTCTTTCCTCTCCACTCTCCACTGCTCCTGTGTCTTGCCTTTGTTTTTTCCTCTTGCAAACTGCCTTCTTCCATCTAGATATGGGTAGGGCCTCAGACGGCTCCAAAGTCACCCCTCTGCCACCTAAGTAATCTCCTTTTCCTTCACTGAAAAATCCTGGAGACTATCTCTGAGTTGCCCAGCATAACAGTCACAGGCCCGTCACTATGGCTACGGGGAGGGGGGACAGTAGGCCCTGTGGCCTGAAGGCAGGAGCCACAGGACAGAGACATGGATGAGTACTTAAAAACTCATGAGCCCCACAAATGCAAGGCCCAGGCCAAGGACAGACGTTCCCTGGAGTAACTGGGCAACAGAGCAGGGGCGGAGGTCACGTGCTCCTGCTGTCCCAGTTCGTTTCTTGAACACTTAGGTTTCAGGAAAAGTTCTAAGCGGCAGAGGCACAGGTGAGACTGAGGTCCCTAAACCACGTGACTCCTGGTTTCAAAGAAATGAAGAGGATGTGCTAATCAACTTGGGGTGCAAAGAATGTGTCACTGACAAAGTAAAACATCACCTGAGTTTTGAACAGCAAGAAAAAGCCAGTGGGGGGGAGCCTGGGAGAGCGCCAGGGAGAGGGGGGCCCCTCGGAGTTCAGCAGCAGGAAAGTCTCAGTTGGCTAACACCCCTCCTGGCCTCCTCCGCATACCCCAGCCCCAATTTCACATTTTGAGAGCACCCACACTTGTCTTCACAGTACCTCTAGTTCCTAATTGCCTTTTTATGTGGGAAATGTGTTTTTTCTCAGAGTGCCAGAACTGCACTTGTGAGCTTAAGAGACTCAGGAAGAATTGTTTGCTAAACAAATGAATACACAGGTGGAGGAAAACCACCCAGGTGTGGTGGGGTGGGGGCAGGGGTCTATATACCTTCACAATGGAGCCTCCTGGAGCGATTCAAAGATCCCCAGGCACCGCCTTGCACCGGGGAAAGACACACCAGGCTCCAGTCTCAGTAGGAAAACAGTCCAGGTTCAAAAGGCATTAGGAATTTTCTTGATAATCCTCTCTCGCCTCTCAACATACTGACCTATCACAATATACTCTCTTCCTTTATTCTTTGCTCAATGAATTTCACCTCCATGCTAAGCTACAAATATAAGCACCGACCTCCCCCAGTTCAGCCCCAGCCAGCTCCCGGGACTGGGCCTGCAAACACTCCTGGCCTCCCTCCCCCTCAGTCCAGGCCCTGATCATTTGTTGCCTGCGGTGTTCTAAATTATTTACTTACCCTTAATGTCCCTTCCAGTCTACTCTGCACAATGCCTTCAGGGGCAGCAACTGGGGTGGGGAGAAGAGCCCCAAACAGTGTATCTGAACAAGCTATTTTCACGCTGAAAAACCTCCCTCAAGTTGGCACAATGAGTTAACGCTTCAAAGTCCCCCTCTGCTCTGCTCCAAATACACAGCAACAATGGACATCACCACTCTCAGAAACAAGATAAAAACCTTCAGAAATATAAGAGAAGCCACCAGCGGTGAGCAGGGCTGAGGCGGCAAGCCACTGCCCGCTTGCCCCTGCAGCAGGAGTTGGGCTCCTCAGGGGTCAGGCAGAACCACAGTCCCTCTTTGATGCTGTTCCTCACCGTGATTGTGAGAGAAGGCTGGGAAGAAAAGAAAAAGAAAAAAGAAACCTGACACTTAACTGCCTCCTGTAACTATAACTTATTTGCAGTTGCTGAAGCAAGAGACACATGCAGCCCTGAGGGCTGGAACTAAACTAAGCCCCCTGCTGGCTCAGGGCCTGTGTCCTGAGCCATCTTCCCTAGGGCTTGCTGGGAGTGCCCAGGGCACTGGGTGGCAGGAATTGAAAAAAACAATGTGCAGAGGAAAGTTAGCATGGGGTGGAGGGGGGAAAAATCTGTCCCTCAAAATAAGCCTGAAAACTAAAATTCTAACGTTGATTTTTAAGAAATTTAATGTTGGGGCGTCCCTGGTGGTACAAGGGGTTAAGCACCGCATTCAGAAGCATCCACAACCACTGCAGCACCAGTTAGATCCCCGGCCAGGGAGGGGACCCACATGGCGCAGCAGACCTCTCTTGCCTCACCTACTGCTCCCCTCAGCACTGTATTTCAGCAGATCTGCCACTTCTGCTCCCTACTCTGTGTCTGGTGAATCCTCTCACCCCCATACATCTGGCCTGTACCCCAGTCTTGTATGCATAAATAAATCTTTAAAAAGTCTAATGGTGAGAGAGGTGGCGAATAAAAGCAACTAAAACACAAACACACTCAAAATGAAAGCACTGTTCTACAAGTTTTTACATGAAAATTCTATACCCATAGCTACATAATCCTGTAGCAAAGATTTTTAAATAAATATGATTAAATGGAATCATATCCACAGCAAGGAATATGCAATTATATATTTTAAAAAACAGGCAGAAATAAAACAAGAACAGATGAATATGAAAAAAGCCAATTAAAAATCCTAGAAATGAAAACAACAGTCATTGGGATTACAAAGAAAACCCCTCCACATCCAAGATAAACTTTAGAATCTAACAGTTGGAGAGTAAATTGGTAAGGAAAGAGTACTACTAAGGAATTTTCCAAAGTACAACAGAGAGAAGCAATAAGGTTATAAGATTAATTAATATGAGGAACATTCTGGAATGACAGAAGTACTCTTTATTTTAATATGGGTGTGGTTACACTTATCAAAACTCATCAAATTGTCCACTTATGATCTGTGCATTTTATGCTATGTAAGTTATATCTCAATCCAGCACTGTTCACACTAAAAATCTATCTTAAGTAATTTATAGCAAAGATGGCAATTTTTATTGTTATTTTTATTGCTTATTTTTGTTTTTATGTTATTAAAGAGTCAACACTGACATATTTTTTATGTTCCTAAAAGAGATTCAATTACTATAAGTATAAAAATAAAAATCCTAAGATAGCGATCATCCATTTATCAAATATATATTGAGTGATCCTATTCCCAGGCGATTTACTAAGTGCTAGAGATACTGTTCTTGCCTTTAAGAAACTCAGACTTTTGCAAGGGATATAGATATATTCATAAAAGTGTTCCGAGAGGGTACAGAGCAGGCGGATGTAAGGTCTGTACCTGAGAACATTCTGGAAGCACAGGACTATCAGCTGGAGTCCTTGCACGCTCTGGGAACATGTCATCCTGCTGATGAAGCTGAGCCTGATCTGTAATGGGCCCTAAATCTATGATAAAAGAAATGGCCCCTGGGCCTCCCTGGTAGTGCAGTGGCTTGAGCACCACACGGTGAAGCATCTGCGGCACAGAAGCACGAGTTCGATCCCCAGCCGGGGAGGTGACCCACACCATGCAGCAGACCTCCCCTATCTCCCTGCTGCTCCCCTCAGCAGTGTATTTCAGTCCCTCTGCCTGTTCTGCTCCCCACTCTGTCTCTGGTGAATCCTCCTCTCACCTCCTGCAACTCTGGCCTGTACCCCAACTCTTGTATGCATAAATAAATCTTTAAAAAAAAAAATGACCCAACCATGGCAACTGTGTCTAACTTTCTTTTTTTTTTTTTTGCCTAATTAACTCTGAAATAGTTGCAAAAAAGGCTACATTTTAGTTCCTGTTCCAGATTAGTGAACAGAGCTAGCTCCATTCTCAGACCCTTACTACCTTTCCATTCTCAAGCCCTTCCTACATTCTTCGTCTTTCTACACAGAACTAGTTCAGTACTTGGTCAAGTCCATGCACACGACACAGGTTGAGAGGATGGAGGAGACTGAAGAGCATGACCAGGATGGGGACAGTATCATTCACTCAGTCACTCAAGACAGCAATACAGACATGGGTTCTGGAACCCCAACATCTAGTCATCTTGGCTTTGTCACTAACTAGCTCTGATTCCTAGTTGTCTCAGTAAAACAGGGCCAACACCACAACCTAATTTGAAGGTTGACTATAAAAAGTGACTGAGTTAACAAATACAATGTGTTTAGAACAGAGCTTGTCACATCATTAAATTCTATAAATTTTGCTAATATAAGGGCTCAAAAGGTTGGGAAATAAAGAATAAACTTATTTTTAAACAACGTGAGTTCACTTAAAAATAGTGTGTTCAACAGCTTTTTCTAGACACTTGCAGGTGACGTACTTCTAAATGTAAAGCGATGAGTCCAAATAAGCTAAAAAATGCAATGAAGTGTCTCGCAAAAGTCTAGAAACACAAGGAAATTATTTACTGTACATTTTTTCAGAGGAATGATTAGACACAATGCTTTAAATTTAGAAATACTTCACCTGAAAGATTATCTGGTGGTTGAAGAAAAACACTGAGGACATTACTTGAAAATGCAATGTTGAAGCAAACCTCAGCCACTGCAGCACGAGTTCAATCCCTGCCACCCAGGGAAGTGACCCACATGGTGCAGCAGACCTCTCCTGCCCGCTGCTCCCCTCAGCAGTGTACTTCAGTCGATCTGCCTGTTCTGCTCCCCACTCTGTCTCTGGTGAATCCACTCACCCTCACACCTCTGGTCTGTACCACAGTGCTTATATTCATAAATTAATAAAACTTTTTTTTTAAAGAAACTGTTAACATATTATTTAAACATGAGTTTTCTTGCCTTCCAACTTTCCTGTTTTCCAAACTTTCCCCTCCTGTAATATTACTATTATTCATTAGTAAGCATGTGATATGTACTTCTGTCATGTTGGAGATGGAGCACAGACAAAGAGAAATAAAATGCCTTGGTCCTCATGAAAGTTATTTTCATAAGACTAGACAAAAAGTACTAAAATCAAATATTCCCTATGTCAGATAACATGATCTCTTATAGAGGAAATCTTAAGGAATCTACAAAAGAAAAGAAACTATTATAGCTGATAAATGAGTTCAGCAAAATAGTAGGATACAAGTTAATATTCACAATATATAAAGAACTTTTAGGATTCAACAATTTTTTAAAAAAACCCTCAGTTAAAAAAGAAAAAATGATATGAACGGACATTTCTCCAAAGAAAGACACGAAAAGATGCTCAACACCATTAGTTCTGGGGACATGTAAATGAAAACCACATACTATTTCACATCCAGTAAGATAACTATAATGCACAGATCACAAGTGTTGGCAAGGAGAAACAGAAACCTGTCACATCACCAGTGGGAATGTAAAATGGTGCAAATGCTGAGCTTAGTGATTCCTCAAAGAGCTAAACATTGAATTACCCGTATGATCTAGTCATTGCACTTCTAAGTATACACTTGAACCGATACTTGTACACTAATTTCTCTGCAGTGTTACTCATAATAGCAAAGGTGGAAACAATCCAAGACTTCATCAGCAGATAAATAAACAAAATGTAGCATAGACACACAAGGGAGTATTATTCAGCTACAAAGGGAATGAAGTTCTGATGGAGGTCACTATCATAATAAGTGAAATAAGTCAGACACTTAAGAATCTTAAATGCTTATTCGTAAGTGGAAAAAACCAGTCTGAAAAAAGCTACCTACTGTATGACATTTTGGAAAAGGACAAATACTTTATGATTCCATTTATATGAACTGCCCAGAATCTTATAGAAATTTTATAGAAATATAAAGTCGATTAAAGGAGAGTTAGTACTTAATGGTTAGAGTTTCTGATTGGAAGTAATGAAAAGGTTTTAAAAAATAGTAGTGATGATTGCACAATATTGTAAATGCCACTGAATTTTATACTTAAAATGGTAAATTCTGTTATATATTTATCAAAATTAAATACATACACACCCCAAAGCCCACAGGACTACCCAAAGCCCACAGCTCAAATGCGGAATTGTATGGTAATAACACCTCAATCAAGTTAGTTGTGCTGTTGTTTTTTTAAGGGAAGGAAAAAGGAACGAATTCTCAAGCTATAAAAAGACATGGAAGAATCTTCCACGTATATTGCTAAGAGACAGAAACCAGTTTGGAAAAGCTACATGCTGTATGATCCAACTATATGACACTCTGGAAAAGGCAAAACTAGAGAGACAATGAAAAGATAAGAGGTTGCCAGGGGTTCGGGAGAGAATAAGAGGGTAGGTGGGGTATAGGCCTTGTCATGTTCTGCGAGACCCTGGCACTGTGTATGCATTTTCTTAAACCCACAGGACTGCAGACACAAAGAAGAAACCTCCTGTAAGCCAAGGATGTTAGTTAATAATGATGTATTGATATGGATTTGTCAATTGCAACAAATGTACTCTACTAATGCAAGATGCTAATAGAAGAAACTGTGTGTGGGTGGGAAGGGCATGTGGGAACTCTACTTTCTGCATAATTTTTCTGTAAACCTAAAACTGCTCTAAAAAAACAGTCTATTTTAAAAACGTACACTTAACACAGAGACTGCACTGAATTTTATCCTCTTCTCACGATTCGTAAGACTATTCACTTTAAACACAACTTATAATTTTACAGTCGATGGGGAGGAAGTGCTGATTCTTCTCCCAGCGCAACATCTCAGCAGCACTGAATCATTCCCAAGCAGTGTTCAAGCCCCCCTTCCCCTACACCACCTCCTCCTCCACCCCCGACAAAATTATCTTATGACCTAAATTTTGGTATTCATATAACTACCTCCATCGAGATGATCTCTGAAGATTCCATAGTCTTTGAAAACACTTTCTTACATTGATGACTAAATTCCAGTCTAATTATACTTATGAATTACAGTGATATTATTATACCAAATTGCCATGCCTCCTGCTTTATTCACTTTGTTCATTTTCTATGAAGTATCATTTTAGGAGAAACCTATATGTGTTAGTTTTACACATCCTTTTGGGAAAAATGGAATGTTTTCTCTGAGGCACTCAAGAATCAACACAAAGGATTAAGGTGGAAGCCAAAACTGTCCCAGAGGAAAGGCAGTACACAGAAGAACAACTTTTCTCCACCTGCTGGTTTAAAATGAACCCTCCCCCCCCCAACTCTAAATGGCAACAGGCACACTGTATAAACTGTCTTAACTGAGACCTCCAACTGGGGCCTCCCTGGTGGCACAGTGGTTTAAGCAACGCACTATGAAGCAAACTGCAGCCACTGCAGCATGAGTTCGATCCCCGCTCCCACATGGTGCAGACCTCTCTTGTCTCCCCTCAGCGGTGTGTTTCAGTCCATCTGCCTGTTCTGTTCCCCACTCTGTCTCTGGTGACTCCTCTCACCGCCTGTACCCCAGCGGTTGTATAAATAAATAAATCTTAAAAAAAAAAAAAAAACTGCCTTAACTGTTACCTTGGTCTTTCCCAGCTTCATCTACGTGCTGAAAGTCTTTTAGCGTTTGAAGATTACAGAACCCCTCTCTGCAGTGCTGGATAACTTTCTTTGATCCGTTCTTGATGAGATAATCCATCAGCGTCAGGGACTTATACACGTGACGCCAGTTCTTTCCATGGTCACTGAGTCTTTGCCATAGCATATTCATAATCTCTGAGAGAGAGATCGTGTTGAAAGTCAGGTCACTGATATCTAACATCAGAGAGCTGGAAGGACCCCAAGGGTCATTAGAAGTCGCTTCCCTGACTTTTACTTCAGCATCTGAGTAATTTTTCATGAAGTTTTTCACTTGCCTCCTGAATGCCATAAGTCAGACAAGTTGGAAGATGAGACACGGGTGACAGCAATGGAAGAGGAGAGGATGTGCTTGGTTTATAAAAGCCTGGGGAGGTCACCGGTCCCCAGTTCTGCTGCACCCCAAGTCAAATGATTCACCTCCATTGGATAATGTATCAGTTTCCTACAAAGGAAGGCACAGAAGAGGGTTAAAGGTTTTTAAAACATCTAGAGAAGACCAAATGAACCGGAAAAATCGAGATTTTGTTTCTAAATCAGCCTTGACTTACATCAGTCAAAATTGAAAGTGGCTTATCATATAAACCTTCCGAGGAACAGTATGGGAAAATCTCTCAGAAGGGGTTGGCTTACAGTGTTTCAAGAAACAGAGTTGACCCTTCTAATCTTCAATGTTTCCACAGAAAATATCGTTCAATTGTCATTATAAGTGTGACTTAGACAGTGAATAAGTTACCATAAGAAAACAACTGGGGGGGCCCTCCCTGGTGGCGCAGTGGGTTAAGCAGCGCACTATGAAGCAAACCACAGTCACTGTAGCATGAGTTCGATCCCTGCCCCCAGCTGGGGCGGGGACCCACATGGCGCAGGCAGACCTCTCCTGCCAGGCTGGCCTGCTGCTCCCCTCAGCAGTGTGTTTCGGTCAATCTGCCTGTTCTATTCCCCACTCTGTCTGGTGCATTCTCTCACCTCCCGCACCCCTGGCCTGTACCCCAGTGCTTGTATCCATAAATAAGTAAATCTTAAAAAAAAAAAGAAAACAAAACAACTGGGGCCTCCTCCCTGGTGGCGCAGCAGGTTAAGCACGGCACTGTGAAGCATCCACAGCACAGCAGCACGAGTTCGATCCCCAGCCAGGGAGGGGACCCACATGGCGCAGCAGACCTCTCCTGCCTTGCCCGCTGCTTCCCTCAGCAGTGGATTTCAATGAAGCTGCCTGTTCTGTTCCTCACTCTGTCTCTGGTGAATCCTCTCACTGCCCCCTCAGCACCTCTGACTTGTACCCCAGCTCTTGTATGTATAAGTAAATCTTTAAAGAAAGAAAAAAAACAACTTTCATTGACATCTCATCCTAAAGATTTTTTTTGTCATATATGAAAAAATGATGTCCTGAAAGTAATTAAGATGCTGAAAATTGAGCCTAGGTGTCACCAAGTGGCCTTACGGTTGTACCCTGGTTCGAACTGCAAGTCATTAGAATCAGATCTATATGTCCCACCTTACTAAAAGGAGGAACAGTCATTAAAACAAGAGGCTGCACCTCAGTGACCATCAGCTCACAGTACCCTAAACCAATATTTAGTCCCAGCCAAGCTAGTAAGTTCGAGGAAAAAGTTAAACGACTCCCTTTACTCCATTTTAGAAGTATGAGTTTAGGATTAAACAATGTCAATAGTATGATTCAAACAGTATAAGCATTTCTTGAAAACCTGAAAGGGTTAGCAATTAGCTCTCAAAATCAAGGGCAGAGGGGCCTCCCTGGTGGCACAGTGGATTAAGTAACGCACAGTGGATTAAGTAACGCACTATGAAGCAAACCGCAGCCACTGCAGCACGAGTTCGATCCCTGCTGCCGGCCAGGGAGGGGACCCACATGGCACAGCAGACCTCTCCTGCTGTGCCCGCTGCTCCCCTCAGCAGTGTATTTCAGTCCATTTGCCTGTTCTGCTCCCTGCTCTCTGTGGTGAATCCTCTCACCCCCCACACCTCTGGCCTGTACCCTAGTGCTTGTATGAATAAATAAATAAATCTTAAAAAAAAAAATCAAGGGCAGGGCTTCCCTTGGGGCGCAGTGGGTTGAGTGCTGCACTGTGAAGCATCAACAGCCACAGCAGCGTAAGTTCGAGCCCCAGCCAGGGAGGGGACCCACATGGCGCAGCAGACCTCTCCTGTCTCCCCATTCCTCCCCTCAGCAATGTATTTCAGTCCATCTGCCTGTTCTGCTCCCCACTCTGCCTCTGGTGAAATTTCTTACCTCTCGTGACTCTGGCCTATACCTAGCTCTTGTATGCATAAATAAATAAAATCTTAAAAAAAAAAAACCAAGGGCAGACAAAGATGGAAAATACATCAGAACTTGAGCCCTCAAATTTTAGACGATGTTTGTGAATATCAATTTGTAGTTCATATTAAATCATGCCCTTCCTTCTTTTCTATTACTTTGCTTTAAGGTAGATCAGTTGGTTGGCAGTTGCCCTAGCAACTAACTACTCACCACTCATGGCCACAGATAACGTCCTAAATTGATTTGAAATCTGACGAGCATCCTGATCCAATGAAACCTCAGCAATCTATAATCAGATTTTACTAGAGAAACTGCCCACATAACAAAAAAAAATTCCTTAAAATCCATAATAAATGTGTTTTGTTATTTTTATTTCTGCTTCTTTTCCTTGACCTTCTCAAGTCCTAACTCAGGCTTGATTAATTTCCCTGTGTGCGTTTAAGGGAGACATAAATTTGCAGAAACATCTTAACGAACTATCACTTCCTTCCTAAAAAAATAAGAGAAGGGGATAATTAACTTTAAAAAAAAAGTCCAATGCATCCTCAAATAAGCAAGATAGAAAATGTACCCGTTTAATTAAGATTTCTCAAAAAGAGACTATCACCAACTCTAGGAAGAAAGCGAACTTGTGTGTTTTTGCATTTTTCTGCTTTTCTCTCTGGTTTGTACTTCAAATATAGGCATTTTTATCTGACTCGCTCCTACAGTGAAAAGCTGATTTTTAATGTGTTTCAATAAGCTATTAAAATTTTCAACCATGGTGGCCTCCCTTGTGGCACAAGAGATTAAGCACCACACTATGAAGCATCTGCAGCCACTGTAGCACAAACTTGATCCCCGGCCAAGGAGGGGACCCACATGGCGCAGCAGATCTCTCCTGCTTTGCCCGCGGCTCCCCTCAGCAGTGTATTTCAGTCCATTTGTCTGTTCTGCTCCCCACTTCGTCACTGATGAATCCTTGCACCTCTGGCCTGTACCCCAGCTCTTGTATGCATAAATAAAATCTAAAAAAAAATTCGGATTTTGTTTACACCCAAAATTAGATTGGTAACTATCAAAAAAATAAAAAAAGGTTTAATGAGCATTGTTCAGTTCCTGCAGGTTGTGATTCTTAACAGGGTTTTGTTTTTTTTAATAGACTTGTGAGGAAACAGATCAATATTTGTTGCTCTAAGCCAGTGTCACAGAGCATCTCTGCATTCAGTGAGCTTGGTGGAGGGGAAAAAAGGACACTAGAAAAAGAAAACCCTCATGGTTAAAAAAAAAATTTTAAAGATTTATTTATTTATGCATACAAGAACTGGTGTATAGGCCAGAGGTGTGGGGGGTGAGAGGATTCACCAGAGACAGAGTGGGGAGCAGAACAGGCAACTGAAATACACTGCTGGGTATTGCATTGCCAGCACCATATATTACATAGTACCCACACTAGGATGTGAGATGACTCTAAACAACCATCAGACACATTAATACAACGAAACAGACACTTGTTAATATTTGGAATAAAGACAAATGGTTTAGATCTTGCCACCAAATGAGTTCAGGGTAGAAAACTGGTTTTCAAAACTTCCTGCATTTCAAAATTATGACTGGATTGAGGAGCTGACCTGACTTTATCCAAAGACTTCGGACAATAACTACCACAGCATCTGAGAGACAGAGTGTTGGGAGCATCTCTGGAAAAAGGCATTCAGGGCAGTGCAGAAAGAAGGGAGCAGCTCTGTGTTTGTACAGCTGGTCCAGTCTGCCCATGGACATACGTTCTACACAGGAGGAAATAAATTCTAGCCAAAACTGTTATGGGAGAATGATTACAGAGAACACCATGGCATTAGGTGTTACCGTTCTGATGGAAAGAACACTGCAAGAGGCAGAGGACGTTTGTTGACTCCCCTCTTTGTGTTCATTAATTGATTCAACAGGTTTTCTTAGTTTACCACGTAGGAGGCTCAGGAAATTGAGAGAAACAGGACATGAGACGCAGTCCTCCCCTCTGGGGTAAATGACCACCTTTTATTGAATGCTCACAGTGTGCTCACACCTAGGCATTGGTAGCTCACCTCATGACTAAGGATTTCAAAGGCACGCATTTAAGGTCCTGTTGTCATTTCCTAATTAACAATTTCTTTGGGCCTCGACTCCCTCAGCCCAGAATAATAATCACCACATAGGGAGGAGTGCTGAGAGGAAGAAATGAGACTACTTGGGAAAGACCTCTGAAAATACAGTGGAGGCTAATAGTGAATCAACTTCCTGTAGCCAGGGTGTCTTTGTTAGCATTCATTTCTCCATTCACTTAACATCCACTTCAGAACGACTTCCTTGTACCAGGCAGGGCTGATGGCGGGCACCAGCTCGCACGGCTGAATCAGACCGGCGACTGCCTGCCCTGAAAGACCTCACATTTCCTCAGAGACGGAGGCTGGGCCACGGAGACGCTTCTAGAAGTTAAGGGGTGACTTGGTGGCGTCACACCGCAGAGACCTTCCCTCACGCACCGAGACCGTGAGGGCGTCGTCACCTTACCGCCTGCGTCTGGACAGGACTTCCGGCATCCCCAAACAAGAGCACAGTACCTGAGGGAAAGGTCCAAGTGCCGGGCCTCTTCCCGCTCAAATTCAAGCCTCCTTGTCTCTAGGCAGATCTGACTCCGCCAACCAGGACCGAGCGCCACGCCCGGCCCACTTCCGCTGCCTCACTTCCGGCTGCTCATTTCTGGCGTCTGGGTTCTGGTGCTCCCGCCAGCACGTGCGGGCTGGGGGTTGTCAAGTGGAAAGAAGGGGAACATATACATTTTCACAATCTGTTAGGCTGTGGCACTGCTCCAATCCTTTCAAAGAATCAGTTTTACAATGTGTGTTACTAGTGTAATTTTAACCGACTAGAAATGCCATCCCTGACTGAATTCCACCTCAAAAGGACAGGAAATCAAAGAACATTATAGTAGTCTCTAGAGATGAAGGAGCAAGGTGTGTATGGGCGAGACAAAGTACCTCCAGTGGTGCCCTCAGGCACCAGAGGGTCGTCAGAATAGTTAACTGGTTTTCAGTGAGTGCCCACTGTGTGCCAGGCGTCCAGCCAAGCAATAAGGGTCCAGAGAACAAACAGAAGTTTAGGTGATTTTACAGGCTAATGGAGGTGGCAGAAGACTGTGACAGAGATAGTGTAATAAGAGAGGAGTGAGCATCTACTTCTGCCAAGGAATACTTAAGGGTAGGTTTCATAGAAGAGTTTACATCTGAATTGAGTCTTAAAAGATGACAGCGAGTTCACTAGATAAAGCAGAGGAGGCCATTAGAGGCAAAGGACACATCATGTGTACAGGCTTGAAAGCTGAGAGAGCCTATTATCTTGGTAAAACTGCAAGTACTGTAGTTACTACACTGTCGAGAAGGCTATTAGCGGAACAACAGAAGATGAAGTGGCAGAGGAGAGTTGAGTCATGAAGAACCTTGGCCGAATTATTAGGTGATTTTATCTGGCAGGCGTTGAAAATATAATCAAACCCATGTTTTAAAACACATTTGGTGGCTGAGTGGAATATTGACTAGATTGGAGGGGGAAGATTTATTTAGTAGATGAAAGTAACATTTGTTTTTAGTTCCTACTACTTCAATTCTAGTTATTATAACAGCCCACTTTATTGACTACATGTATATGGGTAAGTATAATGCAAAATGATGGAAGATGTGAAAGAAACTGGTGTGTTATAACCAACGTAGCAGGCTGTAAGATAGAGTATGAAGGGTAAAACTAGAGGGAAATTGAAAATTGTCCGGGAAATGGATTGTTTAGGGTCTTTGAAGCCATGGTAAGGTGTTTGGAGTTTATAAAGTAGTAAGGAGTAAGCAGTAAGAATTTTGTATATTGAGTTATAGCTTATGAAAATTTCTAACATGCCTATTTTATCTAAATTTCAAAGGAACTCTGAAGAGCTGGTATTGCCCCATTTTACAAATGAGGAAACTGAATCTGGAGAATATACATTCATTGTATATTATTAAGCACTTGCTGTGTACCAGACACTGTACCTGGGGATACAAGTCTAATAGGCGAGACAAACAAATCAGCAAAGACAATAATTACCACAATAAAGGCAACCATAGAATGTTATGGGAGTAAAAAGGGAAGTCTTCCTGGAAGAGGTGATCTTGAGCTAAGTTTGCAGAAACAAATAGGATTCATGAATTGTCCAGAAACATTCAACTAGGAAATGATTGTGCTGGAACTTGACCCGAGTCTCCTGTGTGCACATTCATCTCTTGCCCCCACCCTAAGGACCCCTATTTGGTCCCTGCTGTTGAACGCCAGTGACATTCTGAGTCACATGTCCACCTTTTGAGAAGGTCCACCTATCTTTTGAGAAGGTCAGAGCTCCCAATTTTTCTTTTCCTTTTTCTCCTTTAAAACGGAATCTCAGGGCCTCCCTGGTGGTGCAAGGGGTTAAGCACCACTCTATGAAGCATCCGCAGTCACTGTAGCATGAGTTCAATCCCCAGCCAGGGAGGGGACCCACAGGGCACAGCAGACCTCCCCTGTCTCCCACTGCTCCCCTCAGCAGTGTATTTCAGTAGATCTGGCTGTTCTGCTCCGCACTCTGTCTCTGGTGAATCCTCTAACTGCCACCCTCCCCCCCCCCCACTACAGTGGCCTGTACTCCAGTTCATATATGCATAAATAAATAAATCTTTAAAAAATAAACTGAAGCTCTGAGTGCATTTGAAAACTAGATTGAAAGCAAAACAGAGGAACTGGAAGAAGGGTAAAATACTATGACTGCAATAAGGGATGAAGGCCACAGTCAAGGCACGGTGCTGTGCTCCCCTCTGCTCACTCCTTTTCTTTCTTTCTCTCTCTCTCTTTTTTTTTTTTTCAATGAAAGAGCTGGTACAGCCAGAGGTGTTGGGGTGAGAGGATTCACCAGAGACAGAGTGGGGAGCAGAACAGACAGATCCACCGAAATACACTGCTGAGGGGAGCAGTGGGCGAGGCAGGAGAGGTCTGCTGCACCATGTGGGTCCCTCCCTGGCCGGGGATCGAACTCATGCTGCAGTGGCTGCAGATGCTTCATAGTGCGGTACTTAGCCCCTTGAGCCACCAGGGAGGCCCCCCTGTTTTGGATGTTTTGAATGTGAAGCATCTAGGGGGCAACAAGGTAAAGATGTCAGGGAGCAGTTGAGTAGAAAGAACTAGAGCAAAGGAAGTTGCTCTAGGCTAGGTTCACAGGCCCGAGAGGAGTCAGCACGTAGAAGGTGACTGAAAAGACCAGTGGACATGGGGGGATGGGACAAGCTCATAAAGGAACCCCAGTAAGGACAGGGAAGCCAATAGCAGTGAGTGGACAAATGAGGCTACAGCTAGTGGAATTTACTGGCAAAGTGACATTCTGTGAGAGGGCCTTCTTATCTGCTTTCCTCCATTTGGGGGCACCATAATTTAGTTACAACGCTGTCACCAAATACAGACGTTCTTTTACAGTGAAACTTTGGTGTGCTGGCTTTCCCCCTTGAACTCAACGGCTTTATAAAAGTGAACACATTTTTCTTCACTTGGTTCCGGAATGTTCTTTCTTTTTCTGTCTCGCTGACTGGTTGCTCCCATTCATCTGACCTCTCCACTGTGCAGGGCTCTGTTCTCTCTATCCATTCCCTGGGTGGTTTTTATCTGGTGAAATCTCCTTAAACACCTTTATTCTCTCTCTCAACAACTCTCACACCATCCTCATCCCTAACCGTTCCTGGTCTCCAGACCCTCTATCTAACTACCCGGCTGTTCCTGCTTTGTGTCTCATGGACCACCCAAATGTAATCTGCCCAAAACCAAACTCCTGGTCTTCTCTTCCAAACCCACTCTCTCGGTCTCCCAAGCTTCTAGTTTCTCAGGCTGTGAGCCCTGGACTTACTGTGGATGCTTCTTTGTGTCACTTACACCACACATCGCAGCCAGCAGCTTATCTCTGAGCACAAGAGGGCTACCAAGTCTGGGTAATAGGTGACCAGTGGGTAATAAGTGGTTAATTACTGCCATACTCCAAAACACAATAAAATAACATCTGTGTTTCCAAGCTGTATGGTCATCCTGCATATTTAGAATTAACTATTTCTACCACCTGGACTAAATTGCCATTATCTCATGCTAGGACTGTTGCAGTAGTCTGCTAACTGGTGCTCCTGCGTTTTCTCTTGCTCCCTGCGAACCTATCTCATCACAGCTATCAGAGTAATCTTTTTAAAACTTGAAACACAAGTGGGACATATCACCCCTTGGTTCAGAAATCTTGCATTGGTTCCCAACTTACTCAACACTAAATTCAAAGACCAGATCTCGGTGGGCAAGGCCCTTTGAGCTCTGGCCCCTGCATCACCCTCACGTCTCTTCACCTCACTCAGTGACACTGGTTGTGTTCTTTGATAGATTCCTAGCATCTAGAACAGACCTAACACAGGCTTAGTGCCCAGAGCTTAGATATCAAATGAATGAAAAGAGAATGTCTCGATCCACATAATTGAATGAGGTACACATTTGACCACAAAGTAATTTAAGTATAATTATGTATAATGTGCCCAATATTAGCAATGATTTCTCAAAAATTGCTGGAAATTTTTAAAGAAGTAATGGTGGTTTTAAGGTCAACCTGTCCATTGTGGATAAGCTAAGATGTCACATATTCCTGAATGCTCCAATTTTGGCTGGTATTTTACTGAGCGTTCCAAGGCAAGGAGGACGGAAATGCTGGCATCTGATGCTCTGGTCTGTATTCTTAGGTTTTGCCTTCAGTTACAGAGCTGCCAAGAAACAAACCACTTGCCTTGCTTGCTCCCCATCTGCTCTAGTTCACATCTTCATGACCTTCTACCAAAATAAATTCTCCATGAGAAATTCTTGCACCACGCTGCCCCACGCTGGTAAGGGATGGAGTTATGTTCTGTGCCCTGCGGAGCGGGGGCCCTGGGCAGTTTGCTCCTTAGGGGCAAGCTGAAAGCTCCCAAGACTTCCCCCACTACTTGGTCTCCTCTCCCCATCCTTTACACTCCCCACTCATGCGTGTTTAGGGACTCCAGATTCAGCCAATTCAAGATCACTAACTTAGCCCGAGGACTTAAGGGCCTGAAGACATGTGTGGTGCCAGCAGGGCATGGAGCAGGTTCTCGATGATTCCAGTAGACGGGTCAAGGAGGAGTCCCGGAGCCCTCAGTGGCTTTTTTAGGCTTTTATTACTTCATTATATCAGAGGCAACCAGACACATGGCAGGCAGGGAGCTTGGGGGCCAGGAGGCTGGCAGGCTTCCTAGCCCCCGGCACAGCTTCACTCTCTGGGCTCTCTAGCCTCCTCTCTCTGCTACTACTGACTCTGCCTTTCTCTCTCTGCTCTTCTCTTGGTGTCCTCGTGATGCTACCCTTCTAAGCCCCGTGTCTCAACCCAGGTGCACTCACTTGTTCATGCCCACTTAGGCATGGTGCAGGACCTCAGGTGTCCATCATCACACCAATGGCGGGAGGTCAGAAAAGCCTGATCACTTTTCCATTTACCATACAACGTGACAGTGGAGCTGGGCGTGACATGGAAATGGCATGTGACACAGGAATGGCATGTGACACAGGAATGGCATGTGAACACAGAGATGGCATGTGACACAGGAATGGCATGTGACATGGGAATGTCGTGTGGCATGGGAATGGCATGTGACACAGAAATGGCATGTGGCACAGGAATGGCGTGTGGCACGAGAATTTCATGTGACACAGGAATGGCGAAGTCCTTAAGCTGTGAGGACAAAGGGGAGCTGAGGCCCACACGGACTCATTTTCAATCATAAACCAATTCTTGCAAATTCTATCTTTATAACAGGGCCTCTTGCTCAGATGCAATTTGGACTGAAGAAAACGAGACGAACTTGCTTTAATTTTTTAGAGTTCTTTAGAGAACTTTAGAAGAGGCACATTACTTCTTCCGACTCATTCAACGACTCTTTCCTGACACCTGCTGTGACGGCGGCCCTCCCTGGACGCCACACCGGATTCTGCTTTGCTATTTCAATAAAAATTTGGAGCAATTACAGCCAAGGGCAATTTTTAAAAGTTAACCTTGAGAGAGGTTTGGGTATAAAAAGGCAGAGACGGAGAAGGATACCACTTTAAATTTAAATTTTAGAACCCCCAACTGAGTTTCACATGACACCCTCCTTCTGCGCCTTCAAGGGGTGGACCCCACAGGGTCCTTTTCATCTTGGGTTTGGTCCCCAGCCTGTGAGTCATGCTGCTTTGCAAGTAGCAGTATCTCAAATTTTGTGCAAAAGGTGTTTTGTTAGCAATCCATTTTCTGACAAGGGCAATGACAGAGGAAGAGGCCTTATGAGCTTGTTACCGGAGAAAGAAACTTAGACATAGAACTCTAATTCCGAAGGTAAGAACAGAGTGTGACAAAGATGGTAGGTCAGTGAGAAATCATAAAATACCCAGAAATCTTTTATGTCAACCTACTGACGAGAAACCAAAATCTAAGTAACCAGGCCCAGTTCATGCCTGATTGTGGCAAAATGGACATGAATGATCCTGGCTGAGAGATGTTGTATTTTTTGAAATTTTCTTTTTTCCTGAGGGTAATGTTATGGCTCAGAACTAGATGATGCACTGAATGCGCTCAGAAAGCATTTTCTTTGAGATGTCAACATGGTCAGGTGAACCAGGGGGTCTTAAGTTAGTTCTAAGAAATTCCAGTGTGTGTGGCCACAAAGTCACATAAAGAAAACACGAGACTTTTCCTTAAGATCATCTGCAGCTGCAGATGGGCTATCTCTAGAATTCGAGTTTTTCTTATGTGAACTTAATCATGAGGGACAAAGTTGTTAAAACTGAAACCAAGCAAAAGTGTTTAAGTGAACCTCCTGCATTTTAGTTCAACTGTGGCAGCAAGAAAACAAAACCACATAATCTAAGGCTCACGCCCAACTTGCTGAAACTGTGTCTGCTAGTTCCTGTGTGGTTTGCCTACAAAAAGCAGGGCTGATGGGGCGGGGGTTGGGGAGGTTGTCTTGGAGGAGGGAGTAGACGGTAGCGAGGAAGAGGAGGAGGCACTATTAATGCCTGAATATGAATCTGTGAGCTAGTGCCTAGCGTGGTATTGGGAAAGCAGCACAAGGCGGATCTTCCCTCTGAAATGCAATAAATTTGATGTTTGAATTCGTCTTCCGTCTTGCAAGACAGGATCCGAATAACTCTGCGTCCAATTCAGGAGAGCAGATCAACTCTTCTCTTCCGAAAGGTATGTCAGACAGTTCAATCCACACGCTAGAGTTCTTGAAAAACCTTGTAATTTGTGCAATGTTCTTTATGAGCCAAGTGTAATTAAAATGAATCCCATGGGCTCTCTAAATATGACTTTTAATATGTTGGCCCATCAGCTAAGGCCTGTAAATCTGTTTATGGTGATAAGACTGGACTTCTAGTAAATGAACCAGAAGACACGTCCTTTTCCCAGGTCATTACGCACACCAAAAAAAGCCACTAATTGATTTCTGAGACATCTCAGGGGGAAAGACTTGAGACTCTAGATCCCAGAGGTCAAATTCCACCTCCCCATTCGTTATCAGCATTTAATCCAAATGGGGTATCGGGCGTGAGTGTTGACAGCGGTACTGGGCCCTGGTTCTCCGAGGTCAGGATTTCTCTCTTGGCCTGTGTTTCTGCTTCTGTTGCTATTTCCCTCACCTTTACAAAGAACATCAGTCTGAGTTTCTTTACAAAAAGAAAATGTTGTGAGGAACTAGTGTTTTTTACAAGGGTGGCGGTTATCATTGTCTCTGTCAAGAGTTGAAGCCTAAGACGGTCTCTACTTCAGAAGTCAGGTTAAAGACAGCTTTTAACATCTTTATGTGCTTCATCCCACCTGTTCTGAACATAAGGCTTGAATACACCCACCAGAGATTCACTCACCTAAAAATATCATATTTACATACCTAGAATTAGACTTTGCTAATAAAGTATGTGTAACTTAATTTGCACATGACTGAAAATACACATCCCCAGATAAACGAAGAGGGAAAATGTTTAGGATTCCATGGCCCCAAGGAACAGATTGCTCACACATGTTTTCTCCTCCAAGACTGGGGAACCTCAAGGTGAATCTTTTATTCCATGCAACTACATTATCCTATTTGGTTCTTAAGTGGGTCCTCCCCACCTCTTTGTTCCTCCTTCTTTTTGGTTTCAGAGAGAACATTTAGTACAAGTACACTCTGCTTTAACAACTCAGTATTGTTTATAAAACTTCACATTTATAAAATAAGGTTAAAGTGATCTTCCTTACAAAAGGGTCTGTTTTTACACAGAAAACACTGTGTCGCTGGAGAACCATCGAAAGGCATTTAAATTTCAAGTTTTTAATGTTCTGATTTGTACCCTTTTCAAGGACTTTTTTGGGTAGAAACATTACTATGTCATTAAATAAAACTACTCTGAGATTGAACTTGGAGTGTCTCCCAGGTAGTAAACTGTAATCTTATTCTCCTAAATTGTCATCGATTTTATCTTTTTAAAATGACTTTACTGAAGCTGAGGGGAAGGAGGTGATCGATTTGTTCAGATGAAGAAATATCTCTATTGCTAATGTAATATCCTTTTGAATACCGTCCACATCTTAGGCCCTGATGAAAATCCTTTTACTTTTTTATTTCAATTGTTCTCCGTCTACCTCAGAGGGATACTGTAAGCATAAATGAGTTAACACAGATAGGATGTGCCTGAAGAAAAAGATACTAGCAATCTCGTCATTAATTATCTCTTTGTATCTGGATCATTTTCTTTCCACCTCTTATATAAAATATATTTACTTAGTGCCTGAAGCCCTTTCTTTGCAAGGCGTTGCCCTCTGGCAGAGCTGGAAACAATCCCAGTTCCCAAGTACTTACTGCCTCCCAAGGGACCAACACCTTCTGGGCTTGGCGACTGTAGGGGTTCACTCCAAAGTGGAGCGGACCTCACCTCTTCCCTTGGATCAAGAAAAATCTCCAGTTTTTCAAAAATGTGTCATGAAGTCTGATTCCATCAGGAGTTTCAAGTGTCTAAACAAGTTACAGTGGCTGCTGTTATTTCTTTATTTCTGTGCTCTCACAAACCAAGCTCAAAACTTGGTCAGGAATCTTCATGGCCTCAGTTGTTTGAAGGAAAGATTAGGATGTTTGTCCATCAGCAGTATTTGCCCAGCTTATCTTAATACCTTGATCCCCCATAAGACACAGCTCAGCCCTGGGTCGCCCCGTCTCTCTCTCTCTCTTTCTCATTTTACAGTCTCCAGGAAAGAAATAGACATTTCTTTAAGCATAGCTTCATTTCACAAGTAGACATCTCGTTACCAACATTTATTGAACATCCACTGTGGGTAGGCACTGTGTTACACAGCAAGTTACCTTCAAGCATGTTGATGTCAGGACTCTTTAAACTTGAGTAAACACTTTTTTAAAAATAAAATAATTTTTAAACCAGTTTTTTAAATAAATATGCATTCGTAGACAAATGCTTTAGCGAGTTCAAAGAAACTATTCCCAAGCACACAAAGATAAAAGTCTTATGAAATGGAGAAAATGTGCAAACATAAAGTTGAAATATTAGAAGAATAAATTTCTCCAAGTTCAACAGTTCCAGGTGTGCTGCTGTATTTATGTGACACATAGGTATTTCTTTCTGAACTACTTGTGATTACTGACAAAATGATATTTGACACCTAAATAATCCACTGTTGCATTGGGTCCAGGCGAAAATCCTTTGATTTTTAAATTCAGTTATTCTGCGTCTACCCCATTGGGATATTGTAAGGATAAGTGAGTTGACATCGACATGAAGGACATAGTCCTATACAACCATAGTATTGTTACCCCCTAGAAGGTGCACTCTAAACCCTTAATATCATCTATCTAGTCCTTACCTAACTCTCCCTATTTGTCCCCCCTTTAAAAAAAAAACTAGGATCTAATTTTTAAAAAGAAAAATGCACATTTTTGCATTATGTTTCTTTTTTTATTATTTACTTATTTATACATAGAAGAACTAGGCTACAGGCCAGCGGTATGTGTGTTGGGGAGAGGGGGCCACTGATGAGAGGATTCACCAGAGACAGAGTGGGGGGAACAGAACAGGGAGAAAGACAGAAGTACACTGCTGGAGGGAGCAGCGGGCAAGGCAGGAGAGGTCTGCTGCGCCCTGTGGGTCCCCTCCCTGGCTGGGGATCGAACTCGTGCTGCAGTGGCTGTGGATGCTTCACAGTGCAGTGCTCAACCCCGTGCACCACCAGGGAGGCCCCTCGGTTTTGTTTCTATTGACCATTGGATTTTTCAGTAGCCTTAGCCAGTTATCCCATAAAGTAGCCCTTGTTGTGGCTTCACTGTGGCATTAAATTTGTTCCTCTACCCTTGCATTTTCTGTAAACTCCAGGTTAGAACTAAGGGCGTGATCAGATTTCCATGAACAGTTTTTACAAGGCCTCCCTACTGCAGGAGCACACGTGCGGGAATGGCCGTCTGCTTGTGCCGATGTGAGCAGAGCTCCTGGTCGTGTTTCTTGATCAAGGAAATTCATTGTGAAGTCATATTTCCCCTGTGCCATGAGCAAATAATCTGAGGGGGTGACACTTTGGACCCCTATCAACTTTTATGCATTGGCTGAAAAGGTGATAATCTTTGCCTAAACCAACTTCTCCGCGGGGAGACATAGACACATTTAATATGCAGGAAGAAGGACTAGACAGCCCAACTCATCACTATATTCAGGTAATGACAATAATAGCAATGACAGTAACAGGTAACATGTTCCAGGTGCTTGCTGTGGCTCCAGACGGTCTGGGTTTGAATCGAATTAAATTACTGGGCAACTGGGACCAGTTACTTAGTCTTTCTGTGCTTTCATTTCTTAAGCAGTAACGTGAGAGTAATCATGGCACCTGTCTCATCAGATTGTTTTGAAGATGTAATAATTTATACATATCAAAGTCCTAACACGGTGTCTGTTACTCCTTGCCAAGCGCAGGTGTCACACGTTACAGGAATTGATTCATGTCTAACAGAGCACCCGGCATCACCTGCTCACAAAACCCTTCTTTCAGAAGGGAGGAAACCGTGGCAGCGTCGTTGCCCACAGTCACTTAACTAGTATGCCATGGAGCCTAGACTTGAACCTAATCTTATTACAGGGCAGGGAGAGGGGCATCCCAGAACCCCCAAACCTGCCTTCTCTAAGTGGGTTCTGTCATCTGCCACATCAAGACAAACATATAAGGCCTTTAATGGAAAGGAACTTTAATACAGTTAGGGAACAATACTGAAAGGAAAAGAATATAGTTACTAAGTCAAGCATCCAAAGTTACCCATCTCCTCGAGGGTAAAAGTCCAGCCAAATAAGATTGGCCCAAAGCAAGGCCCAAAAGCCTGCCACACGTCTTAAGCACCTTTCCGTGGAGACTCATAGAAAAGGGTCAGAAAGAGCCAGACAAATCTGGGAGGAAAAGAGCAAAATAAAAATCAAGATGAAAGCTGCCATTGTTAACCTCCCCAAGGGTTTTTTACTCACATTTGTTTCGACCAGTCCAAGACCAAAAAGCAAGCGTAGTTTCTTCACATGTTTCTCTGCTCTACATCTCCTCGCTGCTCTCTGTCCTGCTTCCTTTTTCCCTTCCTTCTGTCTTCCTATCGTTTCTCCAGCATCTTTTTTTTTTTTAAGATTTATTTATGCATATAAGAACTGGGATACAGGCCAGAGGTGTGGGGGTTGAGGGGATTCACCAGAGACAGAGTGGGGAGCAGAACAGGCAGACTGACTGAAGTACACCGCTGAAGGGAGCAGCGGGGTGACAGGAGAGGTCTGCTGTGCCATGTGGGTCCCCTCCCTGGCTGGTAGCAGGTATAGAATTCATGCTGCAGCGGCTGCGGTTTGCTTCAGAGTGCACCGCACCACTAGGGAGGGCCTCCAGCACCTTCTTATCCCTGCTTAGTTCCACCCTACTTAGGGCAAAACCAGAATCCTGGAACTTTCCCTTTTCCTGGGGACCACCTGTTACAGTCTGACTGTAGCTCATTCTCTCCGAGCACTGGCAGGTGTGAGAAGACACAAACGATAAAGATCAGAAAGTTGTAGGAGCACCCCTCACCTCTACACCCCCCCACACACACACACACACTGGGATGTAAAGTTATTGCAAATCTGAGCATTGCTACTGAACTATCTTTTAAGTTTCATTTATCTGAACAATAGCTCTCTATACAGCAAAGACGAGTCTACTTATTGCAATGAGATAGCTTAAGACTCCATGGAAGTAACTTCACACAGAAAAGATAACACCAGAAACTGGAAAATGTAGAACAATGAAAGAGTAGAAAGGGCAAAACGGAAAAGAATAATACAAAGGGGGAGTGATGGGATCTCGGAGCCCCGGGGAAGAAGATGATATTTTGATATAGTCAAAGGGGAAAAAGTCCTCTTACTTTTCACTCTCCTGTACCTCTCAGATTTTACCACTAAAACACAAGAAGATCACCTCTGTCAGCTTTAGAATAGAGCACACTGGGTTTCTCCATGGGACAATGGATGACTCTGGTTGGTGGGTGACTTCCTGCTTGGTTATCGCAAGTGTTCAGATATTCCATCAGCCAATCTGGCTCGTGAAACAAAACCCACACCGAAAAGGCCTTAGATGCTGCTGGACTTTACTCCTCATTAGCATTGCAAAGGGTTCCAGGCTGTCTTATCCACCTTCATCTGCCCTTTTAGAAAGCCCTCAAGTGTCACTTCCTAAAGAGAATCAAAATAAATGAGAAAAAGCAATGCCCAACATTAAAATGTTTTTATGCTTTTTCTAACACTGTCATTGGTGAAATTGGTTCTGGCTTTTTATGTTTTTTAATGAAAAGCAGACTAATTGATCAGCTGGTCATGAATACTCCTTTTTCATTTGTTTGTCTCTGCACCTCTCCGCCTTCGAGAACCGCTTAATGGGGCAGCCTCCACAAGCCTGTGATTTGTGTCTTTTGTCTGAGGTTTTGTGGGAAAATACTGCAAACAAACTGCTGCGAACTCCGTAGGAACTCAGTAAATAATCAGTGGATAGTTTTCTGGTTAAATATGATTTTAAAGAAAAATCTTTCTCAGTAACTAGGAAGTATTACTAGGGAAGTATACAAGTAAAAAAAGGGGAAAAGCCTGACTTATTTGCAATTTGAAATTCCTAGTCATCATTTTAGATGTCGAAAATGTCAAAAATGTTTGCCCTTTATGGAGCAAGATCTGAGGTCATATTCCCTTCCTTCAAATAGATATATTCCCCCAAAATGAATTGTTGAATCAGTGAGAAAAACAGGAGGCTCTCCACCATATATGAAATCTAAGGAAATCATTGCATTTTTTAATACCAGCCTTTTATATTCATCACAATTATGCTGATACCCAAACGCATACACAGGTTTTCCCTTTACTTTTGGGGATGAGGTGGTGGTGGGTGTAGACAAGTGTCAGAGACACATTTAGGAAGCTAGAGAAAGCTCTAGACCCCTCCCCAGAAAAATAAAATGTGCCCTCATCCAGGGACATGGGCCTCCTGCTCTCTCTCCCTGCATCCTTGACACGAAACATTGCCTTTATCTGGAGTTTTTTACCCTGAGTCTTTTGGGACTTTAAAAGAGTTCGTACATCAGTTCATCTGATCTGTTATGATCTTTGAGGTAAACAGACCACATATTTTTACCTCTCAGGTTGCCGAGCAGGGAAAGCAAAGCTCCCAAGGTTAAGTGAGTTGCTCAAGGTCATCTCACTAAGGTCTGCCAAGACTCAAAGCCCAGGGCTTATGCCACCCCCAGGGTCTGCAGGTGCCCGTGGTGGGGCTTCTGGAAACTTCGATTCTGGCTCAGCTGGAAACTACCTACTACCTTGGAACCAGACACTATAATCTCTCTGGCCTCAGTTTCCTTCTTGGTCAAATGCATGTTCTTTGAAGTGCTTTTGGTTCTGTTGCAAACCACCTAATCTCCTTGGGGCTGCGAACAGGAGAAATGGCCTTTTCTGCAGCAGATGGCAAGACCTTTCGACTGCTCCCTGTGGTTTCTTGCAGAGTCGGCTGCCTCCCAGCGATTCTGCTGTGACTCTAAGCTCTTCATCAGACAGGCATACATGGTATTTCCTCATCCAAAGTATAGTATGGAAATAAATAAAGCTGATGAACTTATTTTGGACTAATACAACTTAGCCTTCTGAAACAGTTATTCCTCTTGAAGGACCCAAACCTTCCACGTGACTTTTTATTGTTCAGAATTATCTCCTTTAATGTCCCTGAAATGTGCTTAGAAATTGGAGCCTTGTGACAGCGCCTGTGGCATTGAGTCAGAAGACCAGAGACAAGAAATGGTGTGACCAAGCCCTTCATTTGTGGGGGTACTTAGAGGGTCTTTGGAGCAGTATAATTGATGTAGTTTTTGGAGTGTGTTGGTTTGGAGTGTGGGGTTCTTGGGTTCATTTTGGGAAAGGTTTCACCAGAGCTCCCTGTTCAGTGGCACGCAGCGAGTTCCCAGATGAGTTTCTCCACGAGGCAGAGATGTTAGTTATCTTAAAGAGCAGGTTTATTAGGGAAAGGGACAGAAAATAAAGGACACTTGCACGGACAAAGTGGCAGGAAGAGCTGCCCGAAAGGAACAGGTCTGCTGAGAGAGGCCTGCGTGGTTGCAGGCAGGCAGCCTTGAGGAGAGCGGCCTCCCTGGGGGAGGTCAGTGCAGAGAAGCCCCGGCAGGGGCAGGTCATGGGCAGGCAGGAGGCCGCTGCTCTGCAGAGGAGAGTTAAAGAGAAGCACCTGAACAGTCACAGGTGGGCAGAAGGACGGCTGCTGGTTGACTTTTAACCAACTATGTAGAATTTTTTTTTAAAGATTTATTTATTTATGCATACAAGAGCTGGGGTACAGGCCAGAGGTGTGGGGGTGAAAGAATCCACCAGACAGAGTGGGGAGCAGAACAGGCAGATCAACCAAACTACACTGCTGAGGGGAGCAGCGGGCAGGTGAAGCAGGAGAGGTCTGCTGCTCCATGTGGCTGCGGTTTGCTTCATAGTGCGTTGCTTAACCCACTGCGCCACCAGGGAGGGCCCATCAACTATGTAGATTCTGGAGATAGAGCTATGTAGAGATTCTGGAGATAGAGCTCACTCTATCTTTACTTTTTGACTGACAGTTATGACTTATAATAGTCATGGGCACCTAAGGGTCTTTGTTTCTATAGTTGGGTTAATGGCTGTTAATCCTTTCTACCTACACCTCCTTGTGTGATCCAGGTCTCTGGTCTGAAGGCACCTCCTTTCCAGTTTTTTCTATTCGTTTGTCCTTCATCACAATGAGGACTAATATGTGTGCTGGCGTTTGTTTTAGCTTTATAAAAAGTGCCCATTGCATATGCCACCAAGTATACCGGGCCCAGGACGCTAAGACCGGCAGATGGGTCTGAGGCTCTTTGTGTAAATTGGGGTTCTCTAACACCCATTGTCAAACAGTGGAAGCTCAAAATCCAAGATCTGCTACCCCTGGCAGGGACCACCGTACTTGACCTGCAGACTCCTCCGAGCCACTTTGTGCCTGCGAGGACAGGCTGCAGTCTCCATCACCAGAAAGGCACAACCTCTAATTTGTCCTTCCAAACTGATAATAAGACTCCGCGAGACTGGTGTTCAGTGTTTTAGCTCTTTGCATTTTCTCCGTGCCCTCCGGGCCGGCCAGTGGAGTCACAGCATCCACTTCTCAGAGCAGACTACCATTTGCTCCCCACCGTGTGGGGCCACTGAGCTGTGGGAGGTCATGCCAGCCAGCCGGGCGGGCGGCGGAGCGCGAACATGGCTCCCGAGTTCCATGATCTCAGCCGAGGTGGGGTGGGGGGGGTTACTCACTCTGCCACTCCACCCCTCTGTCTCTGCTGCGCAGGAGGCTTAGGAAGAGTCAGGCCTCGTTACCCCGGAAGCATTTTTGCATCTTTGATACGATCTAAATAAGTGATAACTCGTTTACAGAGTGTGTAACCCTGCGCTTGCTTATTCCAACAAGCTCATTTGGCGGGATTTCGATTGCCTACACCGCTGTTGTACAACAGAATGCTAATTCGCTGGATAAAAGCAGACATGTGTGCTCTTGGGATTGACACTCCGGTCCTGTAAATAGCCAAGTAAACAAAGACAGACCAAGTGCAAAGAATGCCCGGATGCTGGGCAGCCATGCGCCCCTGGTACCAGGAGACCAGTGCTTTGCTTTTCTCCAGCATAGAGAGTTAATTCGTATTTTAAAACGCAAGATGTGGCGAAAGGTCATCTTTACAACAGAGCAGACTTTGTCAGCTCGTATTATTTCACCACATGAAGGGTCAATTAGGCTATATCATCATCAAGAGAGTTTGCAGTAATGCCTTGCCATGTAGATGCTATACAAAATTACCTCTCTGGTGGCTCAAATTCATCTTTTGGCTGGTGTCAGCTGATAGTCGATCCCTAAGTCGAAGTACCCCAATGTACTGAAAACATGCAGGGTAATAAAACAAAAATAAAATAAGCAACTAACTTATTTCCCTAAGCAACTCACAAGCTCTTTGGGAAACTAAGCCAAAAGCATGAAAATGCTACTGCAGAGATTTAAAAAAAGCAAGTGACTCAAAAGTGCTTCTGGGAGGTGGTGGGCCTGCAAGTAGAGGGAGGTGGCTGAAAAAGAGGCACAAATGTGTCCCCAAATTTGCCTATTTCAAGAGAGTCATAGGAGGAATAGGGTTTTCCTCTCTGAATATCTATTTCTTTGCTGACAACAGAATAGTAAAAGCCCTCGTGAAGTTTCTTCTTGGGGTTCTAGAAATTAAACTTCTGCCACTAGGTAGTTCTCTTTTCCCAGGTAGCTTGTTCTTCTCTCACTTCATCCTTCTCAGTCTTCTTTTTCAACCATAACTATTCTTAGAAGCACTCCTGATGTGCTTTTGTATATTGTCATCCATCATTCTAAGTTTCCCCTAAATCACTGTAGCTAAGTTGGGACAGAACTGTCCAGGAGTGGTCTGGTAAATACAGAATACCATGGAGTAGTCACCTCCCTAGATCTATGCTCTATACTTCTATTAATATGGCCCCAGATTGCATTAGCCTATTTGGCATTCATGCCACACTGCTGATTCATACTAAAATAGTAATTCTCTACTATTGTTGCTTTTTTTTTAAGCTATTAGGCATAGAGGTTTAAATTTGAAGATATTTATGCCCATCACACTTTATCATATTGAGAACAACCTATCAAACATTTAAGAACCACCATATTATCCCCCCTGCTGGCTGGTGAGTGCTTTTTTTTTGTACAGCCAATCTCATGCTGGAAGAGGGCTCAAGAGGGTCATGACTTTATTCTCTCCTTCCCATCCATCATTCTCTGCATCCCCGGACAATCTGCATCTTTGACAATGTGCACAACCACAACGTCAGTTGTCTGCACCCCTGGAAAAGTTACTCAGAGGCAGTATTTTCAAAGAGGAGATTTTATTTCAGGCCTCAACAATCTGGAGGATTGGATTAGTCTTATCATGACATGTTACAGTAAATAACATTCATTTGGGCGTGTGTTTCAAAGCTCTAAGTTGGGACGAGAATCATGTCGTATGGTGTCAATGTAGTTTCCCCATGCGTTTCTGCAATTTGAGTAAACGCCACCCAGTATATCAGTTTCATTGCAAAGTCCCATTCAAAGTGATTCTCCTCTGTCCAGCCCCTCCCCCAGCACCTCATCTCCAGCTTCTACTGTTAGTAAAACAAGGACCCCAAAGACCTTGACGTTCAGGAGTCCCAGCAGACTCTTGGAAACCTCTAAAAGTCTTGCCCAACTCATTTAGCAGTTACAGGTTTTCATTTCCCGCCAAAGCAGAGAACTCACAAGTAACCTGTATAATATTCACAAAATTCCAAGTTAATGAAAATGCCACAATTCAAAGTACATCCCTGTGAGCGTTTCCTACATTACAGAAAATGCGTGGACATTTTCCAAGCCTGTCATTCTAGTGCAAATTTTAATGTTACTCTGGTGTCCAGTCGTGTTAAGATTCCAGTAGTCTCCCTGGTGGCACAGTGGGTTAAGCAACGCGCTATGAAGCAAACAGCAGCCACTGCAGCACGAGTTCGATCCCTGCTGCCGGCCAGGGAGGGACCCACATGGAGCAGCAGACCTTTCCTGGCTCACCTGCCCGCTGCTCCCCTCAGCAGTGTGTTTCGGTCAATCTGCCTGTTCTGCTCCCCACTCTGTCTCTGGTGAATCCTTGCACCTCCCATGACTCTGGTCTGTATCCCCAGCTCTTGTATGCATAAATAAATAAATCTTTAAAAAAAAAAAAAAGATTCCAGTAGTCTCTCCCCCACCCCTAGTGATGTGGACCTAGAGCTGGGAACAGAACAGGCAGATGGACTGAAACACACTGCTGAGGGGAACAGTGAGTGAGACAGGAGAGGTCTGCTGTGCCATGTGAGTCCCCTCCCTGGCTGGGAATTGAACTCGCGCTGCAGTGGCTGTGGATGCTTCATAGTGCTGCACTCAACCCCTTGTGCCACCAGGGAGGCCCCCGCTGCTGACTCTTACGCACAATAAAATCTGAGCACCCGTCCAGAGGGAAGGGATGTCGCCCCATTTACCCATCACCTGCCTTATGATAAATACCAAACTTACAAAACTCCACTTGGTGTTTATGAAGAGCTTATAGAACTGTTAGCTAAAACTTGACCAGATGTAACCACCCTGTTGGGACACAAGGGAAGCTGCCCCCACCGCTGGGTCCTCCTTGGACCAGGTGAGTAACCACAGGAATCAGCCCGATTAGTGAAGGGGGAGAAGTCAGTTCGCTAATGTGGGCACAGAATAGTGAAGGGCACCAGGGGTGTTTATCCTGCATTTAGGGGCCTGCCGTGGCCAGGAGCGAGGGGTCAGACTTCCCATGACAGAAAAGGAGGTGACCACACCCTTACTCTGAGTAAAGATGGGGTTGGAGAGGACATCCTCACTGCTAGTCCCACAAGGGCCTGAGATCCTCCGAACTGCATTCTTCTAGGCCATAAAGGGGTGGGGAGGGGAGCAGTGATTACTTGTCTCATTAGGAAAAGGGCATAATGTGGGGGGTGGTGATTTCAGATTAGAAGTGGGAAGAACTTAGGCAAGGACAGAAAATTCTATCCTTAAGATCCCTCATGGCTCTCAATCCAAATAATCTGCATTCTTTAAGAAATGGTAATAAGGGCCTCTCTGATGGCACAAGGGGTTGAGCACCGCACTATGAAGCAAACGCAGCCACTGCAGCACGAGTTCGATCCCCGGCCAGGGAGGGACCCACAGGGCACAGCAGACCTCTCCTTTCTCCCCGCTGCTCCCCTCAGTAGTGTGTTTTAGTCAATCCACCTGTTCTGTTCCCCACTCTGTCTCTGGCGGGTCCTCTCACCCCCCACACCTCTGGCCTGTACCCTTGTTCTTGTATGCATAAATAAATATTTAAAAAAAAGAAGAAGAAGAAGAAGAAATGGTAATAGACTCCCCAGGCTGAGCCTTCCTGGTGGCTCAAGGGGTTAAGCACCACACTACGGAAGCAATTCACAGCCACTGTAGCACGAGTTCGATCCCTGGCCAGGTAGCTGACCCACATGGTGCAGCAGACCTCTCCTGTCTCCCTGCTGCTCCCCTCAGCAGTTCTGTTCCCGCTCTGTCTCTGGTGAATGCTCTTACCCCCTGCACCTCTGGCCTGTACCCTAGCTCTTGTATGCATAAATAAACAAATCTTAAAAAAAAAATAGACTCCCCAGACTGGTGGGGGAGGTCCTTGATCGACAACAGGCCTCCTCCTCCGGGCCTATTGGGAATTGTCTATCTGTCCCTTTTGGGGTGAGCAACCCCACAATTCTATATACATCCAGCCAAAGCAGTTATAACTGACTAAAATGTTCTTGCCTTTCTGGGTTCTTGTAGAGCTGGGGTCGTCAAGACGGGGGTGATTCCGAGGCCTTATCTTTACCGGGCACATTTGGTGATGGCCTGGACATGTTGCTTGTCACAATTTGGGGAGCAGGGGTGCTACTGGTATCTGGTGTAGGCCAGCGACACTGCTGTGGACCCTACAATGCACAGGACTGGACCCCAACAAAGACAGCCAACTGTTGCTAGATAGGAAGAGGTGGAGAAACCTGTTGAAAGGTTTATGGTTTGTCGAGAAAGACACGGGGGTGCGACCATACCTCATAGAAAGTTCTAGGGAGACAGAGCCATGTGGCAAACAGAACCCCAAACTTAGGGTCTAATTGGCTTTATCAAAGGTTCACAAATCCGCAGCACTCTGTGTATGTACTACTAGCGCTCACACAATAAAGGGGGGTGTTCGTTCCACAGAAAGAGGTGGAACAAGGTATTTTGCAAACACAGATTTTATTTCTGGTGAAGCCTCCTCTCTGGGGGGAAGGCAGGGGTGTCTGTTCGTGCAGGTGACCCGCCGTGCAGAGTAGGTAACTCCAGGTTGATTTGGTGTAAGATTACACTTCCAGGAGAAGGTGGAGCACAATGAGATTAGGTATTAAGTCTGGGTGCCTTTTCTGTTCCCCACTCTGCCTCTGGTGAAGAGCTCCATTTGGGGCCTGTTTTTGTTTTTTGTTTTTTCTATTTTTAACACTGGTTGTGAAAAGCAAGCAGCCTGGCAAGGATGCTGGTGGGAACATGGCGGGCGGGGAGTACAGGGAAGAGGAGACCGCTAAGATTGATGTGGCACAAATTCAGCCATCTGCAGGTAACTAGGCTGATACTCACCAGCTCGAAGCTGGGGGATGGTGCAGGTGAGGACTGCAGACAGGTTAGACTTGCTACTAATCTGATCTTGAAAAATAAATAAACAGAAAGGACTTGGGGTCTTAGCTGAGGAGCCCACGGTGCATATCTGGAAAACCCAGTAAGATGTGGACTTAGGAAGAGACGGCAGCTCACTTGTGAGAACTGGGACAGCTCAGAACCGGCTCCCAGCGGGGTGACCTGATGGAGCGCGGGCTGAGGGTTCCACGACAGTGAGCCCGTTCAATCCTTCCGGGCCGAGACGGCTTAGTGCTGAGTATACAGGCTGGTTCACTTGCCAGGAGGGTCAAGTGCTTCCAGCTATGGAAGAGAATGGGCAAGAGCAGGCCAGGCCTTGACACTGGCTGCTGAAAACTCACAGGGTAAGAACCAGAATAGATCTTGAGAGGTCCTCTGGGTCATTTCTCTACCGCCGGAGTCCAACATTATTTCAGAAAGATTATCTACTCTCTGCTCACCAACCGTAAAATTTCCAGAGAAAGATTTCTGAAAGATCTCTGTTGGTGCCTTAAAATCCCTCCAAGTCAAGACTGCTTCCCCCTTCCTAATCCTCAGTCTCCTTCCTGGGATGTGAAAGGACTTTGTCTCATCCTACCTGCTTACCACGTGCATTCAGTAAGGGTAAATAACACAAACTACCTCCACAACCAACTCAGCCTTCCCTTTTCTGGGCTAAAGAAGCTCAGTTCCAGGCCTCCCTGGTGGCGCAGGGGGTTAAGCACCGCACTGTGGGGCCTCCGCAGCCACTGCAGCATGAGTTGTGCCTTCTATCCCCGGCCAGGGAGGGGACCCACATGGCAGAGCAGACCTCTCCTGCCTCACCTGCCCGCTGCTCCCCTCAGTAGTGTGTTTCAGTCAATCCACCTGTTCTGCTCCCCATTCTGTCTCTGGTGGACCCCCCTCACCTCTGGCCTGTGCCCCAGCTCTTGTATGCATACATAAATAAAATCCTTAAAAAAAAGAAAGAAAGAAAAAAAGAAGCTCAGTTCCATTAGCATGCCAACCTTTAAATCCCTTGCCTCTCTCTGACCCTCTCCAAGCCTTGCCTGCTGGTGAAAATCACCACTGAAACGTATTTATTAAATATACACTGTGTGTAGACTGACCTTTGACCACTGACAGCAAAGAAAGGCAAATATAAAAGAATACACATGGTTTTGTTGGTTTTTCTAAGTCTCTTCTCTCTCGAAGGGATTGGCCATCTTTGCCAAGATTCCAGTAGAGTTGGAGCTGGCTAAGTTCCATTCTAACATTTTGGTTGCCCCGAACGTGCGATCTCCGTGACCTTCACCTAAGGACAGTGGAGTGCACGACCCTATTAAACAGCTCTGATGTGAAGTTGACCATAAATAAAACCAGGATAAATGCATTTGCTCTGTTCCGGAGAAGGTATTACACTGTCATGTGGATTTCGTTTCAAATGAGCTGTAAAACTAAGTTCTTTTCCGTGGAAAGGGATTTATTCAACCGAATTCACTCCCTTTGCTGCAACTGGATTAATTTCATTTCACATCATCCCTCTAAGTAGAAAAATAAACCGACTTACAGCTGGTTAAATGGATGGGTTGGTGCATTCAACGTCAGCGAGATTTATTCCAATTAGATCACAGCAACCCTGGTGTCCTGGCTGTTTCAGCATCTGTCAAGTGACTGCAGAAATTCACCACTTCACTGCTTTGAAGCCGTTTGGTAAAGTTACAGGAGACAGGGATCCTCAGTGCGAGGGAAGATGTGTATAAGACAAGATGAGCTTCCCTTTCCTTTCTCCAACCAGACCTGTTCTTCCGTACCTGGGTGTTTATAAAAAAAGATACTCATTTTCTCCTGTACCCATTGCTTGTGCAGGGGATGGGGTTGGAACGTAGGGGTGCACAGGGATGGGGGGCATTTCCCAACTTTCTGGGTGCTTCTCGGGCGGGTAGGACCAACAAATTAACATCAGACAGATGAGTAGGGGGAAAAAAGATCAATTAAATTTTTTGTGTCTAGAGAATTTACAGAACCTAAGTTCTAGAGTAAACGGACCCGCTGAGGATTTTTATTCTTGAGCTGATGAAGGGGATGGGGCCTGGGGCATCCAGGATACAAAAGGGGGCTCACAGAACAGGAAGCAGGGACTCTCCGATGACAAAACCAGGTGCTCTTGGTGTTTGCCCTGCCTTATGATAGTTTCTTTGATAAGAAGTTTCTTTCCGGAGATGCCCCTGAATCTGGGTAATCTTTCATCTCCTGGGTGGTTAAGGTAACGGGAGCAGTTCCTCTTAAAGTCTGTGGATATGCATTCGCCTTAATTTCACTTGCCAAGGGGGTACATGTAGGAGAAAGCCCATTCTAGACAATCTAGGGGAGCTCTGTCTGAGCCCTGGGGAGGCGTAACTCTCACCGTGTTCTAGAAGCCGTGGATATCTGAGTTGTGGTTCACATCCACTGCTCAAATACAGTGGCTGCTGGTCCCGACTGTGGGCTCGGACCCGCTCTGCCTCAGCTCATGGCAGGTGTCCACAGAAGAACACACCTTCCATCCCCCGCTCGCCTGTCTCTGAACAGCTCTCTCAATCCCAGAGTCAGGAGCATGTCCTTCCCCCACATACACTGCCCATCCCCATCCCCCACCCCTGCCCCCCACCCTCGCTACCACTCCACCCCCCACAGCCCAACTCCCACCGCCTAGCCCCCCACCCCGCTATCGCCCTTCCCCCCACCCGTCCCACTACCACCCCTCCCCCCCCATCTCGGACTCTCAGCTCCCCTCTCGGGGCCCCTTCCTTTCATTTCTCCTCCATCGCTGACTTGATCCTGTCCGGTCTCCAAACACAATAAGGCTGCTCATGGAAATTCTTCTGACTTCTATAGCTGGTAGTTTCTATAGCTGGGAGTGACTTTCAAAAGAAACAGCTCATGGAGCTGAGCCTGCGGTGCCCAGGGCTGTTACACGGATCAAACGTAATAACATGCAGAAAAAAAAGCCAATTGTGCGGACCAGCGTGTTCTCCCAAGGTAATTCCGCTGCATTATAGGCTCTCGGGGTTTAAAAAGCAGCCGGATGGAATCTGATACCTGAGTAAGATTGGATAGCACCTTTGCAAAAGAATACTCGAGAACTTTCGAATCGTGCTCTAAGGGCCTCTCACACTGTGGGGTCAGAGCACCCCCACCTGGCTGGGGGCCTACGCTCTGCTCCATGGACCCTGTCCACTCACCTTTCGCTCTAGCTGAGCATTTCTGGCACCTTCCAAAGTCTAGCCAAGCTTCCAGGGCTGGCCCCAGCACCCCCTTTCCCCACCCCCCCACCCCCATGCTCTTTCCCAAATGGAGGGACTTTTTCTCCCCCACACTCATGTCCGCCTCTGTGAGAGTCACCAACGTGGGTACCCCGTTCCCCGGAATCCACCAGGCGCTGCAGAAGGGCAGGGCAGGATGGGGACGGGACTCTGCAGAGCCCTCCCCTCGCCCCAGGAAAGGCAGCGACAGCCCCAAGTGGCGTGACCACAGATGGGGGGAGACTTCATGGGCAAAAGAAACAGCCTTCGGAAAAGACTGTCTGGGGTGGCGGTGCCCTTACTGCCGCGTGGAAGTTCCCTCTGCGCTGGAACCGAGTTATCACCAGGCAGGAAATTCCACAGCTGGTGAGCACGTGGCGGCGCCACATTACTTTCCTCTGTTTTTCTGACATTGGCAATGTTGTGTTTTTATTTCAAAGATTTTATTTGTTTATGCATACAAGAACAGGGGGCCAGAGACTTGGGGTGGGGGTAGCAGGGAGAGGGTTCACCAGAAACAGAGTGGGGAGCAGAATAGGCAGATCCACTGAAACACACTGCTGAGGGGAGCAGCGGGGAGACAGGAGAGGTCTGCTGCGCCATGTGGGTCCCCTCCCTGGCCGGGGATCCAACGCTTAACTCGCGCTGCAGTGACTGCGGAGGCCCCACAGTGGACGCTCAACCCCTCGCACCATTAGGGGGGGCCCTGTTTTATATTTTGAAATGAACAGAAGAAGACCCCCTGAGCTCTAAAAGTTCAGGTGTTGAGTAAGTTTCATTGGAATTTGATTTTGATTTTCAGCCTAGTTTCCCTGTACTTTATTCAGTGACAGTTATTCTTGACCTCCCTGCGTGGATATAGTTTAGCTACTGAACTCCTTGGTCAGAAGGTCTCATGCCAGCCCCGCGGCTCTGTGCCCCTGATGAAAGAAAGACCTTGTACAGCACATGGTCCCTTGGAGGATGAAAAGTTTGGCATTATAGCACATTTTTAAAAATCCTGGAACTGTTTTATTTTTTAAAAAAAGATTTACTTATGGGGCCTCCCTGGTGGTGCAGTGGGTTAAGCAACGCACTATGAAGCAGACTGCAGCCACTGCAGCATGAGTTCTATCCCTGCTGCCGGCCAGGGAGGGGACCCACATGGCACAGCAGACCTCTCCTGCTGTGCCCGCTGCTGCCCTCAGCAGTGTATTTCAATCAATCTGCCTGTTCTGCTCCCTCTCTGTCTGTGGTGAATCCTCTCACCCCCCACACCTCTGGCCTGTACCCCAGTGCTTGTAAAAAAGATTTACTTATGTATGCATACAAGAGCTGGGGTGCAGGCCAGAGGTGTGGGGGTGAGGGGAGTCACCAGAGACAGAGTGGGGAGCAAAACAGGCAGACTGACTGAAATACACTGCTGTGGGGAGCAGCAGGGAGACAGGAGAGGTCTGCGGCACATTGTGGGTCCCCTCCCTGGCGGGGGATTGAACTCGTGCTGCAGTGGTTGCAGAAGCCCCAGAGTGCAGTGCTCAACCCCTTGCGCCACCAGGGAGGCCCCATTTTATTATTTTAATGCTTTATTGTTGGCAGAGCAGAGCCCCCCTTTTTTAGGAATCATCTCGAAAACCACAAGTCATATCAGCGCTGCCAAGTGTATACGAGGTGCTCGATAATTTTTAAAACGTGGCGCACTCCCATGTGAAAGGCAACTTCAGTCCTTAGAGCAGGCAGCCGTGGGGCTAGTTTCCAACTGCTGCTCTTTTGTGTTCATTAGAAATCATAGGGGAAAAAAAATGAGACTTTGGGGAAAAGATCCCACACTGTTATGGAAATTGCATCGATGAGAGCAGATTGTAATTTTGTTTAGCGTGAGCTGACACACAATTATTTGAGGGATTTATTGTTATCACGGGTTAAAGCTGTGTTGTGACTATAATAGAAGGTTGGCCCGGCGCCTCCCTGCAATGCCAGCTCTAGGAGCCCTCTGCCCAGCCCCCCAGATGGGTGCCACGCGGCCCTGGCACAAACCCCTAACCTACAACTCCAGCCAATTTCCCTAACAGCACACCTCCTCCGCCTCACCTGCCACATGCTTCTTGTTCTCCATCGCTGCTCCCTGAAATCTGGGCCTTTCAGTGAGTTAAAAAGGGAAATATAGAATTACCTGGCTCTAGCCGTGTGTTAAGTGTTCTTGTAGACTTAAATGAGAGCACTTGTACAAATGCACTTGAACTCTTTCTTAAGATATGCTAATTTTTTTTCTCTCTTTGATTGAACTGTTGACCTTCTGGATATAGGACTGGTTATTACCTCAAGTATGTTTGCAACTCTTCTTGCTCTAACTGTTCTAAAATGTAATTAGCATTAAGACATTGTTGTAGGAGCACATCACCTAGGGCTGGGATCTCATTAGACAGCACAAATCGAACAGAAGCATGTGCATGCCGGGCACAAAGAAATCTCCCAGGAAATCCAGGGCGCTGGAGGAGAACTTAAAATGGGTGATTTCACGAACCCTTGCTTGTTCCTCTGTTTGATTTGTGTAAGGATCTGAACATAAAGACTGTGGTTCTCCTGTCTGTAAAATGAAAGCAAGCCTTTTCTCAGAACTCGGCTTATGCAATGTGGCTCTTGCCGCCAGGCTGGGTCAACCCAAACCAGTGTATTACACTGTGGAGCGCTAGCTTTTCCTCCCAGAAATGCAGAGCCCGTGAACACATCATTCCAAATCATCCCAGCAACAACAGCTGTTCCAGAGAATGAATATTCTCCGGGAGGTAGTTAGCAAATACAGGCAAACTGAGGCTCGAGGAGGTGCCATAACTCAGGTTATTCGGCTCCTCCTCGAACATTCCCCATCTCTGCTACCATAGAAGGAACTCATTCTCTGAATTGCAAATCATTTCATGCTGCCTGCTCGGTTATTTCAGTGCATGCACCCAAGTTTGGGACCAATCCCAACGGTTATGAAACCTTATATGAATAATAATGAATTTCCTTGTGCCTGTAATCCCAGAGGGTACGTCTCTGGTTCATGGCAGGACCTTGGGTGCCCCGATCAGGCCCTAAATGATGGGAACCTTCCAGAGAAGCCTAGCCTGAATCTGCTGTCCACCTCATTTATAAACCGATAATGCGTGTTAATGCTCAGAAATGTGTCATCGAGACGATAATTTCTCATTATTAGAATAACATTTTTCCTTAATTGCAAAAATATTTCTGACCTGCATTTATTCTTGCCGTGGCTGTGTGCACGCGCCGAGTCTTGCCTGCCTCTCTGATATATTAATGATGTATTCATTAGCTTCCGAGTGGGGCCCAAACAAGAAACAGAGATGATTTCTCTAAATCATGAAACGTGAAATGAAGGTAGCAATCTGCTAATTAAGTTTAAGGGCAGTCTCAGCATTAGGTTGTGTAGCAAAATTTAGGTCTGATTTTTGACAGAAGATCAGAGAAAACACTACCCCATTAATGAAACATTTGTTTAGCACCTACTGTGCACTAACTCTGGGCAGCAAAAAAGCTCAGACAAAATTGCCCAATTTCGTTTTATGGTCTAGTTAGAAAGCAATAAAGGTCAGGGTAGGATAAGTATTTTGATTTAGTGTCAATTAGCTTAAATAGATTAGATTGAACCATCTGAAATTGACCTTGCCTGACAGTTTTTTTTTTACCAAAGGAAGTGCAATTTCATATCATTCAATACCGGCTAGTCGCACGGTATACTATTTCATTTTCTTTCTATTTTTTTAAATGAACGGATTCGCTTCAACTTAAAGTTGTCGCTATTAGAAAGTCAATAGAAGGTGATCCGAAGTCAGAGATGCGAGTCCTGTAGTTTTTATTTCTTTGTTGTTGTAGACTCAAAAATAGCACGTATTTTGTAGCTCAAAGGTTTCTGATGATCTTTGACCCCTTATTTGATTAGAGTCACAGATGCCAAAGAGTCCCCTCCAGGGTGACATTCCCCAGTTCAATTCTTCATGCCTTTTCCTTTGCCATCTTTGTGCAAAAAAAAAAAAAAAATCGTCTCCATCCCCTTCTCTTCTGCAGAGATGTTTGATTGCAGTGTTCCGTCTTTTTTGAAGTGTATCTCTAGAAGGGATTAAATCAGCATCGAATTGTGCCTGTCTGTCTCTGCATTACAGGTTCCTGGCACGCAGAACAGATTGTCATGCAATTTGGTGGATTGTATTATGTGACATCCATTCTTCTAGCTCCTTCTACAGCTAACAAAGTCCTCTCCCAAATGGGATGCTGGATAAACAAAAATATGTACCTTCAGATAAATACAAATTTGGCCCAGAGAGCCCCCCCCCTCCGCCCCGGGCACTGGTCTAAGCATCCACAAGCATTCAATTGTTTACCTTGCCCCAGAGAGGAGGGCGCATTGTCCCTGTCCATGTTAAAGATGAGGAAACCGAGGCCGAAGATGTTAAAGGAGCCTCTAAAACTTGCACAATAAGCCAAGGCACCAAGCACTTTTCTGGTTCATGGTTGGGGGTTGGGTGGGCCTTGCTATGCTTTTCCCGGACCACGAACTCCATGTGGCCAGTTGGCAAAGTGTCTCCAGATGCCCTAAATAATCCATCTCGATGAGCCCCGTGCGTAACGTCACAAAACACTCGCACCTGTCACGCTGGGTTTCCCACCGACTCAGGACCCTAAGTTGTGCCCCCGGAGGTCCCTTGCACACACTGGGTCTCTGGCTGACCAATACATTCTTTCTCTTTTTTAAATTAAATTAAATTTTTTTAAAGATTTATTTATTGATGTACAAGCCAGAGGTGTGGAGGGGTGAGAGGGTTCACCAGAGACAGAGCGGGGAGCAGAACAGGCACTTGGACTGAAATACACTGCTGCGGGAAGCAGCAGGGAGGCAGGAGGGTCTGCTGCGCCATGTGGGTCCCCTCCCTGGCCTGTGGCAGGGATCGAACTCGTGCTGCAGTGTCTGGATGCTGCATAGTGTGGTGCTTAACCCCTTGCACCACCAGGGTGGCCCTGGCCAATACATTCTTGCAGAGTCACAGCTTAACCCAAATCTTATCACCACCTGCCCAAGACTCAGCACTATCAAGAAAGCGTTCACTCATCTTCCCGTTCTGCCCAATGTGTGAATGCTGATAACACATCTAAATTCGAAGAAAATCAACAGAAGCCATCTCAGTCAACCTGAAAAGTCCAGTGACTCATTCACACCCCCCCTTGAGTTCCTGCAGGGCGCCCCAGTTCTCCTGAACCTACCTCCAGCCTGGGATGCAGCTCCGTGCTGGATCACATTCTCCCCTGCGGGTCAGAGAAGCTCTGACTTCCTTTTGCACGGGCTTCTGAGCTGCTGGGCAAGCTGTCCCCGCTCTGCACTGGCGGTGACCCTGCCATTTCTGTCCCCAAGGCAGGCAGAACAGGGTTGCCTTGGAAAAAAATAACAGGAAAGAAGATGCTAGATTTTCAGCCCCACGAGTAAATTCCATCCCTCTGGAGGGAAAAATCATAAAATCTAAATTTGACTAGATTTGTGCCAGCTCTTATAAATACACACACACATGTGGACGCTTAAACCACAACGCTCCCTGCCAAAAGCAAGACTAGAGCTGGTCGGTAGACTCACAGAACAAAGAAATGAAAGATGTGTGCTGTCACCTCTCTATGTGAGTGTGCATGCACACGTAGGTGCACCCACGCACACACAGGCACACACGTGCACAAACAAGCACACATTGGGGTCGGGACGCCCACAGACAGCCAGTTGCCCAGGTAAAGAAAGACAATGCGTGTATTCGAGAATTTTCTTGCTTAAATGTAAGCTAGCCTCATGATCTTTTTTTAAAAAAAAAGATTTATTTATGCACACAAGAACTGGGGTGCAGGTCAGAGGTGCAGGATTCACCAGAGATAGAGTGGGGAGCAGAACAGGCAGATGGACTGAAGCACACTGCTGAGGGGCGCAGCGGGCGAAGCAGGAGAGGTCTGCTGCGCCATGTGGGTCCCCTCCCTGGCCGGGGATCGAACTCGTGCTGCAGAGGCTGCGGATGCTTAGAGTGCGGTGCTTAACCCGTTGCACTACCAGGGAGGCCCCACCTCATGACCGTTTCCAGCTTTCATGAGCTTGGCTTTAGGCCTCCATCCTCAGAGGGCTTCTGCCACCTGTTCTAGCCTCTCGTAGAGCAGTGAGCAGAGCAGGCAAGGGCAAGGCCTCAAAAGCCAGACAGCTCAAGTTAGAGCTCCAGATGTGCCATTCCCAGCTGTGTGACCAGACGAAGTCACTTAACCACTCTGTTCTTCCATTTGTTCATCTGTAAAGTGGGAATAATACTACTGAATCCAGCCCACATGAGGTAGTTGTGAATGGTCGATGGCATAGTTCAAGGTCGATGGCATAGTTCAAGGTCGATGGCATAGTTCACTGAGAACAACGCCTGGTACGGAGTACGCTCTCAACACACGTGAGTTATTCATAATGGAAACTTGAAAAGGGTTGACATACCCCAGGAGGGAGGCGCTGGATTCTTTTTTGTTTTTGACTTTAATCTTTGTAGCACTTTCATCACACTGTTTTCTTCTTTTGTATCACTGCAGCAAGAGTTCAGTTGTCCTTGGAGTCCAGATTTACCATTCATTAAAAACCCTGGTTAAGTGTCTTCAAGTTTCTCCCCTGCAGTAAATGATGGAGATGACTTAATTATTCTGTTTCACATGCTTTAATCATTTATTTGAACTTCTCAACTACCTCCAGATACAGTGCACACAGAAATATTGTCGAGGAAAATGTGATTTTCAAGGGCGATCCTGCACTGAGCATTAGCTCAAATGCAAGAAAGCCATTGTTCATGAGAGCAACATCTTTGCCATATTGGTCAGGTGCTGGTCCTCTGTTATGTTGCCATGGTCACCTAATTCTCAAGCCAAGTCTCAATAAACCATGGGTCATTCCTTCGTTCATCCAAGTTATTGAGGACCTACTGTGCACCAGGTACTGCACTAGGCTCTCTGAGATGGCCAATAAGACACTCCTTCGTGGTAGCACCTATAGCTTGGGAAGTAGACGAGCCATTGCAAAATGTCTTCCATTAGATGCTGGACTTGAAGTGAGATGGAACCAGGATATCCTTCAGCTCTAGTTGGTCCAGCTGGCTGCACAGAGAAGGTGTCTTTTTAAAAAAAAAAAAAAGATCTATTTATTTATGCATATAAGAACTGGGGTACAGGTCAAGGTGCGGGGGGTGAGAGGATTCAGAGTGGGGAGCAGAACAGGCAGATCGACTGAAAGAAACTGCTGAGGGGAGCAGTGGGAAGGCAGGAGAGGTCTGCTGCGCCATGTGGGTCCCTCCCTGGCTGGGGATCGAACCTGTGCTGCAGGGGCTGCAGATGCTTCACAGTGCAGTGCTTAACCCCTTGCCCCACCAAAGAGGCCCCAAGAGAAGGTGACTTTTGAGCCATAGTAAAGGGCAGTGAGGATTGAGGAGGACACAGGAACAAGAAACACCAAGGAATGATGTACATGTGGTGTTGCCAGGGAGCCTTTGCTGGTGCTGGCATCCCAGGCCCAAGGCCTAGGAAGATGCCCAGGTCACTGGGGTCAGGTTTGGGTCACCAGGCCAAGAAGCTTGACCTCCACCTACAATCATAGGGTTTTATACAATCACCCTAGAAACAGTGATAAGAAGAGAGTGCAGGCATTTGAGCCTGGAGCTGGGGAGATGTGGGCTTCAAGATAATGGGGGAAGATTATAAAGTCTGCCCTAAGGAGAAGGTGGGGCCTCCCTGGTGGCACAGCAGGTCGAGCACCGCACTGTGAAGCATCCACAGCACAGTAGCACAAGTTCAACCCCCGGCCAGGGAGTGACCCCACGTGGTACAGCAGACCTCTCCTGCCTCGCCAGCTGCTCCCCTCAGCAGTGTGTTTCTGCCGATCTGCCTGTTCTGCTCCCCACTCTGTCTCTGGGGAGCCCCATCCCCCCGCACCTCTGGCCTGCTCCCCCAGCACCTAAAGCGGTGTTTGACTCACAATAGGTGTTCAGTAAATAAATATCTGTGGAGTAGACTGATGTCCAGGTGGATAAAAAGAAACAACCCGGGGCCTCCGTGGTGGCGCAGCGGGTTAAGCAACGCACTATGAAGCAAACCACAGTCACTGCAGCACGAGTTCGACCCCTGCCTCTGGCCAGGAAGGGGACCCACATGGCGCAGCAGACCTCTCCTGCCTCCCCGCTGCTCCCCTCAGCAGTGTGTTTCAGTAGATCTGCCTGTTCTGCTCCCTGCTCTGTTTCTGGTGAATCCTCTCACCGCCCTGGACTCTGGCCTGTACCCCAGCTCTTGTATGCATAAATAAATAAATCTTTAAAAAAAAAAAAAGAGAAACAACCCTTTTCTAACAGTGGGGAGGGACGAGGAGAGAGAAAAAAATCCGAACTTAAAACAGTTTCTCACGGACAGATTCAATTGGCCCACGTGGAGCTGAAGTTCCAAAGCTGTTTTTCTTCCTAAAGTTCTACTTCAGGGAAAATCACAGCTGCCAGCTTGGAGGGTGGTTTGCACTGCCCAGCCGCGCCTCCTGCACAGTTGTGCATCTTGGCAGAGCTCCGCTTCCTTAAATGCCGTTGGAGCAGTAAGGAAATGGTGACTTTCCTTATTGACTTAATGCCAGTTCCTCTTTCCTGAAAAACCCCGAGTGTTGCTCCGCGGAACATGTGCAATAAAAACTGAACATTGGGGACGCCCCGGGAAGCGAGGGCTCGTGCCCCAGCCGCGTGACGCACAGCCGCCTCCCTGCCACATTGAGCACTCGCTCTCCTTCCCCATGAATTCAGCAGAGGGTTTCTCCTCCCGCTGAAGGCACAGAAGCTTCTTTTGATCTGCACAGAGCTCATTCCTGGAGGAACTTTCAGCTCCGAAGGAACATTTGTAAAATACTGTTTATGAGTCGTGGAAGAGATGTTTCCCTTTCTCACTCTCCCAAGCTGTGTGCCCAGACCCGTCTCTGCAAGGGAAAGGGAATTTCAGGGCACAGCACTGTGGGAGGAAGTGACTGTCTTCTCCAGGGCCTTACTCAAGAGTCCCCTAGAGGTTCCATATAGGAAATCTGGCCTGGGCCAGTGTTTATTTTATTTTTTATAAAAAAGATTTATTTATTTATGCACACAGAGCTGGGGTGCAGGCCAAAGGTGGCGGGGGGGGCGGATGAGAGGATTCACTAGAGACAAAGCCGGGGCAGAACAGGCAGATCGACTGAAACACACTGCTGAGGGGAGCAGCGGGAGGCAGGAGAGGTCTGCTGCACCATGGGGGTCCCCTCCCTGGCCGGGGACGGAACTCGTGCTGCAGTGGCTGCAGATGCTTCATAGTGCGGTGCTTAGCCCCTTGAGCCACCAGGAAGGCCCCTGGGCCAGTCTGCTCAGCCCACAGGTGACAAAGAGGGGTTCCTTTCCTGTGGGGCTCACAGATGAGCTGGGGCAGTGGGTCACAAATTACAGAGTAAAATTAACAGTCCCTAGAGAAAGACAAGGTCAATCAGAGTTGCCCGGGGTTTGAATGGGGACCAGGTAAGCAGACAGCACGCCCGAGGAGATGGACTTGAATGGAGTTGGACCTTTCTAGGGGCTGGAGTGAGCAAAGGTAGAGTGGTGGGACACTGGGGGAGCCCACTGCTGGGTCTCACTGGCCAAGGTGGGGGTTGAGGCCAGTGTGTCTGGGACAGTCTGAATCTCTCAGGAAAGCGGAGTCACTGAGTTTTTGAGCAGAAATGATGTGAGCTAAACAATATGGGGGTCTGTGCCATGATTTAAATGGGGTGTTCGGACTCAAGATAAAGGGCCCCTCCCCCAGACTGGGAGGGTAGGACACCTCTCTGGCACGGCATATTCCTGCGCCTGGGTCTGGAGACTCCTGAGAACGTGCTGGATGTTCCTGTTTGTGTCGGGAGCAGTGGTGCTGCTGGAAACAGCTACGCCCCCTTGGGGGTCCCCACTCAGGCCCTGTGGGGTCCACAAGTCAGCCTCAGAGAACCCAGGCAACACACAGCAGGGGATCTGGAAGGAACCAGGGCATGGCATAGCCAGATCTCCTGTATACCCTCCAGCAAGGCACCAAAACTGGTCCAAATTCTGCTTTGGAGGGTGTGTGTCCACATTCTAACACAATCCAGAAGGACTTTGGCCCTAGGAGGGCCAGATCTCCTTTCCCTTCCCCCAGCCCCTGAAGTACCCATAGAGCCAGCCCTTGCCTGAACCCCCACTTCATCTCTGCCTGTCTGACACCCTTGGACTTCTGGTTCTCAGCTCCCAGTTGAAGGTGCTCTCCTCTTTGTCTGGAACCCTCTCCTGCCCCTCTCCTGGGTAGACTAAAGTTGCCCTCCTCTGTCCTCCGTGCTGCTCTATCCTTGCAGCCTGCCAGCCTCCCACCCCTCCCCTCGAGCTCTCTGCAGGCAGGGAGGCAGGAATGCATCACCTACTATGCACCTACTATGCGCGTGGAGTGCGGCACATACTAGGTGTTTAAATGTCCCGTGAAGGAATGACTTTGCCTTCTTGGTGCATGCCTTCATTTAATCAATATTTATTTTATTGAGCAATGACTGACAGTCAGCCCCGTGGCGGTCACATTTAAATGTCAGAACAGACCAGTGCACGCACGCTCCGAATTATGCATGCATCAATTATGTATGTGGAGTGTTAACATGCACACGCAGAAGAGGCCCCATACCTGGCTATAAACACGAGTGGCAAATGCAGTCAAGTGTGTGCCAGATGTCCCTGAAATGTACAAAGAACCCAGAACCAAAAATGACAGTTAGTGCCATAAGCCCTGTAAAGGAAAAAAGAAAAAAATGCAAAAGAACAAAAGAGCCTCCAGTACAAGGAAGTGGCTATGGTTTCTTCTCTGCACTCTAGCTGGGGGTGGGGGAGATTTATAAAAGCATTCAAGGCTGGGCAGGTTCATGTAAGTCCGAGTTCCTCAAAGGTTGGTTTCAGGAACTGTTAGGAAAATTCACTGCCATGCATGAGCCAGGGGATTGTTTTTTATTCCACTGGAAATTGTTAATGGGGACTGCATTAGCGGCCCCTCTTATTGCTCTGGCTGATGGAGACAGCAGGTTCAGCCGTGCAATCCTGCAGCTGTGATCACTGCCAATTAGGCAACATTGTCTGCCTGACATAATCAAGTGAGTATAAATATATTTATCGTGATTGGAATGGGGAAGGAACACCGCAGAAAGATTGAGGCAGAAGCTGCCCCACCCCACCCCTTGCCCGGTACCAGCCGGATCCAACTCAGTGAGCCTGTCACCCAGGCATCAGCAGAGGTGGCCGCTGGCTTTCTGGGGTGTAGTGCACGCCGGGGAATTCGGAATGAGAGTTGTTTTTCCCGAGAGGGACCCTGTCTCTCCTTATTTTTCCTTCTCATTTCTTCCCCTTTTTGCACGTTCTCTTGTGCGGAAGCTGAACAGAGGAGAGAAACCAGAAGCCACGGTGCCCCCACTTAGCTTGCCTTGTCGGCCACGCTGCCCCCACTTAGCTTATCTGCAGTTCAAAGTGACGGCTGGGGACAGCGCGGAGACAGGGGACAGGGCCGGGCAGTGGGTTTACTTCACTGCTGACTTGTGGCACTTTGGTGAGAGCGTCTGTGTTGTAGCTCAGAGCTGGGCTTGAAAGGCCCGAATGCAAAAGAGTTTCCCTGCCTTCGACTGGGACGGAAGGGCAGGGATTTCTCACATTTCAACCAACGAAAAAGAAGGTGTGCTTAAGTCCCATCTCGGGGTGTTCTTGCTGTCTGGCTGGAGAGCGGGTTCTGTTGAAATCATTTCACAAGCAGGCTGCAGAGACTCAGCCTCGACAAGCAGCTGGGGTCAGGTACCAGTGGTCCAGGGGCTCAGTGATAGGCCGACGCCGAAACCGGCATCTGGCCAGTGTCCCCCTTTTCCACTCAGGGCCAGCGCGTCCCTTTCTCCCTGGCCTGGATGGTTTGGTGACAGCATGAATAGGGCCGTGTTTGCTGCCCTGTCTGGGCACTTTCTGGGGGCTGCATCAGAGGAAAGAAACCTCTTCCCTCCGTCCTCTCGCCTCCGGCCAGTTGGTCTTTATTACTGCAGTTGCTCCCAGCCTGTCCTCTTGAATTTGACAGAAACTATTTTATTACGCGTGGCACAGATAGCATCGGTGATGATATAAGGGAGACAGGTGTCCATACACGAAATAAGTAAAGAGCCCATGTACGAAAAATGTCATTTACAGAACACTGGACAGATGGGCCTGTGACCACCTTATGCAGTCTTTTCCTGCTGAAGTTTTCCTTCTTCGCTTTGTACCGGCTGCTCTGAAATTTTCAAGGCCAAATTCTTTTCATCCAGTTACAGAAATTCCAGTCTCCTTTGCTTTTCCCATTTTAATGAAGGAAATGCGTCTTTTTCTGGTCTTCCGCCCAAGTATATCATTGGGTTTTCTGTTTGTGGGTGTTTTGAGATCTAGAGAGATAGTTACCCGTTAACAAATCCCCACTTACAGTGGGAATACACTCTGTGCTAATAAACAGGTAATTCACCATCTTGCGTCAATTTTTATTTCCTTGAAGCAAAGATTTCTCGGTCCTTTCTTTGTTTGGTTCTGCTTTTGAAGAATGCGTCTGTCTCCTTTGGGTCGTTTTGATTTGATTTTTGATTCTATGAAACCCCTAGATTTATTGGGGAACCTGTTGTGTTGAGTCCTGTGGGTCTTTGAAAATCCTCCCTGCTTGAAAGCTGAGTGGAGCCACTCAGCTGAATGTTAACCCCATCCTAAGCCACTATTTTTTTCTGCTCTGTAGATAGAATCAAAAATTTCTATGGACAGAAAGAGGGCATCACAAGCCGGTCTTGCCCTCTGCAGGCGGCGAGACTGGGGCTGGGAGACAGGGAAGGTTTGGGTGCTTTGCTTCTCTCTGCTGAAGCTCACGTTCCTGCTTCTGGATGCAATGGCACCCCCAGAGCAGTCTTTTTCGTTGTTCTCCATCATGGGGTTAAGCAAAGCTGATGGGGAAGAGCTTAGTAACGTTAGAATACTGCTGCAAGTTCCATATGGCTGGGCGAATTGACCTCAGCATCCTGGTGGCTTTTAGTGTTCCATTCAACTCCTGTCATTTAGCTACAGGGATGGAACCTCTTAAATACACACAAAACTCTTGACCTGGGTGGACATTACAGCTTACGTCATTTTGACTCTTTTTATTCTGGGTTCTTCTTGCTAAGAAGTAGTCAAAAAGAAGACAGAATCCAGGTAATAGGATTGAACAATGTCAGTTTCCTGAGTTTGACAGTGCTAAGAAGGCGTAAGTTACCACCAATGGGGGAAGCGGGATGAAGAGTAAGAGGAACTTCTGTGGACTATTTTTGTGATTTTCGATGGGTCTGTAATGACTTCAAAATAAAAAGTTTAATGACAGATAGAGAAAGAATGGAGTAGCAATTGGCAAAAATGAGTGGTCCTTGGCTAGATAGATACCTTTTGTCTCTCTGTTCCCTTTCCACATGTAGATATTGTGAAGGGCTCATTTTTCTATAGAAGAGAAGACTGGGGACACTTGATGGGGAGGGAAGAGGGGAAGGGTGGAGGGCAGATGGGAGCACGGGGGACTGAGGTGATGGTGCACTGGTGTTATGGTGATGGGGAACACATGGAGATTACAATTGATGTCAAATATATGTAAATTTAAACATTTATATTTAAAAATATGTAAATAATAAAAAAATAAGACTTGAATTGTAAAAAAAAAAGAGAAGAGAGAGGTAGAATGAGTACAGAGAACCCTGCCAACATGTGGTTAGGAGGCTTACTGCTTCTCCCCACCCCACCCCCTTCTACATAAGTTTGTCTGCTACAACCACAGTCACCCTGTCTCCTTCCTCCCCACCCAAGGGAGAGGACTTGCCTGCTGTTACGAATAAAGTCCTCCACTTCCACGAGGCCTCCATCCCTTCCTGCTCTTCCCAAAGACTTGGTCTTTCCACTCGGTCTTTCTCCCATGTGAGCGCCTTCTTTTTTTCTTTCTTTCCTCTTTTTCTTTATTTATATATATTTGACATCAATTGTGGTCCCCATGGATTTCCCACCACCATTTCACCCGTGCACCATCACCTGAGTCCCTTGTGCTCTTTCTGCCCTCATCCCATTCCCTCCCTGATCCCACAGAGTATTTCTGATTTGTCCTTGTCTTTTTGTTTTTGTTGTGGTTTTTTTTTTTTTTTGTTATTCTTTTCCTCGGTCCCTTATTTGGTTCCCTTATTTCACTCCCAGGAGTGAAACCATCCGGTATTCTGACTTATTTCCCTGAGCATCATCCCTTCTAGCTCCATCCATGTTTCTACGAATGACTCTAGTTTATCTTTTTTGATGAGTGAATAATATTCCATCGTGTATATGTACCACATCTTCTTGATCCAATTACCTGTTTTTGGGCATTAAGTTTGTTTCCGCCTTCTTACCTGGGGCTTTAACAATCATCTTTATGGGGATGTTATCTATATGGGAATGGCTCCCAAATATATCTGTCTATCCAGTCCTTTTTCCTGAGACCCAAATCTACAACTGTAGCCCTTAGGAATCTCTAACTAGATGATTCACAAGCATTTCAAATCCCTTCCAAATTATCTTTTCCTCCTGTAGTCCCTCGTCTCTAAAAATAATCAGTATTGGCTCTTTACTGCCCACAGCAGAAATCTGAATTCCATCCAGACTCTGCTGCTCAATATGGCGGCCACCAACCACTGGGGCTGTTGAATACCCACCATGTGGCTGGCTCAAATAGAGATGTGCTATAAGCATAATGTACGTGCCAGGCTTAGTTCGGAAAAAACGAATGTAAAATTAGTATTTTAGACTGATGTTACGTTGAAATGATAATAGTTTGGGTGGATTTTGCTAAATGAAATTTACTGTTACTTTCTAGTGTGCCTCTGGAATATTGAAAATTACAGGTGTGCCTCACATTTATGGCAAGCCTTATATTATTATTATTTTTAAAGATTTATTTATTTATGCATACAAGAGCTGGTGCAGGGGGTGAGAGGATTCAATTGAGACAGTGGGGAGCAGAACAAGCGGATCTACTGAAACACACTGCTGAGGGGAGCAGCAGGCGAGGCAGGAGAGGTCTGCTGCGCCATGTGGGTCTCCTCCCTGGCCGGGGATCGAACTCACACTGCAGTGGCTTTGGATGCTTCATAGTGCGGTGCTTAACCCCTTGGTCACACTGCTTTGACTCTTTGCCTTTCAACCACTCCCAATTGATAAAAAAAATTCACAGTGATTCTCTTGAGTTGAGATAAAGGACAATATTAGTTCAGTGCACAGGCTGGATTTGAATCCTGGCTCCACCACTTTTTATCCATGTGAACGTAGGTGGTCATTTAATCTCTTGGAGCCCTGTCTCCTCGTCTGTCAGATGGACATAATAATGTTACAGGGCAACCTTAATATAAAATGGGTTTGCCTGACTGGGTCCTCACCCGCGCGCTTGAACTGCACTTATAATGCCCCAACTGCAGGCACACACAACAAAGGTTAATAAAGGGTTTTATTTACAAGGGAAGGAGAAATAGCGTAGTGAATAACACAGGGGGAAGAGAGGGATACAGATTTGTAAATATTCTACCAGTTCCTTGGAGCTGGAACTTAACGATGCGCTGAGAGCTGACTCCCAAGAGAGAGAGAGCCCCCAAGGCCCACGTGTCTGCTTTTATATTTAGCCTGGCTGCTCAACTCCACCCCCTCAGGTCCCAGTGATCCCTCTTCAGTAATGACCTTATGGGATTTGTAGTCCTTGGATTTTGTAGGTCTGGAATGGGGGTCGAAGTTTATAACCTATTTGTATAATCCATTCAGGAGGGTCTTTCCCCCTAACAATAATAGCTCTTGCTCCCCAGTTCTTAAATGATATCATGCGTTTACAACACTTACTATGCAGATAAGCACTATGATGCAAAGGCCCAATGTCAAGAAGAAGAACATGATTTCTTATTGTCATCTTTTAAACCAGCATCATTTCTTTTTAAAAAAAGATTTATTTATTTATACATACATACAAGAACTAGGGTACAGGCAAGAGGTATGGAGGGATGAGAGGATTCACCAGAGACAGAGCGGAGATCGACTGAAACACACTGCTGAAGGGAACAGCGCACAAGGCAGGAGAGGTCTGCTGTGCCATGTGGTGGAGGGATCAAACTCATGCTGTAGTGGCTGCAGTTTGCTTCATAGTGCGTCGCTTAACCCATTGCGCCACGAGGGAGGCCCCTAAACCAGCATAACTTCTGGCCAAGACTACTATAATCATTTCTCTACCTCCTGTTCACCCTGCCCTCCAGTCATTCATACTGCCACTCCAGTAAACATTTTCTAATGCAAATGTTACCATAATTTTTAGTGCCCCATCAGCCTTGAGCTAAAGTCCAAAGCCTTTGGCATGCTTCGCAAAACCCTCCATGACCTGCTCCATCTCCTCAGGTCACCCCTCCCATCTCATGCCCTTCCACATGGCCAGGACCCAACTGGGCTCCCCAACTCTATCTGCAGACACCATTCTCCTATCTGCCATGCACATGTCCTCTGCTTTCAGTAAGACTTAGTTCAGTTATCACCCCATTTGGGAAGCTTCCCCTGGTCCCTCCCATACCTGTCTCCACCCCAGGCTATATCAGAGGCTTCTCCTTCGCCTAGTCTTCCTCTTGAGGTTGCCTCCACTGGGTTGACTTCCCTGTCTTTCCTCTCAGACTGAGCCACCTCGGGTCTGGGATGGGCTTCTGAGTCCTTTCTGTAGCTCCAGGCCAAGTGCAATGCCTGAACCAAGTGGGGACCCCATAACTGTTTGTTGAGCACAAACCTAAGCCCCGGAGTCAGTTTCTAGAGCTACAAGGAGAGCAGTAAGGTCAAGCAGCAGGAAACGTGAAGACTGGTGTGTTGGGGGAAGCCAGAGGCTGCAAGAGCTGTGAGCCCCAGTCAAGGACAGAAGGGAGTGTTATGCTGAGATCCTTGAGAGACTTGCAAATGAGTCTGCTAACAGGAGCTGCACAGGACTCCTAGGGCCGAAGTATCCACTCTTTCAGTCTAGAAGAAGATAAGAAGGAAACAAAGAAGTTGTTAGATAATAGTAGTGGCTAATTACATGCAGGCGGGCTTGGCATACAACTATGCGACCTCCTCGCACTTGTGGGCTAGGCTTCTTGTGACAAGTAACACATGCTTGTGAATTGTTCTCATGCTCAATAAAAGGCCAGGGAGAGGCTAGGAGGATGGCTGTTTGCCTAGGAGAGCAGTAGCACTCCATCTCCTTGCTTCGACATCCTGTTTTCTGGTCTCATTCCCCCCCCCCCCCCCCCCCCCCCCCCCCCCCCCCCCACNCTCATTCCCCCCCCCCCCCCCCCCCCCGTCACCGAACATACAGAGTTACAGCAACAGTGGGGGGAGAGCAGAAATCACCAATTCTTAGCCATGGAGGCAGAGCTAGGAGAAAGAAAAGAATCATAGAGGCTTTGAAATGAAAGACTGTAAGAAAGAGAAGAACAGGGCCTCCCTGGTGGCGCAGTAGGTTAAGCAATGCACTATGATGCAAACTGCAGCCACTGCAGCACGAGTTCGATCCCTGCCTCCTGCCAGGGAGCTGACCCCCATTGCCGCAGCCTGCCTCACCCGCTGCTCCCCTCAGCAGTGTGTTTCAATCAGTCTGCATGATCTGTTCCCGGCTCTGTCTACGATGCATCCTCTCTCCTCCCTGAACTCTGGCCTGTACCCCAGCTCTTGTATGCATAAATAAATAAAATCTTAAAAAAAAAAAAAAAAGAAAGAAAGAGAAGAACAGAAGCACATGTGGTACTGCTGGTGGTTTAGGAACTTCCTTTACGATGTTCCAGCAAGAGACAGGGCTCCAGGAAGGCAAAATTACATCATGAAAGGATGAGGTATCGGCAACTGATTCAAGGATTATTTGTCATCAGGACCAGATACATGGGCGATATGAATAAATGTCAACCTGGTGACTACGTGATGGGACTACTAATAATTTAACTGGGGCTGATGCCCAGGATTTTTTTTTTTAACTGTGGTGCAAATGCCAAGCATGGAAAAATTTGACAAGTTATAGAAATGAGAAAGCAGATAGTGAAGTTGAGAATAACAAAGTGAAATGCCAGAAAAATCAGGAGGGAAATAGCTGAATACGTAAGAGAGCTCAGAGAGTTCCTGCTTTCCCACAATAAGGATTACCAAAAAAACTCACTTATAAAAACAGAAATTCCAATCTCTGAAACCTCCTTGTCAAAACACACAATCGTCCAGAATGCACAGTGGAGAAGCATGCCTTTTGACCCACGCAATATTAAAAGTAGCAAATAACACAAGGTAAAATATCAATAGGAGAGATGACATTTCATGGCTCACAGGATATTCAAAGGAGAAAACTGGCATTTCTACATGTACCCATACCTTGTCCAAGAACACCCACAGGCTTCATCCCAAACCCCCAGGTCTCACCCCACCGGTTAACCTACTCCCCAATCTTCAAGTTGGAGGTCATATAGAACAGGCATTGTGTGAAGTGGCAACAAGGAGAATTCAGACGACAGGGAGAAAGATCTAATGCTTACTTGTTATCCTTCTTAGCAACGGGCCCGTTTACCACTTGGAGATGTCCGTGGAGAAAGGTTTGGGACCTACTTAAGCTAGAAAAGGACTTGTATTTAATTGAAATTCAAACTGAACTGGCACTCTGCATTTTATCTGATGAGATCTACGTTCTATGTCCATCCAGCCAACATGAGTCTGAAGATATAAAGTAGCTGTAGTTAACAACTAATAACTAACTAGTTGGCACAGTGTACCTACTGTGTGCTGGGCACTGTAATCGGTGATTTCGATGGATATTGCAAACATTCTTCGCAAGAACATGAGACCAGCACTATTATTATTCCTGTTGTAAAGAAATTGAGACTCAGGGAGATGAACTAGTCTCCTCAGCTTGGGTCACCCTCATAGCTATGGCAGAGCCAGGATTTGGACTCTGGCAGCTTGACTCCAGAGCCCAGGTGCCTGACTACCTCACTGAATATGGCAGGCAGCAAATGAAGCAAGAGATAGACATATTGAGTACCCCCAGAAGAGTAAGAGAGCAGGCCTGAGTAAGACCTGAAAGGAACAACTGTATTTAGGTCACAGGCTTTAAGTTAGAAAAGTGTGCCCCTAACTTTAAGCAGATGTAGCCCTACAATGGGGCTCACACTTGAAGAGAAGAACACCAGATGAATTTCAGCTCCCACTGCAGCCTGAACCAGGAGCCCTTGTGCAGTGAACAACCTGCACAACTGTACATAGCAGCCTGAGCTAGATGGCAGAAGGAGAACCAGTGCAGAGGCAAAAACACAGATGGAGAACTCGGAGAAATAATGAGAAACCATTTACTACACACATTTGCATGGGGTAGGTGGTATCATTCTAAAGTCAATTTAGAGAGTTGGGTGGGTAGGAGAGAGACTGTTGAAGTTCTGAAATGACAAGAGAAGATTTGAGTGGCTCTGGGATGTAATGTGATGATATGACATTGAGGAATTCCGAATGAGAAAGCTTCAACAGGGGTCGTTGCTCCCTCAAGCAGGTGGGAGAAGGTGAGGGAGGATGGAAGCACAGTAGGTAAGGTAACAGCAGCCCATTTAAAAGGCATAACAAAAGGAAGTTCAATGGGCTGGAAAAGAGGACAAGGAACAAGGAACAGAAAACACAAGAAGAAAAGTGTGTAAGAAGATGAGTTTTGGTTCTGAAGGAAGCGCTGACCCTGCCTGGTTTGCTTTCTCTTCCTATGGGGTCATTAGACTGGTTGATAAGGAGAGCGCCATGGACTCAGCACAGCTGGAGTTCAGCAAGGCACTTGGTTGCATTTTCCCTGACACCCCAGAGAATAAAATGAAGAAAAATAAACTGAATGATAACCACTTATCCTGGTGGATTTGCATTGATACTCAAAATGATAGACTGACAACCCAAATGCCCAAAAATAGATGACTGAATCAAGAAGATGTGTTATACATACATAATGGAATATTATGCAGCAATCAAAAAAGATAAACTCATGCAAGTCACAGCAACATGGATGGAGCTAGAAGAGATTATGCTCAGTGAAATAAGTCAGAAAGAAAAGGAAAAATATCAGATGGGAGGAGAAATGTAGAAGGAACAAATAAGGGACTAAGGGAAAATTAATTATAATTAATTAAAAATCAAAATCGACAACTATAAATCTGAGACATCCCCTAGGAGAGAAGGGACAAAATGGGTGGGAAGAGCACAAGGGACTATGGTGATGGTGCACGGGTGAATTGGTGATGGGAATTTTACAGGAACGAGAAATATATACTGTACAAAAATGAAAAAAAAATGTAAAATATATATAAAAATTTTTTTAAAAGATGGATTGATATCAATATGGAGGGAGTTTTTAGGTAAAGAATCTAAGTTCGGGGATAACCGGTGACCTCAAGATCACACAGCTGGTGAGTGAGTGAAACTCAGCTCTGCCTGACTCCCAAGTCCACATTCCATTAGGCATGAAATAAAACTGAGACACCATTCTGTCTACTGGTGAGAGAGTTGGAAGAGATAAGGGCAAGCACTCCACCCCCAAAGTGATTGTGATGTATTTAGTCATTAGCCTGGGGGGAGGGGAGGTGGAGACAAATGCACTATGAAGCAAATTGCAGCCACTGTAGCACTAGTTCGATCCCAGGCCAGGGAGGGGACCCACATGGCGCAGCAGACCTCTCCTGCCTCCCCGCTGCTCCCCTCAGCAGTGTCTTTCAGTAGACCTGCCTGTTCTATTCCCTGCTCTGTCTCCTTCTCTCACCCCCCACACCTCTGGCCTGTACCCCAGTTCATGCATGCATAAATAAATAAACTTTAAAAAAAAGATTAACTTGAGCCTCATGTTTTGGTTCCCCACAGATGTGGAGAGACTGACTAGACCCTTTTACACTGGGGAACTGGGGTTCCTCAGCTTCCTAAATGCCTTCAGTGTATTCTCAAAACCCACCATATGGACAAAAGAGTCCAATGGTTCTTACTGCTTGGCCCAGGTCAGCCCAGATCCTGAATTTGGGTAACTCTAGCAACACATGTTAAGACCAGAAATCTGAAATGTAATCAGAGGAAAATGACCAGGAGCGCAAAGGACCTGAACCCAGACACTCAGCAGTTGTGGGTGGAGAGGGGGACTCCAGGAAATCCAAGGTTAGAAACAAGCATTTGGGACTTGTATGATTTTCATATCCGCAATTTTTTTTCCTTCTTAGGGCACAATTCAGATAGAAGATTATAACACGACATTTTTCTTAATAAGCTATAACAAGTCACTGGGCTGTTTGTCCCCTCTTCCCATCACTTCCACTCCTCCCTGTGCCCCACATCCACTCCCCCCTGCGCCCCATTCCTCTTATCTCCATCTTACAGGAAAGACTGAACCAACTCTCTGGGTCACCTCCAACTTTGAGACTCTAAACCAGGCCAACACAGGTGTTCTTCCATTCAAGCAAACGCACATCAGACCTGTCTTTCTGAAAAGCAGCAATATTATAATTATTCATTACTCAAGATTGTTCACAATAAGGTTGCTTCTGTTGGCAGCTTTTATGTGCCTCTCTGGGGGTGAGTTAATATGTAAAAATGAAATTACTGGGGCCTCCCTGGTAGCACAAGGGGTTAAACACTACACTGTAAAGCTTCAGCAGTACAGAAGCCCAAGTTTGATCCCCGGCGGGAGGGGACCCACAGGGCACAGCAGACCTCTCTTGCCTCGCCTGCTGCTCCCCTCAGCAGTGTGCTTCAGTCCATCTGCCTGTTCTGCTCCCCACTCTGTCTCTGGTGAATCCTCTCATCACCCACACTTCTGGCCTGTGCCCCAGTTCTTGCATGCATGCATGCATAAATAAATCTTTTTAAAAAATGAAATCACTTTCAACTTTTCAGAGGCAGATTTAAGCAAGGAAAGCTTTCTACAGGCTAAATCCCACTTTTCAGCCTTCTGAGATAAGTGAACCCACAAATGACTGCCTCCCCATCATAAATAGGAGCTCAGGGGTATCAGTCAAAATAACAAGAAGTTGTGAGTCGTGTGGTGTGGCAATGATCGGCTCTACACCTTTGTCCTTGGCTCAAAGAAGAACTAAGGGGTCTCCCTGGTGGCCTAGCACTATCATCATCACAGCCTAAGTTCGATCCCCAGCCAGGGAGGGGACCTACATGGCTCAGCAGACCTCTCCATCTCCCTGCTGCTCCCCTCAGCAGTGTGTTTCAGTAGATCTGCCTGTTCTGCTCCCCACTCTGTCTCTGGTGACTCCTCTCACACACACACCCTGACACACACATTTCTGGCCTACACCCCGGTTCTTCTACGAACATACACACACAATTAAGGTAGCACAGAGCATGACACCAAGTGTGATTGTGACGTTTCTGAGTAATGGTGAGAGAGAGCTGGTGAGAGAGAGGAAGAAGGTGGAGGTTTTCAAAGATATGATGCGTGTATAAAAGCTTCCAGAGCTCAAGTCAATGAAAACCAATATAAAGGGCCCGGGAGAACAGACCGGGAAGACCTCATAAAATCCTGGTGAGCCATGTAAGGGGAACTCATGATGTGGACAGGAAACAGGAAGCCTGGAGATTTGGAAAATGTCTGTCTGTCTGTCTGTCTGTCCACCTCTTTTACCCTTGAACTCACATCCACCCCGCCCTGCCGGCCTTTCTCTAGGGCTCATGAAATAACTTCTGGTTCTGGGTGGGGAGTTTGGATGCTTCTTTCAGGTTTGGGTTTCGCCACCGAGGCTCATGGTATTGCTTTAGGGAACAGTCAGGATAAAAGCACCAGGACCCCTGCTTCTCCGGCCAGAGCGGGGCTGCAGGGCACATCACATGCCAGGTGGTGGGTGCCTTTTTGCTTTTTTTAAAGATTGATTTATTTATGCATACAAGAGCTGGGATCTTTGCTTTGTTTCAGATGGATGTTTTCTTGGGGTCATTTAAATCAGGGAGGTGTAGGAAATTTGGACAGAAAAGCATTTGAGGCACGCTTTTACTAACTAGATTTATGGAAAGTTACAAATGTTTCAAGGAGAAAGAAAGAGAGCTTGAGGTGGCCTCCCTGGTGGTGAAAGGGGTTAAGTACCACACAATGAAGCATCCACAGCCACTGCAGCACGAGTTCAATCCCCCGCCATGGAGGTGACCCACATGGTGCAACAGACCTCTCCTGTCTCCCGCTGCTCCCCTCAGCAGTGTATTTCGGTGGATCTGTCTGTTCTGCTCCCCACTCTGTCTCTGGTGAATCCTCTCACCCCTGTGTACCTCTGGCCTGTACCCCAGTTCTTGCATGCATAAATAAATAAATCTTTAAAAAGAAAGGAGGAGTTGGGATGACGCAGATCCTCATGGTGCAACAGACCTCTCCTGTCTCCCCGCTGCGCCCCTCAGCAGTCTATTTCAGTCAGTCCGCCTGTTCTGCTCCCTGCTCTGTCCCTGATAAATCCTCTCACCCCCATACCTCTGGCCTGTACCCCAGTTCTTGCATGCATAAATAAATCTGTAAAAAGAAAGAAAGAGCTGGAATGAAGCAGATCCTCTAATGGGGAAAGTTGATGGCAGAAAGGTTGGCAAATGGGGGAGGGTAGGGGAGCAGAAAGAAAAGAAAGAGTGAAGAACAGCAGCTTGTAACTTTATTAACTGAGATTGTTTCCATTTCAGCAATTGCTTTAAAACGCATGATTGCTTGGTGTGAGGTCAGCGGGTTTATTGCAGTCTTTGCCTCTCTGACCAAAAGGTAATGAGCTTGAATTTTGCGGGTATGTGAAAATTGTTCCCATCAAACCTTGGCTGGAGGACAGCCCCCTGGGAACGTTCTGGGGCCCTGAGCTAGTTAGCAATTATCCTGATGGAGGGCAGGACTTTCTTTATTTGACCCCAGGTGGCATGGTGAAGAGGGCTCTGGCTTAGGAGCCAGCAAACATGGACCGCAATGGCTTGCCTCAGTTTCCCAGCTATGAAATGTGGCGGCCGTGGTGGAAGCAGTTAGTAACAGTGATCACCACGCATATTGCAAAGGGTGACCCTACTGGACTGATAAACGGGGCTTAGTCTTAAGTGGTCCTGGACATAAGTGGGGCTGGGTCCTGGCCTCTCCCTGCTTGGCTGTCTTGGGGTTTCTGCTGAGCTCTGAGCAGAAGATAGGGTGCAGATGCGAAATCAAACTCCCCCGCACACCTGCCCACCCCCACCCATTTTTTTTTTAGATTTTTTAAAAAATTTATGAATACAAGAGCTGGTGTGCAGGCCAGAGGCGAGGGGTGGGGGGGAAGAGGGAGAATGGAGGCCACAGAGCGGAGGTGGGGAGAGGCGGTGAGAGGATTCACCAGAGACAGAGTGAGGAGCAGAACAGGCAGATGGACTGAAATACACTGCCGAGGGGAGCAGCGGGTGAGACAGGTGGGATCTGCTGTGCCATGTGGGTCACCTCTCTGGCCAGGGATCGAACTCGCGCTGCAGTAGCTGCCAAAGCCCAAGGGTGCGGTGTTCAACCCCTTGCGCCACCAGGGAGGCCCCTGTGCACCCCATCCCTTTTGCTGCATTTTCTAGCTACTATGGGAGAGCTTTGACTGCAAGGCTGAGGACACTGGCGCTCAGGAAGGAGGGAGTAGCTGCTTGCCAAGGGTAAGCGAGGACAAATCAGAAAAACTCAAAAGGAGTATATGCTGGGGGATTTACACTCTCCAAAAACAGTTTTGAAACAAACAGAGGTGGGAAGAGCACAAGGGACTCTGGTGACGGTGCACGGGTGAGTTGGTGGTGGGAATTTAAAAGGGACTATAAACGAAAGGAGAAAACATACACTGTACAGAAACAAAGATGGTATATAAAAAAATAAACAAAAAAGAAACAAATAATAACATCGTACTCTGTAAAGATGAACAATGTATTTTAATATTAAATTTAACTATTTTTTTAAACCATTTTTGAAACATCTTCTACAAGGAAGGACGGTAGATAAAGGAGATATAAAAATGCTTGTGGGGGGAGATGAGGGAAGGGGAGGGGGAGGGGGGCTCCCTGGTGTTGCAAGGGGTTAAGCACTGCACAATCACTGCAGCACGAGTTCGATCTCCAGCTAGGGAGGGGACCCACAGGGCGCAGCAGACCTCTCCTGCCTCTCCTGCTGTCCTGTCCTGTACCCCAGTTCTTGTATGCATAAAAGAAAAATGCTTTGGAGGAAGAAACAGGCGCCCAGAGGGCACCAGTGCTGAGCCCCGCTCCCTGCAGTACCATGGGGTGAGGACTGTTAACTGAGTTCTCAGTAAAAGTACTGAGGTTCAGAGAAATTTGAGGTTCCCCGGCTACCAAGCAAGCAACAGACCTGAAAGTTAAAGCCCTGAACCTCTATCTAAGGGACTTGTAAACCCCCCACTAGCCGCAGCCAGGTGCCTCACCCTGTAGAGAACAGCAAGCGGGGTGGAAGGGACGGAGTTTACTTGAGCTTTTGATAGGTCATGGAGATTATGCTTGAAGAGAACTTTTCTTTTTTCAAAAACTTTGAGTACAAATGAGATTGTTTGTGTTGTGCTTTGAACTTTAAGAAAAGGAAAAAGTTATGTTTTATATGCCACAGTGGTGTTGATTACAGTGAGGGCCATGCAACTACTAAAAAAGTTTTTGTTTTTTTTTCCCTAAAGATGTATTATTTACCCATATAAGAACTGGGGTGCAGGCCAGAGCTGTGGGGGTGAGAGGAGTCACCAGAGACAGAGTAGGGAGCAAAACAGGTAGATCGACTGAAACACACTGCTGAGGGAAGCAGCGGGCGAGGCAGGAGAGGTCTGCTGTGCCATGTGGGTCCCTCCCTGGCTGGGGATCGAACTCATGCTGTAGTGACTGCGATTTGCTTCATAGTGCATTGCTTAACCCCTGCACCACCAGGGAGGCCCCCTAAAAAAGTTTAAATCAATGGAATAAGAGTAAGGGGTAGATCATCAGACAGAGGCAGCGCTTGTCTAGGACACTGCTGCACTCCGGGACAGGGTGGGTGCCCAGGGACAGCCCCCCCCCCCCATTTGTCTCCTCTTTCTCTACTTCCCACACTCCCCACCCCTCACCCCAGAAAACAAAACCAAAATCTAAAACACTTAAGCAGNCCGCCCCCCCCCCCCATTTGTCTCCTCTTTCTCTACTTCCCACACTCCCCACCCCTCACCCCAGAAAACAAAACCAAAATCTAAAACACTTAAGCAGGGCCTCCCAGGTGGCGCAAGGCTTAAGTTGCAGCACTATGAAGCTGTCAGCAGCCACCGCCGCACAAGTTCCATCCACCGAGCTGACCCACATGACGCAGCAGACCTCTCCTGCCTCTCCCACTGCTCCCTCAGCAGTGGATTTCAGTCCATCTGCCTGTTCTGCTCCCCACTCTCTCTCTGGTGACTCCTCTCACCCCCACAGCTCTGGCCTCCACCCCAGTTCTTGTGTGCATAAATAAAATAAATCTTAAAAAAAGAAGAAGACCAAAAGGTGCCTGTGGCTGGGGATCCCTGGTTGAACGGAATCGCTGAGAAATTGGTCTGCAGGGGGCGCTATGATAGAGAGAGGTGGCTGGTGGTCGGTGGACAAATCAGCCTTGGGGGGGGGAGGGGTTCCAGACTGAGCCCGAGCCCCAGATGGGAGAAGAAAACAGCCTCGTCCCCTGCCCACGTGTTCCTGTCCCACCCAGTTCACCTGCCATGAGGCTGTTCTGTTCAGAGATGAATTGTCGCATGGGGGACATGCCTGCAAGCAACACGGGGGGCACCCTGAGGGCTTCTGTTTGTAAGCATCGTTCTGTGAGCGCCTGCAGATCAGCCACCAGGGAATTACCATTCTCCAACGAGCTGTGAAGGGTCGCTCTGGTCTCCGTGTTCACCCACCGACCTGGACTGAGGAGGAAGAAGTAATGAGTTACCTAGGGACCAGAGGAAAGAGAGCTGGTCCGATACTCAGAATCGTTTAAAACCGAGGCTTTTAAAGGGTACTGAAATCTCAGTCGAGGAGCCAGAAATGGTTTGGCAGGGTGTTTCGCGATTCTTCTCTTACTTTGCTTGCACTAAAATCAGGATCTTTTATAGCCCATGGGAAGAGCACCTGTGGAAATAGACCAGGGCTTCCTGAGAAGGCTTTTTATGCTCCTGAGACCCTGAGTCTAAAAATAAATGACCCACTCTCCAATTTGGGAGGTCCAGGTGAGCTAAGAACTGTGGCGGTCAATCTTTGGACGCCGAGACCACTGGGCCAGTCCCAGTGCCTTGCGCTGCACCCCTAGCTGAAGCTGTGGGGCACTCCACCCCCATTCACCTCTGTCCGTGGCCAGAGACCAGAATCTCCAAAGATTCCGGAATCCAGGGGAGCCTCTTATTAGAACAGTATTTGAGGATCTCTGTTTTGAAGGCTCCTGAGGATGGGTTAGAAATAACTCAAGAGCAGGCACAGTAAAGAAAAGTGAGGGGCCTCCCTGGTGGCGCAGCGGGTTGAGCGCTGCACTGTGAAGCATCCGTGGCACTGCAGCACCAGTTCGATCCCCGGCCAGGGAGGGGACCCACATGGTGCAGCAGACCTTTCCTGCCTCCCCGCTGCTCCCCGCTGCTCCCCTCAGCTCTCCTCAGCTCCCCTCAGCAGTGTGTTTCAGTAGATCTGCCTGTTCTGCTCCCCACCCCGTCTGGTGAATCCTCTCTCCTCCTGAGACTCTGGCCTGTACCCCAGCTCTTGTGTGCATAAGTAAATAAATCTTTAAAGGAAAGAAAAGTGAAGAGGCCAATTCCAACATAAGCAGCTCCTGTTAAGTATGGGGTTCTGCTTGTTTCAGAACAGAGCAGAAATGCCAGTTGAAAGCCCAAAATGAGGAAAGGCCAGCCCTTGATCTGCTGGCCATACCTAGCCTCCCCCACCCCGACTTAGTTTTCCAGAATATTTAAACAGTAGCTGGGCGGGCAGGTTGGAGATAGCTACCGTCTCATACTTAGGGATTGTCAAGAAGGGCCTTCTATGCCTTTCTCAGCAGCCTCGTCCACCTATCCCATGTCCTGTGACAAACTGAGGCATCCCCAGCTGGAAAGTCCAGGTAGAAGACAGCACACAGTAGGGTCTTTGACACCAGTTGTGGCTGTAGAATCATGCGCAGAAGGGAGGGACAGTCACTGTGCGAGAAGCCACCTTTCCAGGGTCCTCCGAGGCATGAAATCCTCAGACAATGTGTAGAAGCAGAGGATGTCCAGCTAGTCTCTGTTGAAGCCATTCCACGTCCATGCACTTTGGACTCTGAAATGTATCTATATTTTAAGATTTATTTATCTATGCATACAAGAACTGGGGTATAAGCCAGAGGTGTGGGGGGTGAGAGAATTCACCAGAGATGCAGTGGGAAGCAGAACAGGCAGATCTACTGAAATACACTACTGAGGGGAGCAGCGGGGAGGCAGCAGATGTCTGCTGCGCCATGTGGGTCCCCTCCATAGCCGGGGATCGAACTCATGCTGCAGCGGCTGCCGATGCTTCATAGTGTGGTGCTTAACCCCTTGCACCTCCAGGGAGGCCCCTGGACTCTGAAACCCTAAAGTCAGGTTGCCATCAGATGCACAAGAGCTAGTGAGGACAATCACCAAACCTGTCTAGATAAAGCTTCTGGGAACTACAAGAAAAGGTACTTGATGGAACGGATGGTTTGGGGTGCACCATTGCCCTCTGTTGGATCTGATAAATCAGGCCTTCAGTGTGGGCGTGTGTTTCAGTAGCTCTGGCTGAGTTTGCTGAGAAGTCAGGGCCCCTTCAATGGGCATGCTAATTGGTCTGTGGCAGCGGGTCCCTCTAGGTGCTGTTGGGTGCCCAGGAATGAATTACAGCTGTAACTGACCACAAGTCATTTATCACATCTTTATTCATTCAATGCGCATTTCCTGAGCACCTACTAAGCACTGGCTAGGTAGCTTAGGGCACCAGCGTATAATAAGTCACTGCTACTGTTACAGGGCAGGGAGAGGAGCACTTTAGAACCCCCAAACCTGCCCTCTTTGAATGGGTTTTGCTATTCGCAACATTAAGACAACATATAAGGCCTTTAATGGAAAGGAACTTTAATACAATCAGGAAACAATACAGAAAGGACAGAGAACATAGTGACTAAGTTAAGCATTCAAAGTTACCCATCTCCTTGAGGGTAAAAGTTTAGCTAAATAGGATTGGCCTAAAGTAAGGCTTAAAAGTTTGCCACATGTCCAAAGGACCTTTTAGTAGCAATTCATAGAAAAGGGTCAGAAAGAGCCAGACAAATCTGGGAGGAAAAGAGCAAAATTAAAATTAAGATGAAAACTGCCATTGTTAACCTCCCCACGGGTCTCTCACCCACATCTGTTCCAACCAGTTCAAGACTAAAAAGCAAGCGCAGCTTTTTCACATGTGTCTGCTCCACGTGCCTCCTCCAGGTCTCCTTGCTGCTCCCCATTTTGCTTCCTTCTTCCTTCCTTCTTCTCTGCAGAATCTTTTCCTCCTCAGTTTTACTCACTTAGTAAAGTGAGGACCAGGATTCTGGAACTTCTCCCTTTCCTGGGACGACCCTGTTACACTACTACTACCACCATTTATTGAAGGTCCAGTGTGTGCCAGTATCTTTAAACACACAACACTCTATGAAGCAAATGTGGTGGCTCCCATCTGTGGGTGAAGGAAGAAACAGTACCCAGGAGGCAAATGGGCTAGATCCAGCCATTCATATACCCATAATCAGTCCACCTAGCACCAGCCCTTCTCCTCAAGACATTTACAAAGTATTGGGACAAATGGGAACTAGGTATCAAGATTAGATCGAGGAGGAAGGACACAAACTAGAACCAGGAGGCCAAATGCAAATTCAACCCATCATCCTATTTTTGACCATGGGCTAAGATGGTTTTTACATTTTTAAATGGGGGGAGGGGGTAAGGAATTAGAATAATAATACTTTATGGCATGTAAAAAAATGATAGAAATTCAAGTTTCAGTGTCATCAAGTTTTCTGGAAATTTGTCCATTTCCTAGTGCTCAGGCTGTCCTCACACAGCTGGTGTAAGCTCCAAACAGGCTTTTAAAAGCATATTGGGCTTTAAAAAGAGGGGGAAATAATATTTATTTAATGCGGGTGCGAGGTGATAGAGGTGATAGAAGGGGTGTACAGGTGCTGTGCGCAGTGTTTGAGACTTAATGCATAAAAACTCTAACTTTAAAACAAATAAATTAAAGGCAGCTATTTGCATAACAAATTATCTTTTTCATTTTGTATAGGATTCACCACGGGGTTCCTTTCTAGAATGAGTTTCCATAATGCATACTAATATGATTCCATTTACAAATACTCTATTCATAATAACTTTTCAAGAACCTATTGTGTGCTGAGAGGCTTCCTATAATCATTCTTTCCCTGGCAGTGCAAGGATTCCTACTTCTGAAAAGTAATTGAGCTGACCTTGTCAAACCAAGGGGAGGAAGCAGCTCTACCTTCTCCTGGTCTCTGGGTGGGGTTTGCTTGACAAAAAGAAAAGCAATGGATTCCAAGTATCCTCATTATGTGAAACTGAATGGCTGGTCTCATTTTACATTTTTTAGCTGAGCTTCTCTTGGAAACTGCAGCCCAAGTCCTAAAATGTGAACTTCTCTCTTGTCTATCTCTTCGTTTCCTTGCCAAGATAAATTAATAAAAATGTTTGTTGCTAATGTCGCATTAAATGCACGATGAGCAATACTTAATGAAGAGAACTGTTTCTCTTCCGTCCCCGTCCCAGACATTGTCTTAATTGAATTACTGCATAAACTGGGGTAAGTCATTTAATATTCAAACGAAGCTCTCCCCTGCAAGGTGGGAAATCCTGTGGCTGAGTCAACGTAAGACCTGGCTCCCTCTTTCCACGCTAGTCCTGAGCCTGGATCTTCAAACAGCTTTGTGGTGTTATGCAATTGCTCTTTTAAAGAGATGCATAAAACAGAAACCTTGGCTATTCATAGCTAACTTAGGAGGTGCTGAAACGGTTCAAGAAGTTTCTTGCTCGATATCATTTTGCCGGTAAGACGCTTCTGGACACAAGCACTGCATCTGGATTTTTAAAAAGGGACGCTGTTTTAAAGAGCTATCTCTTTTGTTTTCATCCTCTTTGGTGACCATATTTTAGGCATAGATAAGCATTCCTGGAATATGATCTGAATATTTTGCAGGCTTTTGGGTGGTAAGAGAAGCTGAGATGGAAATGCCAGGAGAGAGGAAAGTGTGCCTGCAGCTGTGGTCCGGTGCAAAGCCGAGCTTGTCGCAGGGCTGCTGATGGGTTGCTGCAACTCTTAAGGCAGGGAAGTGAGAGATGCAAAGCCAGCAGGGAGGTTGGAGCCTGGCTTGGTTCCGCTGCGGGACTCCAGGGCCAAGGGCATGTCCATGGGACTGGGGGAGGGGGGTGGCTGCTGGCGGGGACTTGGCACCTGGGGGCTGTCAGTTCTCATTCACTCTATGGCAGGCGGCACTTCAGTCATTTCTAGAGCTGATTATGATCACTGGCAAGAAAAGCGGATTGAATCCACCCCTGAGGTTCTCTGCAGAGGTGTCTCTAGCTTCATCTCCCCCTAAGGTCAGAAGCTCTGAAACTGCAAATAGCAGCAAGAAAGCTCCATTGCTTTGAAACCTCTCCTTCCTCTCCTTCCCACCCTACCCCCTTTCTCTCTCTCTCCTCCCCCCTCCCCTTTTCTTCTTCCCTCTCTCCCTCTTCCCACCCCTCTTTCACTCTTGGAATTGTAGCTACCATATTTTTATCTCCATCATAATTTTCGTTTCCCAGATGCAGTACATAGCGGAGGTAGGTACAGATTAGAAAACACATTGAAAATGCTGAATAAACTCGATTAGCTCCATTTCCTTTCTCCCTGGTGGTAATTTAAAACTTTTCAAATTTTAAGACTAATGACTAACAAAGATAGGATCGAATTTTCCATGCATCTTTATGATAAGACAGAAGATGACCCTAGGGGTGTGGCACGTTTACCCATCTCTGCAATTAGAGGTCATTCTAGGGTGGCATTTGCAAAGCCCTGTGATTGGAGCAAAAAGAGCCCATACCCCACCCTGAATACCTCCCTCCTGCTAAAGCATCTCAACAGATTTCATCTCACAAATGGAAGTGGAATGCAGACACATTTTTTCAAAGTGATTTCAGGAAGAGTGAGCCTGTTTAATTGTTTAGTTTTGGGCTTTTTTGTTTTTTTAGCCAGGATTAATATTATCTGCTGGGGAGCTGGTGGTGTGCCTGTGTTTTGACTTCATCAGGCCATCTGCCTGCTGGGGAGAGGCAGAGTAAAGTGCAATTACAGAGAAGCAATTTTACCTCTGTCTCAGCCCCCTCACATAAGTGACTTACTGCCCGTCTGGACCAGGCACCCAGGCCTGATCTGAGTTACATGCGCCCTAGCAAGTTCTCCCCCAGCTCAAGGTTATAGCAGAACATGCCTTGGCTATTTTTTCATGTCTAACTTATGTGACTTTGTAAGATGTTGGGTATTTGCCCTCCCCCGTCTCCATCCTGCTTATTAAGGGAAATTTGCATAGAAATGGGATCTTGGATTTCGAACCGGTCAACTGACACTTGATCTGCCGAGGTGACTGGTGTCTGCTTCTGGATACCCTGAGGGTGACCCACAGCAGGCAGGTCTCCCGGCAAACTAGAGGCCGTAATTAGGAGGAACTTTTCATGTTAAAGTAATGGGGTGAATCAAATCAGCAAAGGCATTTAGCATTCACTAAGGAGGGCAGACTACTCCTTCTGGAGTGGGTCATCCCAGGTTGCAAAGATGTTAATTTGCCTTCGATGGACAGATCTGAAGTGTACCCAAAAATTACATATAGTTTGGAAATGAGTTTTGGCTGGTGATAAGGCTCAGAGGATTAACTATGATGTTTACTGCAGCTCCAGAAGTATTTTTTGCTTAATATCTTGGGACTGGTAATGCTCATCTCTGCAAATTACCTTTGGAAGATCCAGTAAATGTGGAAAATCAGAGCAAGGAGCTCCTTGCTTCCACCACTGTTGCAGTCAGCTTTAATGCCCTCCTCTCTAAGGGCTTCGGGCTGGGGGCTGGGGGGTGGGGGGCCATCCAGTCACCTGCCTTGTTTACCCAGATCTTGTCAACTTCAGCAGAAATTCCCACTAAGCGCACACTTGTGACTACCGGGTCACTGAAAAGTCAGTGGTGTAGCCCTCAAATATTGAGGGTTCCAGCTTAACTAACCTCAAAGATTTCAGACCTAGGCAAATTTTGCAAGAAAACATCAACACCAAACAACAGCTTTCAAAGCTGTGCCTGACAGTCTGGTTAAGAAGCTGTGGATTTGATGGTCGAGAGAATAAGCATCAAATTTCAACGAGAAAGTGTATTGGGGTCAGTTCCCCCAGTTCTTGTGTGCATAAATAAATAAAATGAAAGCTTTAAAAAAGAAAAAAAATGTATTGGGGGATGGAAGAAATCTGAAGAAAATATGTTGCTTTTTGTCAGGCTACCTTTGCTGAGAGCTAAATCCTTCCCTAAAATCACTTTCAGAAAAAAGGAACGGAGTTTTCACCTGCTCTGTGTTACCTTGGGCTGCTGCCTTTAATGTAGTCTTACCTTCTTGCTAATTGAATATTGAGTCCCATTTTACAGATGAAGTAACTGAGACTTCAAGAGTGTAGTTACTTAGGCTTCTGCTCTCTTTCTGTTCTCTCCCACTGTTTACTAAAAATAAACCGATGCTATTTCATGCAAAGTGCTGCACACAGGTTCTTGGTGATCCCTGTAAGGACTCATGCTTTACTAGAAGACCTCAGTATTTTAACTCAAGTAGGAAGTATTAAAAGAAAAATTTCAAGGGGCCTCCCTGGTGGTACAAGGGGTTAAGCACTGCACTATGAAGCATCTGCAGCCACTGTAGCACGAGTTCGATCCCTGGCCAGGAAGGTGACCCACAGGGCACAGCAGACCTCTCCCATATTGCCTGCTGCTCCCCTCAGCAGTGTGTTTTAGTCAACCTGCCTGTTCTGCTTCCCGCTCTGTCTCTGGTGAATCCTCTCACCGCCCCCCCCATACCTCTGCCCTGTACCCCAGCTCTTATTGCATAAATAAATAAATCTTAAAAAGAAAAATTTCAAAATGTACTTGGCTAACACTATAATAATACCAGCATGAAATCTGACTGATGGAGCCCCCAACTGTATTTTTTTCAAAGATTTATTTATTTATGCACACAAGAACTGGGGTGCAGGCCAGAGGTGTGGGGGTGAGAGGATCCACCAGAGACAGAGTTGGGAGCAGAACAGGCAGATCAACTGAAGCACGCTGCTGAAGGGAGCAGCAGGTGAGGCAGGAGAGGTCTGCTGCGCCATGCGGGTCAGCTCCCCAGCCAGGGGCAGGGATTTGAACTCGTGCTGCAGTGGCTGCAGTTTGCTTCATAGTACGTTGCTTAACCCACTGCGCCACCAGGGAGCACCCCCCACCCCAACTCTAAAACCAAACCACTGGGATGCCACATCCCAGCTGACCAGCGCTGTCTAATTCTCTTAAATGATTCAGATGTAAGAGAGAAAATGGCATCTGTCTAATTAACACCGCCTGGTTAAATATAGCTGCCAGGGGACAGTATTTACAGAACAGTCTTTCCAGCCTCTCCCCCACCCCCACCCGCCTCAAGTTAGAGATGATAGCAAGTCTCCGGTCCTTATCAATCGGAAGCAGAGATGTCCCAGAAGGGGTGACCGGCAAGGCCAGCTGAGGAAGACGAGAGGAGAGGGGAAAAGCTGTCTCTGACTTTCATTACTTGCTCGTGGTATCTGGGGTTCAGAGGATGATACCAGCCAGATCCTATAGGCCCCAGCTGCTCTCCCCACCAACAGAAGCCTTCACTGTGAACCTGTGCCTCCTTCCTGGGCTCAGGACACTCGGCCATGCTCCTCCCGACTGGGAAGAGGGCCATACTGCACCCCCACCCTGCGGGCCTGCTCCTGGCAGAAAGGCACAATGACCACATTCTCTCTCTTCCAGCTTCCGCTCCAAGATGGAAGCCATCGCCAAGTTCGATTTCACCGCCTCGGGTGAGGACGAACTGAGCTTTCACACGGGAGATATTCTGAAGGTATGTGACGTGGGGCGCAGGACCCATGGGGGTTCGGTCACGCTGGCCTGGTCCCCGAGTTAACATCTCAATCCTTGCCGTTGTTTCATAAGAACCACACACGATTCCTTTCCAAAAGAGCTCACCTCAACCCAGAGGGCTCCTTTTGAGCGCCTGTGCGCCAGCCGCCAGGCCGGGTGATAGAAGTGCAGCTGGCCTCAGCCACCATCCTTGTCCTGAGGCCTCTCGGTGTGAAGGGGCCACGTCCACCCACAGGGAGATGCCAGTGAGGAAAGGAAAGATGGCGGCCGTGGGTGCATGTGGTGACGTCAGTGCCGGGAGGTAAGCAGGTGAGATGGGTGAGTTCGGAAGTGAGCAAACCTGCGCAGACTCAGCTGGCACGCACTTGGGGGAATAGACAGCTGGAAGAACATGACTCGAAAGAGGCCCCTCACAACCAGCTTCTCAGGGGCTTCTAAAAACATGTCTTCCGCCCACATTTGAGTTGTAGTGGCCACTTGCTGAGCTGGAGAGATGCTGGACTTCTCCCACATGTCGTGACCACATTTACAGGTTCTGTGTCTTAGCCCCTGCTTGGCACCAAAGAGCAGAAGGCCCTTCAAGAGGTCTCTGGGAGAGCCCGTGATGCCAGTGGCCCCTGCCTGGCCTCGGAGCGCCCCAGTTATCCTGATGCTAGCCTCAAGAGACCTCGTGGGCCTCCCCTCAGTGAGGACTGCCCTTGCCATAAAGAGAACCTTGTGGGTACGGGTGACGGAGACTTGGAGAGGGTCTTAAAGCCCAAGCCAGGTAGGAGGGCTTGGTTTGGAACTGGAACCCCCCACCCCAGGACTTAACCTTCCAACCATCCTCAACTTGCTGCAATGGCTGCGGTTTGCTTCATAGTGTGTTGCTTAATCCCTGTGCCACCAGACACCGTCCCACCCTACCCCCCCAAAAACAAACCACTGGGATGCCACATCCCAGCTGACCAGTGCTGTCTAATTCTCAAATGGCTCAGATGTAAGAGAGTCGTGGCAGCAAGGAGTGCAGCAAGGAGCACACCTTCAAAGTTGGCTGTTCTCCAGATCGAGTGTCTCTGGGGCTGCTGACCTAGTAACGGTGGCTTCCGCTTCTCTGGGGTTTTACCAAGGTCTTACCAAAGGGATCTGCGCTCTCTGTGGGGTATGGTGACTACATGGCTATCATCCACACTACAGTGTCCTCACTCAAAAAAGGGGTGACAGTTCCTCACCCCCCATTTCCTAACAATCTATTATCTGCCCTAAGTTTCCTTATTCTCCAGAAAGCGAAAAAACAAAACACTTTCTTCACTCTGTTTTCCAATCCACAGTTCTTCATTTCTTCCCGCCTCTGTGCTACGAATCCTGGGAAGAAGTCTCTGCTGGGTGCCTCCACTGCCTCACTTGCCATTTGTCCCATGGAACCTGCTGGAAGCTGCCTCTTACCCCTGACATGCCCTGAAAATCCAGCCAGTGATCTCCCTGTGGGATACACGGCCTCTCTAAATGCCTCTGGAATCAGCACTGCTAACTGATCCTGCAGCTTCTTGGCCTGCTGTCCAGGGGGGCTCTTGATTCTCCCCATCTTCGAGAACACTCTGCAGGTCTTACTTTGTTGGTCCTCCTCTTCCTCTCTCTACCCCGAACTGTGAGCTTCTCTGAAGGTTCTGCCCTTGATTTTTCTCCTCGCTCTGAGCCTCTCATCCATTCCTGTGGTGTGAGCTCTCGCCTTTGGGCCAAAGGCCGCCCCATCCACTGCTCCTGCTCCGGCCCTCACCGCTCCTTCCTGAATTCAAACCGTCTGCTGCCTTTGGACACCAGCTCGTCGTCAGAATGTCTAAAATCAAGTTAAACTCACCTCCTATGAGGTGGGCACTCATTTTTCCTCCATTTGACAAACGTAGAAACTGCAGTGACATCACGTGTCCGAGGTCAGGTAGCTAGAGTGGGCCTGTGGCGGGTTCTGACTGGCTCCTGAACCCCACTTTGTGCTCAATATTCTTTTTTTTTTTTAAAGATTTATTTATTTATTCATACAAGCACTGGGGTACAGGCCAGAGGTGTGGGGGGTGGTGAGAGGATTCACCAGAGACAGAGTGGGGAGCAGAACAGGCAGATCAACAGAAGTACACTGCTGAGGGGAGCAGCAGGCACAGCAGGAGAGGTCTGCTGCACCATGTGGGTCCCCTCCCTGGCCGGCAGCAGGGATCAAACTCTTGCTGCTGTGGCTGCGGTTTGCTTCATAGTGTGTTGCTTAACCCACTGCGCCACCAGGGAGGCCCCTGTGCTCAATATTCTTTTCTCATGAGCTTCTGCAGTGAGACCCTCTTCACTGGGAAGGAGTGTGACGTTGTGAAAAGGGATGTGGGCTCTGACCAGCTAGATGGCACCTGAAGCCCAGCTGATCAGTGTCCTCAACTCAGTCCCCTGACCCTCCTGAGCATCAATGTTTTCATTTAAAAGGGAGGTGGGGCCTCCCTGGTGGCACAGCAGGTTGAGCACCACACTGTGAAGCATCCACAACACAGCAGCATGAGTTCGATCCCTGACTGGGGAGGGGACCCACATGGCGAGGCAGACCTCTCCTGTCTCCCCACATCCCCTCAGCAGTGTGTTTCGGTCCATCTGCCTGTTCTGCTCCCTACTCTGTCTCTGGTGAATCCTCTCACCTCCCAGCTCTTGTATGCATAAATAAATAAATCTGTAAAAAATAAAAAATAAAAGGGAAGGCATCTCTATCTTGCAGGCCGTGGAAAGGATTCAAGGTAGTGTTTCCAGCCCAATATGGATGCTGTCATCATGGCTACCTGCTCCTGCTGTTCCTGACAGGCTACTGCCACAGCCCCTGGCTGACCACACCCACCTCCTGTCTCTGTCTCTTCCTCCTTTCATCATCCTACACACTAGTCCCAGAGGGATCTTTCTAGAAAACAGGTCCAATCCTCATTTCTTCCTCAAAAACAGTCAGGGTTCCCCATTACAGACTGACTGACTGAAATCTAAACCATCAGGCTCCAGCCCATAGCCCAACCTCATCATGATACACAAGCGCACACGCACATATGGACACACACGTGTGCACACACATGTACGTGATGCATGCACACAGACCTCTTTGTGTGTGTGATGCCTCACAAGCCACACTGCAGGGCACACCTTTCTCAGCTTCCCCCTGCTCTGAATGCCCTTCTCACACACACACCTATTTGACTCACACTAATCCTCCCCACGTCTTTTTTTTTTTTAAAGATTTATTTATTTATGCATACAAGAGCTGGGGTACAGGCCAGAGTCACGGGAAGTGAGAGGATTCACCAGACAGAGTGGGGAGCAGAACAGGCAGATGGACTGAAACACACTGCCGAGGGGAGCAGCGGGCAAGGCAGGAGAGGTCTGCTGCGCCATGTGGGTCCCCTCCCTGGCCGGCAGCAGGGATCAAACTCGCGCTGCCGTGGCTGCAGTCTGCTTCATAGTGCGTTGTTTAACCCACTGCGCCACCAGGGAGGCCCAATCCTCCCCACGTCTTAGCACCCTAACAGAACGGATAACTCTATCATCAGCTCGTTCACTGCCTTTCACACACGTTTTGTTGGAGGCTCTTATGAGTGCCTCCGTGACAGTTAAGAGCAGATGGGGCCTCCGCACTCGCTCCTGTGCGACCTGCATGTCCTGCAGGTCATTATGCTCCACTTGTCTACACTCTGTAAGGGTGGTGGCAGGTGTGCCTCGAGGTCTAGACCAGCAGGAAGACGACCCTCCCAAATACTGAACGAACGAATGAGTGCGTGAATGGCTGATGCCTTCCCTGGCCTGTCAGAAGAGCCAGGCTGGGTTCACCTTTATGTCTTCTGAGCATCCAACAGAAGTGCTGTCCCCCCAGAAGTGCTCAGTATGTATTTCTTGATTGTTCAATTGCATTTCTGCATGCTCATTTAAAATTCTATCAGAAGGCCACCTCCCCCCTTTCGGATCCCGCCCCTGGCGACTGCGGTAAAGAGCAGAGTGGAGAGGGGCTTGTCGGCTGAGTCTCACAGGATGTGTCTTTCACAGTGGTTAGTGGCCCTGCCTGTGGTTCCCTTCACAAACTGCAGCAACCCCAGAAAGGAGTAACACCCCAGGATCCTTAAAATCTTTTTAAAGCCAGCTCTCTCTTTTTTTAAAAAAAAGATTTATTTATTTGTATATACAAGAACTGGGGTGCAGGCCAGGGTTGTCCCCACAACCCTGAGAGGACTCATCAGAGAGAGAGTGGGGAGCAGAACAGGCAGACGGACTGAAACACACTGCTGAGGGGAGCAGCAGGCAAGACAGGAGAGGTCTGCTGCGCCATGTGGGTCCCGTCCCTAGCTGGGGATCGAACTCGTCCCTAGCTGGGGATCGAACTCGTCCCTAGCTGGGGATCGAACTCGTGCTGCAGTGGCCGCGGATGCTTCATAGTGCGGTGCTTATCCCCTTGCGCCACCAGGGAGGCCCCTCAAAGCCAGCTCTTGACTGCCTTAGCAGTTCCCTACATGGATGTTTCTTCATACTTGGCCTTTAGTGCTAAAAAAATAGACTTCTTCATTAGATACTACCAAAAATGCCTGACAAGGTCACCCTCAGCCACCACCCTGCTTGAGTGCCTCAGGGTGAAGTCTGGGTTTATTCATCTCTGTACTCTTAGCACCTAAGTGCAAATAGCAGATGCTCATTAGATTTTGATGGCATGGAATGGTAAACAAGATGGTGGACAGTAACTTAACCCGGCTTGTCTTAGGAGAGAAACACTTGAAAAGTCAGGCATAGGATGTCTGGTGTGTGTGTCACATGCCTCCATGCCTACAGCTATGCACAGCTTACATTTCCCACTTGAATTTGTCAGTCTGAAAATGTCTCTTGACCCTGTCCATTACTCTCTGCTTCTGTAATGCCCCTAACTCAACCCCATTTCTTCCCACCGAAACAACGGCCTAAAAGCAGAGAGTTAATCCCACGTCATTAACTTATTCAAGACTTCAGACTTCTGCTATGCCTCTAATAGCTATAATTCTGTCCAATTTTAAATTTCCTCCAACCGTACATTTTGTCCTCTTCCCACGTGTAACTTATTCTCAGGCCATGTAACCCAGAAAATGATTCTCATTCTAGGCGACATTAGAAGAATTAAGATCCAGTATCCTGAAGTGTGAAACTTCATGTGTTTAGGCTGAACTCCTGGCTCAGGTCTGTCTACACGATGGGTACAAGAGATAGGGGGAACCGAACAGATGGGGAGATGAGAGGGACAGGAAATGCGGGGCCCTGAGCCCACAACGGCAGGAGGAAACCACCTCCCCCCAAATACTCTTCTTTACCCAGAAAATTCGATTTTTTTTTTTTTAAACCTTGCTTCCTATGCACTGTAAAAAGCCTGCAAATTCACCTCTCTGGGCACATGATGGCAGGCAGACTGAGCCCCAGGTGGTAGAGAGAAATGGCTGCATTGAGGGATAATCTTTCAGTTTCTAGAGGAGGTAGATGGGTGTGAGCCACAATTACTAAAATTACAGCTGGTTTCAGGTCAGAGAGCCGAGTACAAAGTGTGGTTCTTACCATGATGAGCCAGTTTCCAAAAGGCCTCTCTTCCCTCCTCCCTGCTCACCTTTGGATTTTGCGTTTGCCACCCAGGCCAAACAGCCTTCCCAGGTGACAGGAAAAAGAAATTCCAAAGCGATAAATTCGGGGAGCTGGCATGGAGTGAGCTGTCCTTGTGTTCTTTCTACTGGGTTTCCTAGTTCTTCTTCTGACCTAGATTTTCTGCTTCCCGCCCTCCACCCCCTCAGCACACACATACACACACGTCCTCAGTGATACCAACAGTCCCATTTGATGTTAGAAACTCTAAAGTTTTCTGTTCTCAGCAATTCTAGAACTCAAATGTGGGACGCTTTTATTTCTTCAGAACAAATGATTAAATTCAAAACATACACACATAACACTTTGAAGAACTTATAAGCCCTTCCATGTCCTTCAGAGACGGAGTCCTCCCTCATAAGTCTCCCACAGTATTTTACAGAATTGTATTTTAAAAAAACAGCAAACACTGTCTGAAGGACTTTCAGCTACCGGGGTTCATTTGATCCCCACACCAGCTCTGTGAGGTGCTAGCTGGTTATTATTATCCCCATTTTTCAGATGCTTAATTGACTTGCCACAGGTCACACAGCTAGTCCAGGGCCAAGCTAGAAACCATGGTTTCTCATTCCAAACTCAAAATAAAGTCTCCTTTCTTCCACCCGCAGAGTGCTATCAGAAATAGGACATCATCGGGCCTTCCTGGTGGCACAGCGGGTTGAGCGCCGCACTGTGAAGCATCCGCTGCACAGCAGCACGAGTTCGAGCCCCAGCCAGGGAGGGGACCCACATGGCACAGCAGACCTCTCCTGCCTTGCCCGCTGCTCCCCTCCGCAGTGTATTTTGGTTAATCTGCCTGTTCTGCTCCCCACTCTGTCTCTGGTGAATCCTCTCACCTCCCTTGCTTCTGGCCTGCACCCCAGTTCTTGTGTGTATAAAATAAATCTTTAAAAAAAAAAAAAAGAAATAGGACATCATCTTCTCAGTGACTGGGCTCTCTTCAATTCTCTTCCCATCACTGCGACCCACCCACTCTTGGGTGACTTCAAAATCCCAAACTCCAGCCTCCAACCCCCTCCTACATCCACACACACATCTCCAACTGCTTGCTGCGTTTCTCTTCCCAGCTGGTCCCAGGGGCGACTTGACGCACTCACACAGCATCTGAAGTCCACCTGTTTCCCTCAGACCTGCTCCTCCTCCTGTAGTTTCTATTTTAGTAAAGGCAACACCACCCACTCAGCCTCCCAAGCCAGAATTCGAGTCATCCCAGAATCCCCCTTCTCCCTTAACTCCTGAGAAGAGTCACAAAACCCTGCCCATCTTCCTGGATTCCTCCAGAATATATCCCCACCTCTTAGCCCAGCTCCCTGACACCGCCTGCCCGGGTGGCGACACTCGTCTTCCTACAGCTGCTCCTCCAACGTTACCACGCCAATCTAGCATCACGCTCTGACACAGCACTCTTTTCTTAACCCTAATCCTCATTGTGTTGTCTCCTGCTTAAAGTCCTCTAATGACTTCCCATAAATGTCAAGGTAAAAATTCCAAACTTGTCAACTTGTGCTACAAGGTCCTGTACCTCTACTTCCCCTTCCTATACTCTTGGGAGCACAATCGAAACTCGCGCCAGGCAGAGGTGTTTCATTCCCACAATGCACCTCCCGTCATTCCCAGAAGGCACTCCGCCTCCTTCCCAGAATGCACTGCACCTCCTTCCCAGAATCCTCTGCTTCCTCATATCCCAAGGTTCACGCTCCCTAACTTCTTTCTATGTCTGGGTAACCTGGATGGCGTCTCCTGTGGGAATTGTTTCCTATCCATCTTCTGCTCCTCCTTTAGCACTGTATTTCTACCAGTTAAGGCATTTTCAGCTACAAGAAAAAGAAACTAAAAATGGCTTAAGCAATAGGAAAGATTGTTTCTTACACAAAGTCCAGAAGTAGGAGGGCCCTGGATGACTAATTTGGTGTCTTGGTAATATCCTGAAGGTTCTTTTCATCTCTTTCAAATGATTTCCATCTTCCCTCCATCATTCCCAATTATTGTTTGAGCCTATGCAGTGCATTGCATTATAGAAGCTGTCTCAATAGGGGAGGGAGAGATGCAAATATTTGCTTTTTAACACTGAAATTCATTTTCTGAAATAACCTGAAGCCACATAGAGACACGTGGGGCGAACCATATGAGTAATCAAGGCAGGTGATAACATTCAGGTCACAGTCACGGTTCAGGCGGGGCAATCAGACCAAATTCCTGGCTCTAAAAGCAAGTTTAGAAAAGGCGTTCCATATAGCTCGTGTGCAAACTGTGAAACACATGGAGTGTGAACACAAAGAGTCATTGTCAGAGCTGGCCACCCTCGGATGTTTACGTTTTAATCAGCTTGCTTAAAAAAATAAGAATAAACATTAAGAAGGTTCCTGATTACCTGGCAGAGAAGGAAAAATGCCCTTTGACCTCTCCTCCATCTTCTCATGAGGAGCTTAAAGACACAGGAATTTGCAAACTGGAAGGAGAAAGGGGATCAAGGAAGCTCTAGAAGGCTGAGTCTGGGCAGACAAGTCATGGTGGGGTCACTTAAGTGGACAGTAATAATTTGGGGTCAACATTCTGCAAAGTCACACTGCAAACATAAGCCACTGCTCCCCTACTAGAGTAGCGGTCTGGTTGCTTGGGTTGACTGTCCCCTAGATCCGAACGTCACTCTTTGCCCTGCACCTTTCTCTGGTCACTCCTTGCCCCAACTGTCCTTCCTTCTCTTCCTTGTAGATCTTAAGTAACCAAGAAGAATGGTTCAAGGCAGAGCTTGGGAGCCAAGAAGGATACGTGCCCAAGAATTTTATAGACATCCAGTTTCCTGAGTAAGTATTTCCAGCCTGCGAGATGGGCCTACCCACACACACTCCCCCTTCCTTTTTCAGTAGTTGCTAAAATTATCCAAGCATACCCAAGATCCTGTCAAAAATGGTTGCCGCTGGAGGGGGAACCACACAGCTGAAGGCCAGGGGTGGGAGGGGATTTGCATTTTACTGCATTGCCTTTTGAATTTTATGCCATGTGCATGTATCGCCTATTTTAAGTTTATAAACTGAAATCATCTATAATTGTCCTCACAGGGTTTCCGAGAATTCCAGTGGGGGCGCTGTTGGCCACCCCACTTCAAAAGCTGCTGCTTCAAAGCACTTCTTAACTCCCCAACCTGCCTTGCTCCCTAACCAGGGATGCCAAAATGCTCTCAGCCCTTTATCAGGCATGGGGATGTTCTCTGCCTTCCTCAAACCATGTTCATACCAGAAGTCGGTGGAGGAAAAGGGGAAATTCCCTTCACAAGGAGGAAATGAGAAGTTGAGATTGGGTCTCGTGTGTCTCAAGAATTGACCACAAGGGTTAGATAGGAATCTAATCTCATCTGAGAGTCAGTCAAGGCCAAAGAGTAAAGGTTTGCTAGCAAACCCCAAACTGGTGAGGTGCTGCATCCCCACGGCCTGGGAAACAGCATGAGCAGTGAGCCGGTCGATCACCGCTGACCTCAGCTGGGCCCCTGCTGCTGCATGTAATCTAGATGACCGCATCATACCTTCCTCAGATCCTCAGACCTCCACCCCTCCTCCCCCCATGCACTCTGCCGAAGGCCTGGCTGCAGTTTGACTGGGGCTGGAGGCCCCCTGAAAAGCCCCTCTGTCCTACCTCTACCCTGACTCAGTGCCTCTACCCCCCACCACCTGCATCCTCGCCCAGACAGGCTGCCTTTCCTGCAGCTGTTTGGAAGGAACCGTCTGTGCTTCTAGCAGAAATTCTCCCCTCTCCCACATCCACAGTTTTCTCCCTCTCTGCTGGATCTTTCCCATCAGCAAAGATGCTGTAATTTCTCCCATCTTAGCAAGAAAGAAAAGGAAAAACTTTTGATGTCAAATCCCCTTCCAGCTCACTTTCTGCAAAAGAATTGTTATCGGCTCTCTTAATGCCTCTCCTGTTCTCTCTGGAACTCTCTTGGCCCCTTTGAAACCTGTCTTATCTAGGTCACCCGTCAACTACCAGTCCCAGCAGTCACCGCAGGTGATCAGCTCGATGGGGGGAAGGGCCACGGTGGAGGGGGGGATCTTTCCCTCCCTGTGGGTGAAGTTCCTCCTGACTTCCGTCCACCCTTCCCCCTGCTTCTCCTTCCTGCTCCTGGCTTCTGCTCCTCAGTTTCCTTTGCTGGGTGCCTCTCCTCTCCCCAGTCTCCGTTAGGCTTTTAGACTGTCCCCCTTCCCAGGGCAAGCGAAGCATGTGCAAGAGTGGGTTTTTTCTCTCTGCTCACCACCTGACCCTCAAGGCCCAGCATACAGTCGATGTTTAATAATGAGTGATGCTGAATGAGTGAATGAATGAATGACTGCAGTGATGGGTAGTATGGGGACACCGGCCCATTTCCTGTCTCAGCCTCAGGCAGGAGACAGGATGGGTGGTCGCTAGTGTGGGTGGAGGCAGAGTCCCTGGCGGGACCTGCAGGAAGGCAATTGCCTGAATCCCCCTGCTTCTAGCCCCCCAGAGCCTTCCCCTGCAGTGCCAGGACTGGAACAAGACCCCCCTGCCTGGAGTCCAGAGTCCTAAACTGTAGAGAGCACAGGGGATTGTTCTCCACACAAGCCGCAGCCCATCTCACACGCGCCAGGCCTCCAGTGACAGCCAATAGCACGGCCTTCCGGAAGCAGCAGACACAGCTGACCGCTGAGTGCAGTTACTCGCTCGGCTTTTCTGTGGTTGAGAGAGGCTTCTGGCCTCCTGCCTGTTTGCCTTGGCCAGGTGGCAGGGCTTGGCCTCGTACTTGACCACACAGCAACCCTCCCAGTGGCGCCCTGATGCCACCCTGATCTGCTAACCTGCAACAGCAGATTCTCTTCAGTCTCTTCTTTTCCACAGTTTCGGGGTTTAGGGGAGACTCCAGGACCTGACAGTGTAGATACTGCTCTCTGGCGGTTGTGCCGGCTCCCTGGTGCCTCCCAGCCTTTGCTGGACACCCAGAGCACAGCCCCCTGCCCTCTGTACCACACAGGAGTCAGGCCCTGCGCTGGGCCTCTCCCCAGGGCCACCGAGGTCTCGGCCTGGCAGCAAGCACCCAAGGCCCTGCCCTCCAGGGTGGGCGGCCCCTGGTGCCTTAAGTCATCTGCCCACCAGCCCCTGAGGTTTTCTCCTGGCTGCGGCCTCACAGCTCTTAGCAGGCGGCCGTTACGCTGTGAGTCACGCCCACACTGTCCGGTTTTGGTGCGGTGGCATGTGTGCGTGTTTTGGCTTCCCAAGCTGGAGAGAGACTTCTCCTGGAGGAAGGAACAAGAGGATGTATGAAGAGACGTTCACAGCTGTGCCGCACCTGTGTAGAGATGTTTATTGTTTTCTTTTTTAAAGATTTACTTATGCATACAAGAACTGGGGTACAGGCCAGAGGTGGGGGGTGGGGTGACAGGATCCACCAGAGACAGAGTGGGGAACAGAACAGGCAGATTAACCGAAACACCCTGCTGAGGGGAGCAGCGGGCGAGGCAGGAGAGGTCTGCTGCGCCATGTGGGTCCCCTCCCTGGCCGGGATTCAAACTCTTGCTGCAGTGGCTGTGGTTTGCTTCATAGTGCTTTGCTTAACCTGTTGCGCCACCAGGGAGGCCCCGAGATGTTTGGTTTTGATGTCCCTCTTGCTCCCTCATGAGGGGACCCCAGTCCCTCTCCTCTTGGGTCTCCTCTCCCCCACACATACCCCTGTCCCTATGGTCTCTCACGAAAATCCTCTGGTTTATCTCACCTGATAGGTGGTTCCATGAAGGTCTCTCACGGCACCAAGCAGAGAACCTCCTCATGGGCAAAGAGCTTGGTTTCTTCATCATCCGGGCCAGCCAGAGCTCCCCGGGGGACTTCTCCATCTCTGTCAGGTACTGGCCATTCCTCACATTGACCCAGAAGGTGAAGTCACAAGATGACCTCTTGAATGGGACTTAATGACCAGAGCTTGGTGATCAAGGGGCCCAGGCATTTAGTCAACGGTGATGTCAACCAGTTCCTCTGCTTAACGCATGTCCAGTGGCCAAAATTATGAACACCTTCATCTGCCATCCCCTCTAGCCCTGAGGCTTCTAGAAGGACACTGGTGTATAGTCGACAGCGCCTAGTACCCAGCAGATGTTCAAAGAGTATTTGTGGAGGGGAGAGGGAAGGAGATGGGAGGGGAATGCCCAGTTGTCCGGACTGGGTTGAAATCTTATCCTCTCCTTTTGCTCCTCTGGTCGGTCTGGAGAAGGGCCAGAGAAAAGTTGGCGTCTTCGGCCATTGCTTTAAGATGCACGTGCAGCTGCAGGTGGCTGCACACAAAGAAAGGTTACCTTGATGCCTCACAGTGCAGCAAAACTGAGAGCCACAGACCCGTCAGAGGAGGGCCGGCACGGGGGCGGGGAGGCTGGACCAGCAAAATCTCATAAATGAGCAGCGCCTGGGAGGAAGTGACTCAGTTCAGGCAGAAAACATGACACAGCCCCACACTCAGAAAGCCCACACGTCTGAGCACACTGCCTGTGGTCAGTGTGTCGGGGAATGCAAGTCATGTATCAGATGTGTGACCACGTGTGAAAGTGTAAGAATGCACGCTGAGAGGCTAGGAGAAGCGAGCCTGCCCACATGGCCGGCCTGTGGCGAGAACACAGGTGGATGTTCTGGAAACGCTGACCTAGGTTATTCGCCACATTCTGAAAGGCATGCAGCTTTAGTGCTTTAAGTACATAAATCCAATCTTGGGTAATAAATCGAGGCCACTTTACTATTGAGAAAGAATGGATATTTTTAGGAATCGGTAGGAAGTTCTTACCAATGATGGATCAACCATTTGTATGCACGTGTGTGTCTGAAGTGCTCAAAAATAGCCTCGTCTCCTTAGCCCGGCCCTTGCCCTCTCACATAACTCTTAATTTTCCTTGACGGAAACTTTTTGCACAACTTGGGCAATGGTAAATTTTAGCTCAGGCCAATATTGATGTATCACGAATTCTAAACTTGTGAGATCTTAATTAATGAAATTCAGCTCTATTAATAACTCTTATAAGTCAGATCTGTTTCTCCAAGGTCCCAGTGATAGTCTGGCCAAGTAAATTGTGAGATTGAAGGGTATCTCTGGGTCACTCTGGTTTCCATAAAGTTGAGTCTGACTTCTTTTTTAAAAAAAAAAAAAAGATTTCTTTATTTCTATATACAAGAGAAATATGCATACTTCTCTGGGGTACAGGTCAAAGATACAGGGTGGGTGGGGGTTGGTGAGAGACGTCACCAGAGACACAGTGGGAAGTAGAGCAGGCAGATCCACTGAAACACACTGCTGAGGGGAGCAGTGTGAGGGCGAGTGCTGAGGGCGAGGCAGGGGAGGTCTGCTGTGCCATGTGGGTCTCCTCCCTGGCCGGGAATTGAACTTGTGCTGCAGTGGCTGTGGATGCTTCACAGTGCAGTGCTTAACCCCTTGTGCCACCAGGGAGGCCCCAGTCCCAATTCTTGACTTGCTTCTTAACCTTTCCCTGTCTGCCTCCCCTTGCACCTTGGAGGGGCAGCTGATGATCTGGAGTTTGTCCCTTGCACCACCAGGGACTCTGGCTTCTTACCTAGGAATTACAGTTTCTATTTCCTTAAAGAGCATGAGTTCCACAAAGCAGTCGGCCTTGACTCCTGCCAAAAGCCCTCCCCTGCTATTGGGCCAATGCAGCTTCTCATAATGGTGATCATTACCATAATCATTATTGCAGCTTCTGGAGAAATCTAGTGTGATATATTCCAAAGCAAAATCATTTTTATTTATTACATCTGCTTTCTGTCATGGGCACAGATAATTAAGAGCTAATTGTAGCTCTACCACTTAGCATTTGTTAGGCGTCTGAGACACTAGACTTTTGGACCCGGAGCCCCGCGTCACTTTCTCTTCTGTGCCCATCTGGGCTCGAGACAACGGTCAGACCATTCTGTGTCCCAGATGACCAGCTGAAACCTGGACATCCATCCTCACAGCTTATAAAACTGCAAGGGGTAATGTTTTGCACCCGAGTTCTTTCACTAAGTGGCAGGGGATGAATAATTATATACCCCAGGCATAGTTCTTTCTCCTTACCTAGATATGAGAAGTAGTGACTATGAATTGAGCCATGTGATTTAGTGTGAAGGAAGTGATAGTGGTCAAAGTCAAGGGAGTGAGTCAAAGTGTCAGTTTCTACCAGTACACCTAGTTCACCTGGTACCCCAGAGCCCAGCATTCCTATTCCTTTCTGCATACACACCACTAAATCCATCCCTACAAAACTGCCACTAACCTTCAGAAGTATCTTTACCCTCCAAGATTTTAAATTCTTTTTTTTTAAAGATTTATGTATTTATGCATACAAGAACTGGGGTACAGGCCAGAGGTGTAGGGGGTGAGGAGATTCACCAGAGACAGAGCAGGGTACAGAACAGGCAGACTGACTGAAACACACTGCTGAGGGGAGCAGCGGGCGAGGCAGGAGAGGTCTGCCATGCCATGTGGTCAGCTCCTGGGCGGCAGCAGGGATCGAACTCGTGCTGCAGTGGCTGCGATTTGCTTTATGGTGCATTGCTTAACCCACTGCGCCACCGGGAAGGGCCCAGGATTTTAAATTCTTGACCCTTCTGCTGAATCAGTTTATTTTTAGATATAAATGTATGTCTGCTGACAAATAAACTTGACATCCACAAGAAAATGACTTAGCAACGGAGAAAGGTTGGAGCTGTAGTAGAGTCAGCCCCAGCTCCCCACCTCCCCTTTCCAAATCGACCTGGTACAAATGTGCCCATCTCCTTCCTGTAATGCCTGGCATCAACAGGTGCTGATCTGAAAGAACCTGGTATGAACAGAGGCACCAGACTGATTTGATTAGAGACCCAAGGTTCTGGCCTCAGCTCTGCATCTCATTCACAGCGACCTTGACCAAGCCCCTCCACCTCCCTGAGCCTCTGCCTCTTGATCTTTTATGTGTCCATGTAAGACTCAGCAATGTCTGGGGTCCTTTCCAACCAGAATCCCGCAATCCTGTAAAACACTTCTTTCCACACAAGCTCAAAATACTTTGCAACTGTATTCATGCAAAACTTAAAACCAAGCCCAAGACTTCTCCATTATGGAGGGAACAAAGCCTGACAAATTCCTCAGGGCAGTCTCTTGCCATCCAGAGCTAGTTGATGGGCTTAACAGAGCTGACTCAAAGCACTACTGACAACAGAACAATAACTGCACAATGGAAGCCTCCAGAAAACCCCTCTACCTGAGTCTTTGACAAGCCCTCCCTTTTGAGTCTTGGCAGAGTCCTTAGCCTGGCGAGGACTGAGACGTTGCCATGTTTCAAGTTAACATTCTAGGAAGGCCCTTGACCTCTTAGTCTTTAAAGCACTTGGAACATGTTTTCCTTGTCAAAGTTTTACTCCAGTGTCAAAAGACAGATTGTCTTCTGCTAATGTAAAAAGCCCCTCCAGGGCAACCTGCGTCCCTCCATCCCTCCCACCACGCTCCTGTGAGAGCCTGATTGGGCCAGTCCGCCTGGCCATGCTGGGCAGGCCTGCCGCTTCTCCACTGCCTGCCCGGACCTCGCTCAGCCACCCTGGAGGCGGGCACCCTGGAGGTGGGCTGCCTGTCAGTCTGTAACATACCATTTGGATTTGCTTAATCCCCAGGCATGAGGATGATGTTCAGCACTTCAAAGTGATGAGAGACAACAAGGGTAATTACTTCCTGTGGACAGAGAAGTTTCCATCGCTAAATAAGCTGGTGGACTATTACAAGACAACGTCCATCTCCAAACAGAAGCAGATCCTTCTGCGGGACAAAACCCAAGAGGACCAGGTATGCTCCAAGTCCCGACTGACCCCCGGCTAGAGATTTGAGGAGCTGGAACCCCACATGAACTACCAGGACAGTGCTTTGATGGGCAGGCCGCCCGAGTGTTCTGGAAAGCACGATAACTGAAGTCAGAACTCAGTTTTAATGCTAGGAATACGTCCTAGCCACCTGATTTTGGAAAAGTCACCCATCCTCAGTTTCCTTATCCATAAAATCAGATGGTGGAGCCCTCTCCCTCACAGGTGGTCACGGAAGACAGTGTGTCCCCTTCCCGTCATCCCTCATCGCACCCCAGACACTCAGTGCACGTGAGCTACCTCACAGTTCTGTGCTCCGCTCAGGAGTTGCCCGGGAGGAAGGGGCACTGGACTGCCGAAAGGGACCAAGAAGGACTAAGCTGTGTGGGAGCCCTGTGACAGGATGGGATGTGACAGGGAGGGGTGGGGGGAGAAAGCTGGACCTGGAATTCTAGCTCTGGGAACAGTTTGGATCGTAGAGTACGGTTTCAATGAAAATGCATCAGACAGACCTGGCTTTAAACTCTGATTTTCCATCCCTAACTATCCTCATCACCTAGCCTGGTTAAGAAACCTTTCTGGGCATCAGTTTTCTCATCTGCAGCATGGAGAGAACATTCTGTGCCCTTCACTGGACTTTTTTTTTTTTTAAAGATTTATTTATTTATTCATACAAGAGCTGGGGTACAGGCCAGAGTCCAGGGAGGTGAGAGAATTCACCAGAGACAGAGTGGGGAGCAGAACAGGCAGACTGACTGAAACACTGCTGAGAGGAGCAGTGGGCGAGGCAGGAGAGGTCTGCTAAGCCATATGGGTCCCCTCCCTGGCCGGCAGCAGGGATCAAACTCATGCTGCAGTGGCTGTGGTTTGCTTCATAGTGCGTTGCTTAACCCACTGTGCCACCAGGGAGGCCCTTCACTGGACTTTTGTAAGGACTCAATGAGATAATATCATTATAGCATTTGCCATAGAGCCCGATCCATAGCAGGTGCTGAGAAAATGCTAACTTGCCTCACATATGTAAATTCTCATGAGCTCACACATCACACACACAATCTAGAAACCTTTTAGAAAGAAAAAGCTTGGTTATAAGAGACAGGTGTTGTAGGAAGAAGCATTGATTGGAAGAGTTGACCCAAGGACTGGTTATTTGAAAGTCACTGAGACTTTCAAAGCAACATGTGTTTTTTTTGTTGTTGTTTTTTTTTTGGGGGGGGGGCATGTTGCGGGAATAAAGAAAAACCTCCCTTTCAAGGACTTGGTTGGTTTTGTTTTTTTAGATTTATTTATTTATGCATATAAGATCTAGAATACAGGCCAGAGTTGTGGGAGGTGAGAGGATTCACCAGAGACAGAGCAGGGAGCAGAATAGGCAGATCAACTGAAACTGCTGAGGGGAGCAGCGGGGAGACAGGAGAGGTCTGCTGTGCCCTGTGGGTCCCCTCCCTGGTCAGGGATCCAATTTGTGCTGCTGTGCTGCGGATGCTTCACAGTGTGGCACTCAACCCACTGAGTCACCAGGGAGGTCCAACTCGGTTGGTTTTAAGTCTGAGAAGTTACAGTCAGAGAAAAGGGTGTTCCCACCAGTGTACACAAAAATTCAGGAAGGAAAACAAATGTCAACCAAGACCTTGTGGATTATTTTAACCAGGAAACAGACAGAGGTGTTAATTTACTGGCATCTACATGCAGAGATAAGAGAAGGAACACAAAATGCATTGAACTGGATTAAATGATTTATATTTGTAAAGGGCTTAGAATGGTGCCTGCATATACCAAGCCTAGGGCCCTGTGTCATTGTTTGTTAAATAAAAATAACAAGAAAACATCTCCAATTAGGAGGTGGCTGTAGCATGAAGGGGAGCAGGCCTTGCTCCTTCCCAGCATGCCCAGCGGCTGGGCTGGTTTCCATGGTGCTGCCAGAGGGTTGCTGTCTGGGTCACTATCGCCAGGCTGTAGATGGCAGCTCGGAATCCCGCAAAGTCAATAGCAGGGCTTATCTGGAGGGTAGGATGTCCAGCAGTGTGGCAACATGTGATAAAGGGGTGGCATTGTGTCAGTAAAATGGAATATTTAAGCTTGATTACACAGATAGAAACAAGCCCACTAGGAATGCTCTAAGTGAGCCAGAGGCATGGTCCCCAAATTGGGAGAATCTGAAGATAGAGAGGCCACTTTGTAAACGGGAGGCTCTGAGCCATTGATTCTCCCGAAGTGCACCCTGCCCCCAGCTGTGGTGAGCAGTCTGGACAGAGCTGGCAGGGAGGAGGGCTCTGCGTCATCTTCCTTCCTTTCCAGGGTCGCCGGGGCAACAGCCTGGACCGCAGGGCCCACGGAGGCCTACACCTCAGTGGGCCTGTGGGAGAAGAAATCCGGCCTTCGATGACCTGGAAGCTGTCGGACCAGCCCCCTGCTGTCCCCTCACAGTCAGCACAGCCACGGTACCTGCAGCACCCCCCTGTCCACCAGGTACCTCGAAAGAATGAAGCAGGGCACGATGAGGGGAGGGTCTACTGTCCCCCAGGCTCAGGCTACCTTATCCCCACTGCTTCAGAGAGTGTGGAAATGCTGTGCTGTGCAGAAACAACCACCACAAATAAATGCCAGGGGTCCAGGACTGGCGGCCCGGCAGACCCAGCCTCATCAGGCCTAGAAACTTGGGAATTGCTCTTGGCTTAGAAGCCTGTGACTTGAACAGCTCCACACAGGCTCGCATCCTTCCCTGAGGCCTCATGAACAATTGCTTTATTTTCCTATCAGTGCAATTCCAAATCCATTCAAGCCCCTTAACTGATCCAGCTGTCCAGACACACACACACACACACACACACACACACACACAAATGGATTAACACAGGCAGCAGAGCCTGGCTTATTTATTTATTTATCCCCTGTGTTGTTCCAGACAGGGTTTTAGGCGGCTTACGGAGATGGACAATACAGCCAGATAACATCACTCTTAAATTCCTTAGCAGGGCAGACAAAGTCCTTTGTGAGATTCCCATATCTGTTCCCCCAGCCTGCTACCTCCCCTCTCATCCCCATGCAGGGACACATTCTAGCAATGCTGAACTGTTACATAGGTGGTCCATTGCATTTTTTTCTTACATCTTTGTGTCTTTTTTTTTTTTAAAGATTTATTTATTTATGCATATAAGAACTGGGGTGCAGGCCAGAGGTGTGGGTGGTGAGAGAAGTCACCAAAGACAGAGTGGGGAGCAGAACAGGCAGACTGACTGAAACACACTGCTGAGGGGAGCAGCAGGCGAGGCAGGAGAGGTCTGCTGCACCATGTGGGTCCCCTCCCTGGCCGGGGATCAAACTTTTGCTGCAGTGGCTGCAGATGCTACAGTGCGGTGCTTAAACCACCGTGCCACCAGGGAGGCCCCACACACCACTGTGTCTTATACATGTGATTCCCTCTGTCTCCAGTGCCTTTTCCTGACCAATCCCACGCCACCTTTAAGCTGATGGTCAAGGATCACCTCCTCTATGAAGCCCTCCCTGATTACTTGGGACGATTTAGACCCTTCTCTGCTTATTGATCACTCAGATCTGTAGGAACCTCCCCCAAAATCTGATGCTCCATGAACATTGAGATCTTTTCTTTCCAGCTTCATCTCCCCAGAGGCAGTACTAGTGCCAGACACATGGTAGGTGCCTGGTAAATATTTCTTGATTAAATAAACAAAACCTGCCATCATTTGACCTTCACAATCTATGATCCCTTTGTCATCTTACCCCCTCTCTCCATCATCCGGGGTTTACTTCCCCTTATCGCGCATTCTTGGAATGCTGACTGTGCCCCTGGCATCCACGCCAGACCCTGGGGGAGCCTGAGAGGGGTGTTTGTGGCAGTGCGGTGAAGGCTCTTGTCACACCTGTTTCCAGGACCGCCGTGGAGGCAGCCTTGACATAAACGACGGGCACTGCGGCATGGGCATGGCCAGTGAGATGAACGCCGCCCTCATGCACCGGAGGCACACGGACCCAGTGCAGCTCCAAGCGGCCGGGGTAGGTGAAATCCTTCTCTGGGCCCAACGTGGGCAATGTGCTGGGCCAACTGGAAAAATAATTAGTTCTCCAGGAGAGACGTCAGAATGCATGGGGCTCAGAACAGAGGTGGGGGAACCCAGAGGTGAGGGAAAGGGGCAGTTCCAGGGTGGAGCAGGCAGCACCTGGCACCGTCCAGTCTGGTTCTCGGTTGGCCACCGGGCCCTGCCCAGTCGCCATGTTCTGCGGCACTAGTTCCGGCAGAGGGACATCCATGGCCTTAGGGGTGGGCTCCGACTTGACACCACTGCGCTGGCCCACGTGTGCTTCTTTGGGACCCCGTGCCATTGTGTCTGTCCCTGGCTCTCTGCAAAGGCCCTGTGTGATGGAGGGAGACTCGTACCCACTGAAGCCCGCGGGTCTGGAGAAGAACCTCCGTGTGGGTAAAACCCACGCTCGGGCAGAGGATCCGGGGCTGCCTGGCGGGCCATCTCTTCAGGTGGCGGTGCCCAGGCCGGGCCCCCGCTCAGCAGGACCTCCGTGTTGCCCCCACAGCGAGTGCGGTGGGCCCGGGCGCTGTACGACTTTGAGGCCCTGGAGGATGACGAGCTGGGCTTCCGCTGCGGAGAGGTGGTCGAGGTCCTGGATAGTTCCAACCCGTCCTGGTGGACCGGCCGCCTGCACGACAAGCTGGGCCTCTTCCCCGCCAACTACGTGGCCCCCCTGAGCCGATGAAGCCTTCTGGGGGCGTCAGAGGCCGTTGTCTGAGCTGCCTGTGAGAGATGGGACCAGGACAAAACGCCGGAACTACACAGACACACGAACGTCGGTGTAGACACGTAACCATCGTGATAGTAATTTATTGGCCTTTTAGTGGGATAACTAGCTGGTATGAAAGGAACTCGAGTGAGAATTGTTTTCATACTTCCTTCTTCTACTCCCTTCAGGGGGTGTGCGGGAGGCAGTGGGGAAGTTGGGGGGTGGGCAGGGAAATGAAACTGAAATTCATCCTGTCCTTGAGCTGACATCACTTCCTCCTAGTCGGGGGATTTTCACTGAGAATAGCTAAGCCGTCCACACCCAGCATCGGACACAGAACAACAGGGCGGAGTCGGACGTGGCTCCCCTGCGCCCCCTACACAGCCTGAGGGCTTTCGGGGCCACTTCCCCCCTGTTCCCCAAAGGTGGGCGCTGCCGCACTGAGAAGTAAGGCACAGCCACTCGGATCTGAGCTGAGAGCGGCAGTGTGCAAAGGACCTGAGCGGTGTGTGTGCAGGGCCTGGGGGTCAGCCTCCCGGTTTAGCCCAGACCCGCATCTCCCGCCAGCAAATGCACCTTCCTCAGCTAATCCAATTCCCGTGGCTGACGTGGAGAAGCAGAGACACCGTGAGGCGCCAAGTGCTGAGAAACCGAGGGATTTTTTTTCCCAGCCCCAGTGGCTTACTTGGGTGACACCTCCGTCTCCCTGGCTACCAAGAAAGCAGCATCACAGCTCAGGGAAGTGCTTCAAGACACCTGGCCAAGACGGCTGGATTTCAGAGCCCTTGTTTTGTGGTGACAAAGTGTCTCTTTGGGGCTCAGTTTGTTTTTCCTCTTGGTTCTCTGTGTTTTTGAATATGCCTCCCCCAGTGGCTCAGAGAGAAGCCCCTGGAAAGAGCACTGGCCGCACATGGCCCTGGGGGGGTGGGGGTGGGGGTTGGCTTTGAACAGAGCTCTCTGTTAAGTCTAACCTTGGGTTGGGCCGTGGCCAGTGCCTCTCCCAAGAGCCACACCTGAGGGAAGGAGCCCTACAGTCACTGTCTCTTGTCCCGGCCCCAACATAGAATTGTGCTTCTGTGCTCACCCTGGGGGTGCAGCGAAGCCAGTGTGGCGGGGAGAAGGGCCCATGTAGAGCCAACATGTCTACACTGGGGGTCTTAGAGGCGTGTGTGTGTGTGCGCGCGTGCGCTGAGACATGAAAGAAAGTGCTAGTGTGTGTGGAGGGAGCTGTTCCTTTGTCTCCTTCCACAGCCCTCCCTCAGGACAGAGTCAGGACAGAGTCAGGACAGAGAGAGCTGCCATTGTGGTAGGTGACAGAAGAAGAAAGAGTTTCTGAGTCAGAAGTAACTGTCAGTGTAACGTAGCCTGTGTCCCTTTGCTCTGAATCCCACGTTTCTCTGATCTCCACGTTGCCGTTAGAGAAATGGGGGAAAGAAGGGACTCTGTGGTGGGCCCTGGGAGGGAATCGGAAATAGCCGGGAGAGGCAGGGGGTGTGCGGTGACAGAGGAGCAGCGCCAGCCTTGGGAAATGAATGCGCAGAAGGAGAAGGTGGCCGACACATTTCAGAAGGTGCTGGAGCAGCAGCGTGAGAGACACAAAGGAAGGGGAAGGGGCAAGAGGTGAAGTGGGGTGACGAGGAAGACTTTGGGGTAACGAGCCGGTCCAGACAAGGCAGGAAGGAGGGCCCAGGCAGGTGGGAAGGAAGAATTAGAGCGGAGAAATGAACAGCGTGGAAGGCGGGGGGCAAAAACTGAGCAAGGATGAAGACACGCAAAGGGGGGAGAGAGAGCAAAGGCAGAGGGGACTAATAAGCTATTTTGGTGCTAGGTAACGTGAACATGTCACAGTAAATACAAGCCCAAAGTGATGTTTGATTCTACAGTATTTACAAACCATATGCTTCAAACAACCCCCAGACTTTACCCATTTGTCTGATGATGTGGGAGGACCAGCCCCAGTTACGACAGAAACAATTTGGTTTGGCCTGGATTTTGTACCTTGAAACACTTCTTGGGGAAGCAGCAATAAAAGAAGTGCCCTTGTTTTGCAGAGTGGTGTCCGGTGTCTGTGTCATGCATTTTGGGGGTATGGGGGTGCTGGGCTGAATAGGCCGACTGCACCGTGCAGGCAGAACTTTGGAGACCCTGGGTGTTCTGTTCCGTCAGAGGTCAGAGTAGGAGTATTTTTTTAAAAAAGATTATTTATTTATGCATACAAAAACTGGGGTACAGGCCAGAGGTGTGTGTTGGTGGGCAGTGAGAGGATCTACCAGAGGTAGCATGGGGAGCAGAACAGGTAGATCGACTGAAACACACTGCTGAAGGGAGCAGTAGGGAGGTAGGAGAGGTCTGCTGCGCCATGTGGGTCTGCTCCCTGGCCAGAGGCAGGGATCGAACTCGTGCTGCAGTGGCTGCGGTTTGCTTCATAGTGCGTTGCTTAACCCACTGCGCCACCAGGGAGGCTCCCAGAGTGGGAGCACTTTTAATGAAGGTGTTAAAATGACCTTGTCCTGTGCATGGGTGCGGCTCACTTCAGAAAGAAGAAAATCACCCAAGCCATCCACACAGAGCCAGGCCCCTGGACACTTCTCTGAGGAAGAGCCGGAACCGCCCAAATTAGAGGGCTAACTCACCTGGGCCTCTGGTACGGTCTGGGGGGATCCCAGGGCGAGATGCCTCCCGGCTGTTGGCCCAGCTTCCACCCGGCAGCATCTCAGCCTGGAGCGGAATTGGGCCTGTACCTCCTACCAGCCACACAAACAGCCCGCAATGCAGTATCTAAATTCGGTTGAAGGCTGCATGACCTGGGGGCAGGGGACTTCCAGAGAAAAGCCAGTTCCTGTTGGACCAGTTGGCTTCTCCTAACCTCTTGCTGAGACTCGCTGCACAGCAATTCAAACATCTGGCACCTGCCACTGCCCCCCACTTTTCAGTGGCCTCAGGTGCTCTCAGGCGGAGCTGCCTGGCGAAATGAAATGAACGCCTGCCAGCTGCCTGGGAGTGTGTTAAAATGCAGATTCCGATTCACTCCCACATGTCTACCAAGCTCACAGGCAAACTTCAGGGAGCACCGGGCCACACTCAGAGCAGGGGCCAGAGCCCCGGCGGGCAGCTCAGCAGCTACGGAAATCGGATTAGATTTCAAATCCAATTTTCTGGGGACATCGAGGCATTTTCCGTCTTTGCTAATGACTCGGACACTTTGGCTGTGGGACAAACAGGCTGACCCGGTCCTGTTATTGTGGCATCTGTGCTGTTTGGCAGCCCAGGCAATGTATGATGTTAGCCTCTCCCTCTCCATCGAGAACCAAAAATGTTACAGTGAGAGGCCTCCCTGATGGCACGAGGGGTTGAGCACCGCACTATGAAGCATCCGCAGCCACTGCAGCGCGAGTTCGATCCCCGGCCAGGGAGGGGACCCACAGGGCGCAGCAGACCTCTCCTGCCTCACCCACTGCTCTCCTCAGCAGTGTGTTTTGGTCAGTCTGCCTGTTCTGCTCCCCACTCTGTCTCTGGTGAGTCCTCTCAACTCCTGCACCTCTGGCCTGTACCCCAGCTCTTGTGTGCATAAATAAATAAATCTTAAAAAAAAAATGAACAAGGGACATCTGCCTCATCTCACTAATCATTCACCGAGTCCCAGACTTACAGACCTGGAGATATCAACAAGGTGTAACCACATAGATATTCCTCATAGTAGCTCTCAGCCATGTGCTCGGTATCTCCTCCAGTCATTTCTGAGGGGTCGAGGAGAGGCAGGTGTCTCCTGTAGGGACGTGCCCCCGCCGTGGCTGTGTGTGTTGCCTGGAACATTCTCCATGGGCGTCCTCCCTGTGCGTCACACCTAAGGGATCATTCCGGAAACAATTCTGCCCTGCTGGCCTGTGGGTGAGGGAGTGAGGAGTGACTGTGCCCAGTCCTGAGGGCCCACAGAGGCACTGCTTGGGTCCAGGGTCCGCCCAGTCTAGCTTGCTCCCATCTGCCTAGAACCTTCTATCCATCAGACTGGACGGGGATGCCACCTTCCCCTCCATCTCTCGCATCTCTCTCCTTCTCACTCCCTATTGCCCTTTCTCCTTCCACTGAAAAGAAATCCCCCATGTCTGCGTTTGTGCAATGGATGGCAGCTGGGGTACCAGGGTGCACACAGGGGTACAGCCTGAACTCAGCTATAATTCATTCATTAAATCAACAGATATTTACCAAGCACCTCTCAGGGGCCAGGCGCAACCAGCCAGCAGGCTGCTTCACCTCTCAGCTTCTGAGCCGCAACCGCTGCCTTACTTCATCTCCTCTCATGCCTCCCCAGGCAACTGTCAGTCTCGGAACCGTCTCCTCCCACCTCCTGGCTGGCGCCCTCCAATCCAGCCACCACTGGCAGCCAGAGAAATCTTATTAACATGCAAAGCTCAGACGCCTGTGCAAAATCCTTCAGGGGCTCCCCACAGCTTACAGGCCTGAGTTTAAACCCCTGAGCTTCTTCACACGAAGTCTGTCTGGCGGCCAGTGACCGACCAACCGCTGCCTGTTTGTTTAGCTGAATCGCCCCTCGCTCCCCTCCCACACGTCCCCTCTGCAGTTGCCCTGCCCTGCAGGCCCCTGGATGAGTCACCTGTCTCAGACCTCTGCATCTGCGCATTCTATTTCTTAGACTCCATGCCTTTCTCACGCTTTTTCTTCTGGCCCAGCACTGTCGAAGGACACTTTTTGCAGTGATGACTGGCAAGTCAGTGTGTGCTCTGTCTGATGCCGCAGCTCTAGACACACATGGCTATGGAGGACTTGAGATGTGGCCAGAGCGAGGGAGCAATGGCCACGGGGGCGCCCCACTCGGTGGTACAGGTCCAGTCAGCCGCAAGTCACCTTGAGATGAATATTTGCTAAGGGCTGAAGCTCCCCACTAGGAAGCCCCCCAAGGGGTGCTTGCCTTTTCATGATGATCCTCTCTGTAGAGAGCTGTGACTCATCGACCTGTCCCCCACAGGATGGGATATTTTTTTCTTCTCCTTATTCGTGTATATTTGACATCAATTGTGGTCCCCATGGAATTCCCACCACCATTTCACCAGTGCACCATCACCTCCATCCCTTGTACTCTTTCTGCCCTCATCCCATTCACTCTCCCTCACCCCTCTCCCCAAAGTGTCTCTGCTTTGTCTTTGTCTCTTTGTTTTTGTTGTATTGTGATTTTTCGTTGTTGTTATTATTATTCTTTTCCTTGATCCCAGATTTGGCTCCCTTATATTCCTCCTCTAAGTGAAACCATCTGGTATTTTTCTTTTGCCTTCTGACTTATTTCACTGAGCATCATCCCTTCTAGCTCCATCCATGTTTCTACAAATAACTCTAGTTTATCCTTTTTGATTGCTGAATAGTATTCCATTGTGTATATGGACCACATCTTCTTGATCCAATGACAAGATGGGATATTTTGGATATTACCCAATACATGGTACACGAATACATTGGTGTGCTGTAAGGTTTGATTACCGGTTCTCCGTCATGTCTATCAATTATAACTTATGTGGTGCAAATAGCCCTACCATGTGTTAAGAGGATGAGAGGATGAGCCACAGAAGAGGAGAAAGTATTTGCAAATGACAAATGTGATAAAGGACTGTTATCTACAATATACAAAGAGTTCTTAAAACTCAACAATTAGAACATAAACAACCATGTGGATAATGGAAAAAGACCTAAACAGACAATCATTGAAGAAGATGGGAAGTAAGCATATGAAAAGATGTTCAACATATCATTAGCAAAATGCAAATTCAAAGAGTGAGCTACCACCTACACCTACTGGAAAATTCAAGATCCAAAATACTAATAACAGTAAATGCTGATAAGAGAGATGGAGCACAGGAACTCCCATCTGTTGCTGGCAGGCATGCAAAATATTCACGTCCCTCCATAAGACAGCTTGGCGGATTTTTTTTTTTTTAAGATTTATTTTATTTGTGCATACAAGAACTGGGGTACAGGCCAGAGGTGCAGGGGGTTGAGAGGATCCACCAGAGACAGAGTGGGGAACAGAACAGGCAGATGGACTGAAATACACTGCAGAGGGGAGCAGCGGGGAGGCAGGAGAGGTCTGTTGCGCCATGTGGGTTCCCTCCCTGGCCGGCAGCAGGGATCGAACTCGTGCTGCAGTGGCTGCGGTTTGCTTCATAGTGTGTTGCTTAACCCACTGTGCCACTGGGGAGATCCCAGCTTGGTGATTTCTTACAAAACTAAACATAGTTTTAATATACAATTCAGCAATTGTGCTCCTGGACATTTACCCAAAGGGTCTAAAATTTAAGTCCACATGAAAATCTACACCTAAGTGTTTACAGCAGCTTTATTCATAATTGCCCCAAACGTGGAAGCCACCAAGGTGTCTTTGTAGGTGAACAGATAACTGTGGCACATCCAGCCATGGGATGTTATTTAGCACTTAAAGGAAATGAGCTCTCAAGAAAAGACACGGAGGCACATTAAGTACATATTACACGTGAAAGAGGTCAATATAAAAAGATCACATGACATTTTAGAAGAGGCAAAACTAGAGACAGTGAAAAGATTAAAGGTTGTCGAGAGTAAGAAGGGAAAGGGAGACGGATCATGGAAACAGGATTTTTAGGGCAGCGAAAGTCTCTTCTGTGACACTATAATGGCAGCTACAAGTCCTTAGACATTGGTCAAAACCCACAGAAGTTCAACAGCAAGAGGGAGCCCTAATGGAAGCCATGGACTTGGGGTGATATTGGTGTATAGGTTCATCAGTTGTAACAAATGTTCCACTCTGGTGGGGGGTGTTGATAATGGAAGATGTTGGGCACATGTGCAGGTAAGGAACATATAGGACGTTTTAACCATCTGTCATTTTTACTGTGAACTAAAAATTGCTTTAAAAAATTATCTACTGGGGGCCTCCCTGGTGGCGCAGTGGGTTAAGCAACACACTATGATGCAGACCGCAGTCACTGCAGCACGAGTTCGATCCCTGCTGCCAGCCAGGGAGGGGACCCACAAGGCGCAGCAGACCTCTCCTGCTGTGCCCGCTGCTCCCCTCAGCAGTGTACTTC
>JAGFMF010011640.1:872618-1000291 GCA_019455555.1 Galemys pyrenaicus | reverse complement strand
TCACCCCCACCCCACACCTCTGGCCTGTACCCCAGTGCTTGTATGCATAAATAAATAAAAAATCTTTAAAAAAAAAAATTATCTACTGGGGCCTCGCTGGTGGTGCAAGAGATTAAGTCTCAGCACTATGAAGCATCCATAGCCACTGCAGCGCGAGTTCAATCCCCGGCCAGGGAGCTGACCCAGTGACATGGCACACATAAATAAACAAAATATATATTTTTTAAAAGATGTATTTATTTTATGCATACAACAACTGGGATACAGGCCAGAGGTGCGGGGGGAGAGGAGTCACCAGAGACAGAGTGGGGAGCAGAACAGGCAAATCCACTGAAACACACTGCTGAGGGGAGCAGCGGGCGAGGCAGGAGAGGTCTGCTGTGCCATGTGGGTCCCCTCCCTGGCCAGGGATCGAACTCGTGCTGCAGTGCCTGAAGAAGCCCCACAGTGTGGCGCTCAACCGCATGCACCACCAGAGAGGCCCTAAAATAAATCTTTAAAAAAAAAATGTCTACTAATAAAATATCTCCCTCCGTGGCTGCTATCAGCTACTGCTATCAGCTGCTGAACTGACAGGTGGCGAGGTGAGGTGCACAGCCGGGGCTCGTGAGCAGGTCAGGCCAGCTGCAGCTCACCTCTGTGTGAGTGGATGACTGCTAGACACCAGAAATATAAACCTCCAGGCTTCCCTGGTGGCATAGCGGGTTGAGCACCACACTGTGAAGCAGTTGCAGCCACTGCAGCATGAGTTCGATCCCCAGCCAGGGAGGGGACCCACATGGCGCAGCAGACCTCTCCTGCCTCCTTGCTGCTCCCATCAGCAGTGTGTTTCAGTCCGTCTGCCTGTTCTGCTCCCCACTCTGTCTCTGGGGTCTCCTCTTACCCCTTGACTCTGGCCTGTACCCCAGTACTTGTGTGCATAAATAAATAAATAAAATCTTTTTTTTTTTAAAAGATCACACAAGAGAGCACCATTCCCCAACTTTCCTCCTCTAAATTGAAAGACCTATAGGGGTGCGCGCGCACACACGCACACGCACACACACACGCACACACACACTCCCACCAGGCTTCCTCCTAGGACCCCACATGCAGATCAAGCACCTTGTCAGTGGGAACAGACTGTATGTTATTCAGAGAAACTGGACCTGTCCATGTGAGCGCCTGTGTCTCCTGATGCTGCGCAGGCCCAGAGCAGAGACCCCGACAGCCCAGATCGGCGCCACAGTCCCGGCGACTCACTGACCCCTACCCAGACGATTCGGGGCGTGGCTCTGTCCAGGGCGTTGGTGGCATTTCTGATGTGGCAAGCCCACTGCCAGTCTGAGTCCCGGGTGGGCAGTGCGGTGCCTCCCCCCACTCCGGCTCTGACCTGGTTATGGGGAGTTGCTAGGTAACTGCCATGCAGCCTCGCTTCCCACGCTGGAGGAGGCTTGGTTACCATGGCAAGTCCAGCTAAGTTAGGGGTGCAGGGGAAAGAGGATGCGGGCTGGGGGTCTACAGCCTGGACTCTGTCGTCACTCTCTCCTGGACGAGTGCACCCTAGGGAAGTCTCTCCACCTTGCTGGGCCTCAGTAGGATGAAGGAGGAGGCTGAATATCTCTTTTTTGCTCTAAGCCGCTGGTGCATGAGGATGGCATAAACTAAATAAACAGATCCTCAGACCCCTTTTAGGTGAAAATGACTCAAGATGGATGCAGAAGAGGGAAGGGATTGAGCTGTCTTTAAAATAAAATAGACAGGGGCCTCCCTGCTGGTGCCATGGCCGCACTGTGGGGCTTCTGCAGCCACTGCAGCATGAGTTCGATCCCCGGCCAGGGAGGGGACCCACATGGCGCAGCAGACCTCTCCTGCCTCGCCCGCTGCTCCCCTCAGCAGTGTGTTTCGGTCCATCTGCCTGTTCTGCTCCCCACTCTGTCTCTGGTGGATTCTCTCACCCCCCGTGACTCTGGCCGGTACCCCAGTTCTTGTATGCATAAATGCATAAATTAATACATCTTTTTTTTTTAAATAGACAAACTGACACGCCTGTGTCTCCATTAAGTTAAGTCAAAGTGTGGAGTGTCCCTTCTGTTGGCAGACATTGAGCTTCTGGAATACAGATTCATATAAGTCCCTGGGGTTCCCGAGCTCTCTTTCTAACCTAGACCTCTTGAGGAAGTTGCCTTAAAGATGTGGGTCTCAGAACACCCCCAGCTCAGGGTCTGCTCCAGATGGAGCCACGTCACAGACCCAGCGCTCCCCAAGTGGCTGGAGGAATCGCTGACTCTGCAGGGTGGGGCTCTGCGCCAGTCCTGGGGTCTGCTCCTCCATCCTGCATGTTCTGAGACCCGGCCCCACCCTATTTCCTCCTTCCTGCAACCTGGACCATGTCCAGGCCCAGATGCAGGGAACTGAGCGGCACCCAGCCCCTCCCCTGCCTGTTTGGTCCTGCCCATCTGCTTCTCAGAACCCAGAGCTGCCCCAATCTCTAACACTGGCTGTCGTCCTGCCCCGACTCCCAGTACGTAGGCTGCCATTGGGCCAGCACCCTGAGGTTGCCAGCTGCCCAGAAAAACTGCCTCCATACTCAGATGTCCTCTTCCTCTTGTTCTTTGGATTCTGCCTCCAGAGTCCAGTGGAAGTCTTAGCCTCCTCTGACCCTTCCCTACACCTTACAGCGGCAGGGGACACAGCCACCCCAGGGAATTTTCTCCAGCCCCTCTCAACAGCCCAGTGTCCCCCGGTGGAGGCAGGGAGACCTCAAGCCTCGTCCATAGGCGAGAGAAGCCCCGGAGTACAGGGCAGACATTCTTCAGGCACCCACTCTGCTCTGAACTGCTAGAACCTTCCAGCCCTGTAGAGAAAGCCGGCCCTTGGGTCGTGCTCCCTGGTCTCTCCCAGTCTCCTGACTCTCCCCTCCTTCCCCTGCAGGCCAAGCAGAGCTCTGAGTCAGAGGGACGTGGGCCCCAGGCCAGGCCCCACCACTAAGTGAGCCTGGGCAAGTTGGGGCTCTGAGTCAACCTCGGAAGCGAGATGCCCAGAGTTATCCTGAGCAGTAAACAAAATTATATGTTTGGTAGGAGCCCAGCCAGCAGTGGGCAACCCCTCCACCCCCCACCTTGGCCAACACCCTCTCCAACCCCCCACAGCACCCTGCCCCTCCCCCAGTGGCGTGTTGCCATGAGGCTTGAGGGCTCCTCTCCTTTGGAACTTGCCTGTCCTGTATTCAGCTCCCCAAGGGAGTGTCTCTGCTTATCAATGGGGTAACTTGCTGACAAGTAAATCGACAGCCTCACCCATCGCCTCCATCAGTGGCCGCCTGCACCCCACAGAAATGGGGGTGAGAAAGGTAGGACATCTGGAAGCCGTGCAGGCCTCCAGCTTTCTGCTGGCCATGCCAGGGAAAATGCCACCTCCTCCAGGAAGCCATCCTGGATTCCCCTGCAGCCTAGAGCCACCGTCCCTTTGACTTATTTGTGGATGATGATCCCTGACATATGGTTAGCCTCGAGTTAATATTTTTAAAGACTTTGGGATCTATTTCCTTGACCTGAAATAATGTGGACTTTATGCTTCCATCGCACTTGGGGAACCCCTTTGTTTTCTGGGCCCCTTTTGAGCTGGGAGTGGGTGTGTGTCTTCCCTTCAATGCCTCAAACACAGTGCTCCGTGCACGTTTGCTTAAATGTTCCATGAGTGCGCTGAAAACTCAACGCAAACCATCTATCCTTAACCCTGGAAATTTCGTCTAATGTTGGAGGCACTGCAGGTGCAAGTGGCTATGCTGCCCTGATATGGGCCCCCCCCCCCCCNTCTATCCTTAACCCTGGAAATTTCGTCTAATGTTGGAGGCACTGCAGGTGCAAGTGGCTATGCTGCCCTGATATGGGCCCCCCACCCCCCACCCCACCCCCTCCTAGGCAATGTGCCCCAAGTCTATCTTGGTCCCTCTGCTGGTGGAGAGGAACTCTTCTGATACTCAAAATAGCAGAAACAGCAGGAGGCACTGAAGATCAGAGGGCAGAACTCCAGCTAACTGCCAGGACCCCCTCTGCAGCTAGCTGCTCCCTGGCTCCAGGTCACTCCACCCCAGGTAAACTGCCCTCTGTTCCTTCCAGTTCAGGCTGCCACCCCACTGCCCTTTGACCTGCCTCCCGGGAGAGTGTGAGATGATCAAAAATGCTCAGTGTAGTGTGCCTACCACACATTCTCTCTGTCTGTCTGTCTGTCTCTCTCTCTCACATACACACACAGATTCACACTGTGTGATCGAATGACTGAAAGAACTCATGTTCAATTACATTGCATTCTGCATTCCATGTTCTTATGTTCTCCCTTTACCTATACTGAGGAAGAGATAAAATCCTACCCAGTTTTAAAAAGGAATTCCTGGTCACTTTGAAGTGAAATGGCTGGGGGTAAAGGAAGGGGGGAGCTGGGTGGAAGTGCAGTCTCCAGGTCTAGCGCCTGGAAATGCTGGACAAAGGAGACTGGCCTCACTCAAGGGATCTACCACCCCCTGGGGAGACAGACCAGGGAAGGAAGCTGGAGGGAGAGCAGCAAGGAGACCTGGAGGAGGCACGTGGAGCAGAGGGACAGGCGAAGAAACTGCTCTTGCTTCTTGGTCCTGGACTGGCTGGAAGAGACATGAGTAAGAGACCCGTAGAGAGGTGAACAGTGGCAGCTTTCATCTTGCTTGTGATTTTGCTCTTTTCCTCCCAGACTTGTCTGACTCTTTCTGACACTTTTCTATGGGTGTCCACGGAAAGGTGCTTTAGACTGCGGCAGGCTTTTGGGCCTTGCTTTGGGCCAATCCTGTTGGGCCGGACTTCTACCCTCGAGGGGATGTGTAACTTTGGGTGCTTGATTTAGTAACCATATTCTTTGTCTTGTCTGTATTGTTCTCTAATTGTATTAAAGCTCTTTTCCATTAAAGGTCTTGTAACAGGGTGGTCCCAGGAAAAGGGGAAGTTCCAAATATCCTGGTTCCACCCTAAGTGGGTGGAGCTGAGGATAAGAAGATTTCTGCAGAGAAGAGAAGAGAAGAAAGGAAGATGGAGAACAGCAAAGAGATGTGGAGGAGGCACGTGGAGCAGAGGGACATGTTAAAAAACTGTGCTTGCTTTTTGGTCTTGGACTGGTTGGAACAGATGTGGGTGAGAGACCCGTGGGGAGCTTAACAGTGGCAGCTGTCATCTTGATTTTGATTTTGCTCTTTTCCTCCCAGATTTGTCTGGCTCTTTCTGACCCTTTTCTATGGGTCTCTACTGAAAGGTCCTTTAGATGTGTGGCAGGTTTTTGGGCCTTGCTTTGGGCCAATCCTATTTGGCTGGACTTTTACCCCCAAGGAGATGGGTAACTTTGGTTGCTTAACTTAGTAACTATATTCTTTGTCCTTTCTTTATGGTACCCTAGTTGTATTAAAGTTCCTTTCCATTAAAGGCCTTATATGTTTGTCTTGATGCGGCGGATGGCAGAACCCATTCAGAGAGGGCAGGTTTGGGGGTTCTGGGTGCTCCCCTCCCTGCCCTGTAACAGTCTTACATGTTTGTCTTGATGTGGGTAGATGGCAAAACCCATTTAGAGCAGGCAGGTTTCGGGATTCTGAGGTTCCTTTCACCCTGTCCTGGAACAAAGGAAGAGCACCTAATTCCAAAATCCCTCGGAGGAAGTGATGGAACTGACAAGCAGCGGAAACTCAGGAAGCAAAGAAGCGCAGGAGACAGAAAAAACCTAACAGATTTGCATCAAAAAATGGCCTCGGGGTGCTTAGGCTTTAGCTTGGGGCTCATGGGGAGCCTTGGCAGAGTTTTATACGGGGAAGGTACTGATCAGACCAACAACCCTTTGTCCTACCAGCACTTAGGGGCTCCATCCCTAGAGGGGGCAAGTGAGGAATGATTAAGAGATTTCAGAGGCAGGTGGGGCCCCAAAAAAGTTAAGCTTCAAAAATAAGGTTAACAAAAGGGAAGAAAAAAATCCGAAGATGGGAAATACAAAATTCTAAAAACAAGCTAGTAAACACTCTAAAACTAGAAATAAAAAGGCATTCAAAAGCAAAGATAAAATAATAAATGTAGATAAGAAAATTCCAGGCACGGGTCTCCCTGGTGGTTCATCGGGTTAAGCATCACACTATGAAGCATCCACAGCCACTGCAGCACAAGTTCAATCCCTGGCCAGGGAGGGGACCTACATGGCGCAGCAGACCCCTCCTGCCTCGCCCACTGTTCCCCTTAGCAGTGTATTTCAGTGGATCTGCCCGTTCTGCTCCCCACTCTGTCTCTGATGAATCCTCTCACTTCCCAAGACTCTGGCCTGTACCCAGCTCTTGTATGTATAAATAAATAAATTTTTAAAAAGAAAGAAAATCCCAGGCCCTGAAGATTCCAGGCACAGTAGTAGGTTAAGTAAGACCATCAGAAAATAACCAATTACAGAAAAACTAGTAAAACTTTAAAATAATGAAGGAAAGAAAGTCTGTATTCCCAAAGCAAAACCCCATCACGGCTCTCTTTCCCCTCCCAGGTAACTTATATCGGGGAGTCTTTACTCTTAATCTTTTTTTCCTAAATAAACTTTTCTTTACTTTCCAAGACAAAGCTTGCTTCTCTTTGCTTACTTATCTAGAAAATCTGTAACTTTATTTTTACAGCATCACGAGACAAAAACCCACAGTAATTACCAGGGTGAGAAGCGGCCTCGGCAGCAGCTGTAATCGAGTTAACCTCGCATAACAGCATCATTAGGAGAGATTTGAGGGGAGAAAATCAATTGGGAAGGCCACTCTGGAGTTGCTTAAAACAATGTGGGAAATGGAGGATGGACATGGGGAAGAGGTGAATGGGGCTGGTGGGAGATATCACAGAAGCCTTTTCTAGTTGGGTGGCCATGGAGCCGGGAAACTCCAAATGCATCCTAATTTCACCCTCAGCACCAGGCAGTCATGGTGTCATTCTGGAGGAAACAGACCCAGAGAAGTGGGGGGCAAGTAGAGAAGGGGTGATGAATCCCTCTAGAGACACACTGCCTCACAGCAGCCTGTGGACATCCCAGGGTGGAGGACCAGCAGACAGTGTGACCTGGAATGGAGTTGAGAAGAAAGTTCTGGAACTGAGATAGAAGTGTGAGCCATTTGAGGCAGAGGCAAGTGAGACCCCCCCCCCTCAGCCAGGGATCAGGTGAGGCCTTTTAAGTGCTGTAAAAATGTTCCAGGGGCTCTCCCTGGTGGTGCAGCAGGTTGAGCTCTGTACTGTGACGCATCTGCTGCACAGTAGCACGAGTTCGATCCCTGGCCAGAGAGGGGACCCACATGGTGCAGCAGACCTTTCCTATCTCCCCACTGCTCCCTTCTGCAGTGTGTTCCAGTCCATCTGCCTGTTCTGCTCCTCACTCTGTGTATGGCGAATCCTCTCACCTCCCGCAACTCTGGCCTACACCCCAGTTCTTATATGCATAAATAAATAAATCTTTAAAAAGAAAAAAAAAAGTACCAGGAACCCAGCCCTTCCCTCAAGCAGACAAGACAGCAAAGCTATCTGCATAGAACTGAAGTCTGCAACAGCCTTGCCAAATCTGCTCCCTGCCCATAAAGCCAGCAGTCTTTTTGCCTTCGTACCTCAGCAGTCTGTTCTTTAGAAAGGAGGAGGTTAAATCCCAGCAGGACCTTCTGTAACAGGGTGGTCCCAGGAAAAGGGGAAGTTCCAAATACCCTGGTTCCACCCTAAGTGGGTGGAGCTGAGGAGGATAAGAAGATTTCTGCAGAGAAGAGAGGAGGAAGAAAGGAAGATGGAGAACAGCAAGGAGACCTGGAGGAGGCACGTGGAGCAGAGGGACATGTGAAGAAACTGTGCTTGCTTTTTGGTCTTGGACTGGTTGGGACAGATGTGGGTGAGAGACCCGTGGGGAGGTGAACAATGGCAGCTGTCATCTTGGTTTTGATCTTGCTCTTTTTCTCCCAGATTTGTCTGACTCTTTCTGACCCTTTTCTATGGGTCTCTACTGAAAGGCCCTTTAGATGTGTGGCAGGTTTTTGGGCCTTGCTTTGGGCCAATCCTATTTGGCTGGACTTTTACCCTCAAGGAAATGGGTAACTTTAGATGCTTCACTTAGTAACTATAGTCTTTGTTCTTTCTTTATTGTACCCTAGTTGTATTAAAGTTCCTTTCCATTAAAGGTTTTGTATGTTTGTCTTAATGCGGCAGATGGCAAAACCCATTCAGAGAGGGCAGGCTTGGGGGTTCTGAGTGCTCCTCTCCCTGCCCTGTAACAGATTTGGCGCCCAACGTTCTGAGTGCTCCTCTCCCTGCCCTGTAACACTTCCTCTGCACATAAATAGTGTCAGGTCAAAACAACTGCGAACAGAAGCACCCCTGTCAAGAATAATTACATTTTCAAGGTCAATAACTCACTGTTCCTACCTATATAAATTAAATTCAAACTTGCATTTGTTGGAACAGTTCTTCCAGCATTAAATCTATTCGACTGCTTTCGAGGCTCAAATCCTCACTTTGATTATCTAATAAACTCTTTGTCTAAGTGTCATCGAGACTTTCTTTCCAGTTAGCAGGTTGAAAAGACAAGAAGGAGGAGCCCCAGAGAGCACCCACAGGGGCAGAAGCATCTGGGGGGAGCAGAGAAGCAGAGCAGTTGCAAAGTGCGTGGGAAGAGAAACCTACATTCCTCCGAGGCTGTCAGGCCACACAGCCTGAGTCTGGAGGTCTGGGTGGGCGGGCTCTTGCCTGGAACATACTCAGTGCTGAGAAAGTCACTCCCCTAGCAGCGGAAGACACCCCTGGGGGAGACCGGGGTGGCAGGCAGGGAGAGGCCTGGCTGGATCCATTGCTCCAGGCCAGCAGAGCCTGCAGCAGAGGGGAAAGTGGCTCAACCTGTTATCTCAGCATCCACACACCTCCTCTCCCAGGTCGGCCTCCCCGGGCACAGGCAGGCCTGAATTTTACAGAGGTGTGAGAGAGCTCCAGACATTTTATCAGCACAGCTCATGACACAAATTGCCACAGAGGAAAAAAAAAAAAGTCAACCATGGGAAAGTTATCTAAGAATATATCATGAGGTGGGCTATTTTGGGACTCCGATTGCACAGGAGAGCCTGGGAGAGGAGCCGTGTGCAGGAATGAACAGAACTACAATGAATGTTCAATGAATGTTAACTACAAGGTGTCATATCTTCAGGGCGCGCAGCCGGCAGGGAGGGAGGGAAGGAGCCAAGTCCCCAGGCAGGAGGAAGAGGCATCTGCCAGGGGAGGAGTTCTCAGGAAGTCACAGTCACCTCAGGAGAAGGAGAAGCCGCCTCTCAGTTTGCAGCCACAAGGGCCCAGGATGAGAGGGGCCAGTAGAGGGCCTGGGGATTTCCTAGGGTGTCACTGCCTCATGGAGTGTCCCCCAACACCAAGCTACTGAATCTCGTCCTTGGAGTCTGTGCCTAAAAGAAAATTTTTCCTGGTTTTTTAAAAATCTCAATCAAGGGGCCTCCCTGGTGGTGCAAGGGGTTAGGTTGTAGCACTATGAAGCATCCGCAGCACAGCAGCGTGAGTTCGATCCCCAGCCAGGGAGGGGACCCACATGGTGCAGCCGACCTCTCCTGCCTCCCTGCTGCTCCCCTCCGCAGTGTGTTTCAGTAGAGGCCTGTTCTGTTCCCCACTCTGTCTCTGGTGAATCTTCTCACTCCCACCCCCAGTTCTTGGGCTTGTACCCTAGTTCTTGTATGCATAAATAAATCTTTTTTAAAAAGAAAAAAAATCTCAATTAATACACAGAATGTCTGGCAGGGTGGGGAGGCCTGGGGCCCAGGCTGTGTGGAATTGTATCTCAGCCTTGGACAGGCCATCCCACCACCTGGTGCCTCAGTTTACTCACCTGTCACACCCCTCTTTATCCCTGCCACAATCTAGCCTGCCAGATTGGGAGGAGGGATGTCAGGTGAGAAGATCGTCCAGGAGAAGCTGCATCACATGCCAGCGCCTCCATCAGTGCCAGTGCTCAGGAAATGCTGTTGTCTCTTATCACCTGCCTTGTAAGGAGAGAAGGTGATAAGGAGAGTGGGGACCTGACTCCTAGCTAAACAGGCAGATCAACCAAAGCACACTGCTGAGGGGAGCAGTGCCTGAGGCAGGAGAGGCCTGCTGCGCCATGAGGGTCCCCTCCCTGGCCAAGGGCAGTGGCTAAGGAAGCTCCACAGTGCAGTGCTCAACCCCTTGCACCACCAGGGAGCCACACGCACAGCCCCACCAGGACCACTTCTATCAGTTCCGATTCCTCCTTTCTGTTCTCAGCAGCACATGTTATCTAGTGCACATTAACTGCTCAAAAATATCAGCTGAATACATGTCATTGGTGTCTTTAAGGTATTATAAAGACAACAGTGTGTTTCTTATCAGTCAGATCTAGGCAAGATCTTTTTTCCAATGTGAACTGTTGCTAAACTATTCTACTCTGATTCTAACCTTCTGCCCAATTCCAGTGCGTGTCACATGATATTTGATCTCCTTGAGCACAAAATCATGTCTTAATCTTTCCACTTCAGTGGCAGCTCCGCAGGGTAAGCACTGGGTTTGTGCAGGGCTGCGGCAAACGCTGGGTCTCCTGCTTAGAAAGGCTCAGTGAGGATTGGGTCAATGGGTTCCTGCTGTCAGAGCCTCAGCCACAATGCCAGGCATTCAGCAAACGCTCCTTATTAAACAAATGATTAGAACAAGGAAAACAGTATCTCTCTCTCTCTTTTTTTTTTTGAAGATTTATTTATTTATGCATACCTGCACTGGGGTACAGGCCAGAGGTATGGAGGGGTGAGAGGATCCACCAGAGTCAGAGCAGAGGGCAGAACAGGCAGATTAACTGAAATACACTGCTGAGGGGAGCAGTGGGAAGACAGGAGAGGTCTGCTGTGCCATGTGGGTCCCCTTCCTGGCTGGGAATTGAACTCGTGCTGCAGTGGCTGTGGATGCTTCATAGTGTGATGCTTAACCCCTTGTGCCACCAGGAAGGTCAACACTATCTCTTTTTAATGTCCCTTCTAGCAGTCTCCACTGAGGCAGAATGGTCAGTGGGTAGAGATAGATTCTGGAGTCAGATAGTCTGAGTTTGAATCCTGGCTCTTCTGCTTACAAGCTGGGTGACTTTCAGTGATCTACTGAAATTCTCTGTGCCTCTGTTTTCTCACCTGTAAAATGTGGATAATAACAATTTTTTAATCGCATTTGAAAGATGCATAGGGGCCTCCCTGGTGGCGCAGCAGGTTGAGCACCTAACTGTGAAGCATCCACAGCACTGCAGCACAAGTTCGATCCCCGGCCAGGGAGGGGACCCACATGGTGCAGCAGCCCTCTCCTGCCTCGCCCGCTGTTCCCCTCAGCAGTGTGTTTTGGTCACTCTGCCTGTTCTGCTCCCCACTCTGTCTCTGGTGAATCCTCTCCGTCCCACACCTCTGGCCTGTACCCCAGCTCTTGTGTGCATAAATAAATAAATCTTTTTTTTAAAAAAAGATGCATAGCATAGCACAAAATATTTAACATAGTTCCTGGCTAAAGTTCCATAGTAATTGTTGCTATTTTTTATGACCATATCAGTGTCTTAGTAACCTTCAGTGGCTCTCCTCCAGTGACAGAATAAGATCTAAAGGCAAGAGGGAAGAGAGGAGGGGTTGAGGGCAGACGGGAGCGTGGGGGACTGAGGTGATGGTGCACCAGTGAGATGGTGATGGGGAATACATAGGGATTACAATTGATGGCAAATATATGTTAATTTTTTAAAAAATTTATATTAATAATAATAATAAAAAAGATCTAAAGGCAAGGCCCCCACAGTTCACCCACAGCACCCTTCTTCCAGTTCCATCTTCCCACACTTGAAGCACCTTTCCTGGATGCTGCCCTGTGCCAGCCCCATGAAGTAGGACATTATTGCCTATATTTCACTGATGATGAACTGAGGTTCAGAAAGAAGTAACTTTCACAGGGATACCCAGCTAATCCCAGAAAAGTAGGACACCATTTCAGGCCTCCCTAGCATGAAAATTCTCACTGATTCAATGGCCTCTGAAATCCTTCGTTTGCAAAGCACTGTCCATGGAACGGCACATTAGCATGGCCTGGGAGCCAGTTGGAAACAGAGAATCTCAGGACAGACTAGACTTACTGAATCTGAATCTGCATATTAGCAAGAACCCCCAAGTGATAAGCATGCACAGTAAAATTTTAGAAGCTCTGTTGTAAACCTCTTTGTACCAGTTGGACACAAGGAATAATTAAATTGAATACTGTTCTTGTTCAATCCCTACAACATTCTGGGATGTCACGGGAGGGCAAAATGATTAGCCCATTTTACAGATATGGATGCTGAGGCTCTGAGTTTATGTACCTTGAACTGAGCTTGCCTGTGCCTGAGCTGGCCCACCACTCCCACCACTCCCAGCCCCAACTCCCTCTGCCTGGAATATCTTCACTCCTTCCTCCCTTGGTGTGTTTCCATTAAGCTCCAGTCAAAATCCCTTCCTGCTCCATGAAGCTCTTCTTATCCACGTCCCATTGGGCAAATGAATTACTCTTGCCTCAGAGCCAGTACAGCTCCTAAACAGCTCCTCTCAGCCCTAATTCACTGCTTTTTATAGAAATGCGTACTGAAGTCATGGTGTGGGCCCAACACTTAGCAGGCATTGAGTAAATGTTTGCTTCCAAAGCGTCACTAATTGAGGTCATCAGAAGTGTGTTTATCACAGGTGTGTTATCCTCCTGTGCGTTTGCTCCTCCCACTGTCCCAGCTCCTATGTCCCCAGGGCACAGAGTCTGGCATTTTGTTGGGCCTCAGACCATTAGAAAACAAACTACTGTCCCACCTGAAGATGAAATCTGGGCCTCCCTGGTGGCAGGGTGGTTTAAGCACCGTTCTGTAGCATCTGCAGCCACTGCAGCACGAGTTTGATCCCTGGCCAGGGAGGGGACCCACATGGCGCAGCAGACCTCTCCTGCCTCCCCGCTGCTCCCCTCAGCAGTGTGTTTCAGTCCATCCGCCTGTTCTGCTCCCCACCCTGTCTCTGGTGAATCTTCTCACCTCCCATACCTCTGGCCTGTACCCATTTTTATATGCATAAATAAATAAGTCTTTAAAAAGGAAGAAAGAAATCTATGCCAGAACAGAAGTCGGAGGGTCATGAGGAGGGAGGCCCTACAATTCTCAGAGAAGCAGAGATCACAGGTGAGGTCACAGGTTCCCATCTGCTTATCACCCCCCATCTCTGGACTGACATAGGGTACCAGAACTGATGACTGTCACAAAATTTGCAGCTATTTGAAATTCTACCTCCACTTTGGAAGACCCACAAAGAAAGACCCAGAAATAGTAGCTAACCGCTTAAAACTAGTCCCCCCAATGGGTTAAAACTAGCCCCCCAATGACCTTCTTCCACTTCACAGGGAAGCAGACAGGGCAAAGGTGGTTGTGACATGGGGCCAAGTTCCTCCAAACAGAACACTTAATAGTCCCCTTGCCAGGGAGACCTGGGCGAACCACTTATTTCTAGGCCTCAATTTCCTCATCTGTAAAATGAGGGGGTTGGACTGATTTCTAAAGCTCCTTCCAGCTCTAAGATGCTGTGCTATAAAATGAGAGAAACGTGAACCTGGTTGCTATGATCTGAAAATATTTTGAATGTGGAGAATCAAATTGTACAGCAGTGCATGAACAAAATAATATGTTAATGACTAAGAAGATTGTGTTTAATCCAATGGGGAAAAGCAGAGCTGCTGGTGTGTGTGTGAGACGTTCTTGTGTGTGTGTGTGTGAGAGAGAGAGACACTCTTGTGTGTGTGATGCTCTTGTGTGTGTTTTCCTTAATTTCAAACATACATTTTTAATCACTAATATAGTAATCAGGTCTCTGGCAGCCTATTTTGACAAACACACACACACACACACACACACACACCCCACTTCAAGCTAAAATGGGGATGTGGGGGCATTTCACCCCGGCTGTTCACATACTTGCTGTATTTGGGTGTAAATACAGTTTTATCATGGTGGTGTTGGATTAGCATGCCCTGAGGCCTCTGCTCTCAGAACTGGGGTGTGGGGGCCCGCAGCTGGAGGTGATGTTTGCACCCCAACAGCCCCTCCTCAGCCCTCACCATCCTGTCACTGCAGGGCGCCAGACCCTCCACCCCAGGGGTCAAGACGCGGAGTGCTGCGGCCTGAACACCGGCTCGCGCCATATCTGCTGAGGAAATGAACATGCGCCCTAGACGTGGCTGGCCGGCCCGGCAGCACAAAAGGGGTTCTGTCGCCCACCTTCTCCCCACCCAGCAGGCAGAGGCGGGCCGGCGGCCGCACGTGGGTCCAACTCCGGCCCGGCCCCCCGTTTCTGCCCCCTCCGGCGCTCCCGACGCAGCGGGCCCCGCGGGCCGGAACGCGCCCCGGCGCCCCCAGAGGGCGGGAGGTCGCGCGCAGCCGCTCGCGCCCCGCAGAGGCCGAGGGCGCGACCGCCCCGCCCGCCCGACGGCCGCGCCCGCGCTCGGGCCGCGCGGATTGGCCGCGCCCGCGGCCAGGTGAGCCGCCCCGCCCCTCGGCCGCTCCAGGTGCGGCTGTGGGACCCGGGCCGGGGCCGGGGCCGGGCCGGGCGGGCGGCGGCGCGATGGCCGAGTCCCAGCTGAGCTGCCTGGACGACACGCACGTGAACGAGAGGGTGACCGAGGCGCAGGCCGCCTTCTACTACTGCGAGCGGCGGCGGGCCGCGCTGGAGGCCCTGCTGGGCGGCGGCGAGCAGGCCTACCGCGAGCGGGTCCAGAAGGAGAAGCTGCGGGACTTCCTCTCGGGCCCCGAGCGCCAGGCCCTCCGCGCTGCCTGGAGCCCCTACGAGGACGCCGCCCCCGCTCCCAAGAACAAGGCCAAGGCCAAGGCCCAGGCGACGACCCCGGCAGAGCCCGGCGAGTCCCTGGCCTACTGGCCTGACCTCTCCGACACCGAGGTGCCCCCGCTGGACCTGGGCTGGACCAACACCGGCTTCTACCGGGGTGTGAGCCGCTTCACCCTCTACACCCACCCCCCCAAGGAGGAGCGGGCGCCCCACCTCAAGCAGGTGGTCAGGCAGATGATCCAACAGGCCCAGAAGGTAGGACCCGCCCCGCCCCCCACACCGGTGGGACCCCCTGCCCAGCCCCTCGGGCCGCCGCCCCACCATCCTCCAGAAAATGGGCCCAGAACCTGCCCTTACGTTGTGGGGCCAGTGAGGCCTGTGGAGAAGATGGACGGGGAAGTGTGGCGCGAATGACACGGTGCTGGACAGGTGTTTGTCATCGTTATTACCGTGTCCAGAGGCGCTGCCTTTCCTGTCTGGTGCTTCCCTCGCTTTGGGGAGTTCTTCCTGCGAGAGCAGGGGTGGCCCCCCCCATGGTAAAGTGGGTCACTCAGATGTCTTGATAATAATCTGTACAGTCCAAGATTCACAAAAGGTCCCTGGCCACCTTTTCATTTGATCTTTGGTCAACCCCAGGAAGTGGGTGGTGTGACCTCCCCACCCCCACCCCGGCCATGCTGCTCTTAGAAGCACCCCAAGTCCGTCTGCCTGGCCCCTGGCATTAACACCCCCCCTCTGAGCCTCCAGAGCTCAGCAGCCTGGGGTGAGGAAGGGGGGTGAATTCCGAGCCCCCCACCCCTTGCTGAGTCTGTTCTGGGCACTTTGAGGAGGCAGGTGGCCAGACTCAGCTGCTTTGGAAAAAGCACCCGCTTTTTAAAGTCTACACTTCTTAGCGGTTGAAAGGAAGGGACGATTTGGTGGCTGCTCAGAATTCTGGTGAGGCTGGTAGGTTGTGGGGTGGGGAGAAGATTTTAATCCTTATACTCTGGGCCCTTCGGTAGGGGTACCTGGGTACATGGGCTACCGGTGAGGGTTTCTGGATGAAATTATAGGATACCCCATTAAACTTGAATTTCAGATAAGCAACAAATAATTTTTTTTATGATCAATCTGTTCCAAAAACTGCACGAGATATACTGGTTACAAAATTATTGTTATTTATCTGAAAGTCACGTTTACTGGGATTTTCTGTATTTTTATTCACTGGTCCTGGCTTCCCCACGCTGAGGTTTGTTAAGGAACACCAGCAGCCTGTGGTGCCCGTTCAGAGTATACAAACAGAAGCGGCTTGGCTCCACTGCTCTTTGTTGTTTGTTTGGTTTTTTTTTAGATTTGTTTATTTATGCATATAAGAACTGGGGTACAAGCCAGAGGTGGGGTGGTGAGAGGAGTCACCACAGAGTGGGGAGCAGAACAGGTGGATCTACAGCGGGGAGACAGGAGGGGTCTGCTGTACCATGTGGGTCCCCTCCCTGGCCGGGGATCGATCGAACTCGCGCTACAGCGGCTACGGATGCTTCACAGTGTGGTGCTTAACACTGTGCTACCAGGTAGCCCCCCCCCCCCCCCCCCCCCCCCCCNGTGCTACCAGGTAGCCCCCCCCCCCCCGCCCCCTCCACTGTTCTAATCCAACTCAGTGAATGTGGTTGGAGTCTTATTACCCCTGGAGGGAAGATCAACCTAGAAAGACCAGAGGTGGGGCTTCTCTTCCTGGAACGGGTGATCCAAATAGTTGGCTACACTGCCTACCAGAGGAAGGGCTGCCTTCTCCCCATCCACCCTCCCTCTCTTAGCAACTCCTCTTTGTCTGCCTGCACATTCTTTGCACACTGCATTCTGCAAAAGAGAAAGGCAAGTTGGAACAGCGGAGGAGAAAGGACGTGGGTGACTGCAGCTGGGGTCAGGGGTCAAGCCTCATGATGTAATCCCAACAAGCTTGGGTTTATTAAATTAACATGTGCCAGCTGCTGTGCCACATTTTCTCTGTTGCTTTTTACAACAGGGTGAGGTGGGTATTTTCCTGCTTTTTGGGTTCAGAATGGCTGTTACTTGCTGAAGGTCATATAGTATGTACAGAGCCGGGATTCAAAGGCCAAATTCCTTGATCTTAAGCACTCTGCTGCCGAGCCCCACTCTCTGGTGATGGTCTGGTGGGGTTAAACCGGGGAGCTTGAATGGAGCTTGAATGAACCTAGTCACAATCTGGGTATAGATTGTGAACCCCTGTTCCAAAAAAGGAGAGGTAGGATTCCTGTCCCCTGAGACTTCAGTCGGCTGTCAGGAATCGCCTGTGTTGCAGAATGTCCTTAAATCTTCGAACAGGTAACAACAGAAGCAATCATGAACCAGTCCCAAACATGTATTTGGCCAGTAGCTATTTCCAGAGTGCCCGCTGTGTGCCTGGCACTAGCCAGGGAGGATAGAAGCTGCAGCCTTTGCCTTCCAAGTTAACTCAAGTGCCAGGGGATATGCTAAGAGGGAAAGAGTTTTGGACTGGATGTGTCTAATCTAGGAGGGCTTCCTGAGGGAGGTGAATTACAGAGTTGCAAGGGAAGAGAGGACACTGGAATGGGCGGTTTCTCCCTGTGACTCAGGACGAGGAGCAAGATCTGTTTGCTTCAAAACATGGGAGAGCTTGGATTGGCAACAGGGAAACTGAATTCTCTTGGGAGGTGGGGGTGTCCTAGCACTTGGTCCAAGGCAGGCAACATTCCTTCTGTAAAAAGTAGCTTCTGGGGCCCTCCCTGGTGGTGCAAGAGGTTAAGACACAGCACTATGAAGCATCTGTAGTCACTGCAGCATGAGTTTGACCCCCGGCCAGGGAGAGGACCCACATGGGGACCCCCTCTCCTGCCTCGCCCGCTGCTCCCCTCAGCAGTGTGTTTCAGTTCATCTGCCTGTTCTGCTCCCTACTCTGTCTCTGGTGAATCCTCTCACACACACCCCCCTCCACACCTCTGGCCTGTACCCCAGCTCTTGTATGCATAAATAAAGAAAGTCCTTATAAAAAAGAAAGAAAAAAAGAAAAAGACCCAGCCAGGCTCCTACTGCTTCTCTAAAGGCTACGGCCGCTCCCCAAGGCTTGTCCCCTCCTACCCAGTTAATCTGACTAGAAGGAGCCTCCCTGGCGGCCATGGGACTCTGGACTCTCCTTCCTTTTCGCCCAGAGGAGGGAGAGGGAGTTTCCTTGCTGGAGCCTGTCAGCTAGGAGACAGGACCCACTGAGCTGGTCTGCTGCAGAGGGGGTTCTGGAGAGGAGGCAGGACACACACTTTGTGTGCCAGGGCTTTGTATTTTGTCTTATTCATGTTCCGTAAAAGCTCAGGAAGTACTGTCGTTTTTATTTATTTTTTAAGATTTATTTATGTATATAAGAACTGGGGTACAAGCCAGAAGTGTGGGGGGAGGTGAGAGGATTCACCAGAGACAGAGTGGGGAGCTGAACAGGCAGATGGACTGAAACACACTGCTGAGGGGAGCAGCGGGGAGGCAGGAGAGGTCTGCTGTGCCCTGTGGGTCCCCTCCCTGGCCAGGATTGAACTCATGCTGCAGTGGCTGTGGATGCTTCATAGTGCTGAGACTTAACCCACTGTGCCACCGGGGAGGCCCATTTTTATTCCCTAGTGACAAGCAGGCTTAGGCCCAGAGAGAGTGGCCATGGGCCGGTGAGGACTGGAACCTGGTGGTCCTCGGGAGAAGGAGGAGGGAGCCAACTCAGGGGCACTTTGGAAACAGGACTGGGGTCGGGAAGGGAGGCGGCTGGTCAGGGCACAGTGCATGCTGGGCCTGACCGGAAGGGAGGAAGGCCTGGGGCATCAGGCTAAGGTAGGTGACCAGGCAGCTGCCCTCCAGGCTGGCTGCTCCCTGGCCCCTTCCAGCCCTTGGCAGAGTTGATTTGAGGGGTAGGGCTTTCCCTGTGTTTGTTTTCCCTTTGAGCGCTCTGCTTACTTGCTGTCACTGCACACTATTCTGTGTCTGCCGCATGGACCCAGGCATGAGTGCCTGGCCTGTCCTCTGCCTGGCAGAGACAACCAGGGAGGTGGCCGCCGCCTGGGCTGTGCAGACCCTTGTAACTGCTGATCCTGGCGGACTCAGAGCCAGGGCTGTGTAGACTGGCCAGCTCTCGGCCCTTCATCACGGGCCCCGGGGAGGGTACAGACGGGCGGGCAGCCTGAAGGGAGGGCACGTCCACATGGTCACTGCGCAGATACTTCAAGGTTTCCTGTGTGCTAACCCTTAGTGGGACAGAGGGCACTTCGCTTCCCTTAATGGCATGATGGCTTAACAGCTTTATGTTCAGTGTGAGTGTTGACGGGGGCGAGGAGGAGGGGCCCCCAGCCTGGGGTCTGGGTTCGGGAGGGACCTCTGGTGCTCAGGACCCCCTTGGCAGGCGTGTCTGAGACGAGCCTGCCCCAAGCACTGCTGCCAGCTGTGCTGCCTGGCTTCAGGGGGAGAAGAAAAGTTCCTGGGTTGGGTCAAAGGTTGACCCAAACATGCCAGCTTCCCAGCTCACTGCAAGCTACCCTGTTTCCTTGAGCCTCAACTGCAGTGTTGGGTTGGTTTGTTTTTTTTCTTTATTTAAAGATTTATTTATTTATGCATTGGCGAGCTGGGGTATAGGCCAGAGTTGCAGGGCGGTGAGAGGATTCACCAGAGACAGAGCGGGGAGCAGAACAGGCAGATCAACCGAAAAACATACTGCTGAGGAGCAGCGGGCGAGGCAGGAGAGGTTTGCTGCGCCATGTGGGTCCCCTCCCTGGCCGGGGATCGAACTCGTGCTGCAGTGGCTGCGGATGCTTCACAGTGCGGTGCTTAACCCCTTGTGCCACCAGGGAGGCCCCGGTCCCAATTCTTGACTTGCTTCTTAACCTTTCCCTGTCTGCCTCCCCTTGCACCTTGGAGGGGCAGCTGATGATCTGGAGTTCTTGCAAAGCCTGTGGTCAATGCCCAGAGCAAGAGAAGGCTCTCAGGGCAGCCTGTGGCCTGTGGGTCAGAGATGTGCCCTTCCCTGCCCAGCCCTCTCCCTCCACAAGTGCCCTCTATGGGGCCTTCCTGGTCGAGCAAGGGATTAAGCACCACACTATGATGCATCTGCAGCATGAGTTCGATCCCTGGCCAGGGAGGGGACCCACATGGCGCAGCAGACCTCTCCTGTCTCCCCACTGCTCCCCTCAGCAGTGTGTTTCAGTCCATCTGCCTGTTCAGCTCCCCACTCTGTCTCTGGTGGATCCTCTCACACACACCCCACACACCTCTGGCCTGTACCCCAGCTCTTGCATGCATAAATAAATAAATCTTTAAAAACAAACAAACAAAACCAAGCGCCCTCCACGTGGGCTTTGTTCTGCAGGCCTGTCTTACAGAGGGGGTGGGGAATGGCACAGCCAAGAACCTCACAGCCTCTGGGCTCCTGCCCCAGCCTGTCCTGCATCGCTGCCAAGCCCCAGGCACCTTGGCTAATGGCTTCTGAGTCTCTCTCCTTTTGCTGAATCACTGTCCCAGGAACTTGCAAGCACAGGGGATGCCGCTTCCCTGTAGGACAGGGAGAGGCTCTGCGGCCCGAGGGCGCCGGTTTCTGTTCTGATCCGACCTCTCCCTCGCTGTGCTCCTTTGGGTAGAGACATTCCCTCTCTGAGCTTCCACGTGGGAGAATGATTCTTGGGCTCCAGGTTGTTTTGGTAAAACAAGGGAGAAGCTGTGTGTGAAAGCCCAGGCCGGGAGAAAGCACCTCCCAGGGCCTGCTGGAGCAGGGGAGGGACATGCAGCCAACTTACCTCTCCGAAAGTGGGGGTGCCATAGCAGAGAGTGGGGAGTGGCCTCAGGTTGGCGCCTGCCCCGTGCAGGTGCTTTCTGCGTCCTCTGAGGGAGGAGGGGCTGCCCACCACCCTCCTCTCGCACCCGGCTTTTGCCAGCTGGCCTGGATCTGGGGGGGCAGTTTGTCAGATAGCTGCTCTCTTTGAGGCTGTGGCATCTGAAGCCTCAGCCAAGGATCTGCTCTGGGTGCTGTCCTGGACAGGGAGGCACAGCTGCTACCACCGGGACCCCTGGTGGCCCCTTGCACAGTCACTGGGAAGGGCCTGGCTGACTGCCCAGCGCCAACCCACAAAGTCCAAGAACAGTCCAGAAAGATTCCCCGACAACCCAAGTTTTCAGGAGGGCGGTGGGGCCTGGGCAGATGCTACGAGGGAGAGGAAGTGTCAGGTTTGGTGCCTCTGGAATCTGACCATTTGGGCCCCTGAAACTACGAGCCTGTGGGTGTTTCCCAAGGGGTCCAGAAGTCACGGGGGGGGGGGTCCTCAGAAAATGGTGCCTTTTTTTTTTTTTAAGATTTTATTTATGCACACAAGAGCTGGGGCACAGGCCAGAGGTGCAGGGGGTGAGAGGAGTCACCAGAGGCAGAGTGGGGAGCAGAACAAGCAGATCCATTGAAACATACTGCTGAGGGGGGCAGCAGGCGAGGCAGGAGAGGTCTGCTGCGCCATGTGGATCACACCCTGGCCGGGGATCGAACTCGCAGCTGCCGTGGCTGCGGATGCTTCACAGTGCTGCACTTGACCCCTTGCACCACCAGGGAGGCTCAAATGGTGCCTTCTCGGCTGGCTCCTTGGGTGGCCAGTATACCCAGGAGGCCAGGCCACCGCACAGGACGCAGCACAGAGCAGAAGTGGGGAGCTTGGCCTCTTCCTTCCTGCTCTGCTTGTCTCTTATTCACTCACCTGGAGGCCTTGGGAACATCCTTTGACCTCACTGAGCCTCCCCCTCTGCACTGGTCAAGCGGGGATAACCCTGGACCTGCTGCTGTGCTTTCCCAGGGAGGCTCTGAGATGCTCCCGCCAGCCTAGGAGACCACATTTTGAAAAGCATGAGTAATGCATGCAGGTTGAAAGGGTGTCTTTTAAGAAGGGCCAGAACTGTGGAGAGATAGGGGCGGGATGGGACTGGCCGTGCAGAGTCCTCTCATTAACCCAGTCTAGAGTGGTGGTGTTTCCCAACTCCGGGAAAAGCCCCAGGTCACGGAACTCAGGGGCTAGCTGGTCTCCCACAGGGTCTGAGTTCAAGGCTTGTTCTTCAAGTTCTGCTACAAATGCAGAATCCCCTTGGGTGTTGCCTCCAGAGCTACCTCTTTCCTCTAAAACTGGAATCAACACAGACGTGTTCAAAATATAGAAATGCCATGTCCTTGCTGCTCAGCCCTGGGAAGCGCCACACTAGTTCTGGAGACAGAGAACCTGAGTATCAGCCGCTCAGGTCTGTGCCAAGGGGGCGGGTCCTTTCTGCCTGGTGGCCCCGCAGGTGGAGCAGGGAAGCTGCTGTAGGTAGTCCACAGGGTCCTTTATTGACCTTTTAAGGACATTTTCTGGCCCCCAGGGACTTTTGAAAGCAGCCGAGCCTTGGTGGGATCCCCAGCCAGCGACACAACCCTCCACCTTCTCACCCCCCAGGATGCTGCCTCATCTTGGCGGGGGCCAGGTCTGCCTCCCTTTCTCAGTGTTCTGTTCCAGGGCTGGCTTCCAACCTGGGGGAAGGGGAGCAGGGCAGGAAGCAGAGGAGCCTGGGCTGCCCCTGGCTGACCACCGGCCTCTGCTCCCAGCACTGCCCTAGCTCCTCACCTGAGGCCGAGTCACTCCGGTGGTCCCTGGCACCTTAGCCGGAGCCTCGGCCTCCTCAGAAACCTGTGGCCTGTGTCCTTGCTGCTGACCCACGCTCTCCAGCCTGGGAAAGAGACTGTGACTTCTCTAATCACTCGTCTCTCTGGCCTGGGTTTGCAATAACCTGTTAGTCATCCCGCACAGCTCATACAGGGCCCGTGTTCTATGAGGCATCTCCAGGTGCGGGCTGGGCAGGTGGGAGGCTCTGGATAAATCTTGCTTTTGGTCTGTTTTCTAGCAGTGAGTCAGCACATAGGTGGGCCGAGGCTGGGGCCAGGGTTATTTACCTTTTTTGCGGGGGGGGGAGGGTGTAGGGGTAGAGGGTAGGGGGTATATTCTGGGACAGACGGTCCCTCCCTTCCCCGTGGGCCTCTTGATCCTGCCTATTTGCTCATGCACTCAACACGCTTCACTGAGAACCTGCTAGATCAGTCCCAGAAACACGTAGATGAATAAAACTGGCCCTGACCTGCAGTCCGAGGGGAAGATTACCAAAATAAGTGGTAGCACAGCCCCTGGGGGAGAAGCCGATTGCTTTTTTGTGTTGATCATTTATTTTTTTAAAAGATTTATTTATTTATGCATACAAGCACTAGGGTACAGGCCAGAGTTGGGGTGGGTGAGTGAGCGAATCCACCAGACAGAGTAGATCTACTGAAATGCACTGCTGAGGGGAGCAGCAGGCAAGGCAGGAGAGGTCTGCTGCGCCCTGTGGGTCCCCTCCCCAGCCGGCAGCAGGGCTCGAACTCCTGCTGCAGTGACTGCGGTTTGCTTCATAGTGTGCTGCTTAACCCTCTGCGCCACCAGGTAGGGCCCATGTGTTGATCATTTCAATGCCAGGCATGTGTGCCATGGTCCTTTTGGAAAATAGTATTTCATTTAATGTTCAGAACAGCCCAGCAACTTACCATTGCACAGTTCAGGGACCTGAGGTTGAGAGAGGCCGAGAGGGTGAAGACGAACTCTGGAGCTGGATGGGAACGGAGAAGAGTCTGCTTCCCCCTGAGCTCCAGGGGAGCAGAGGCCTCCTGGCAATTCACAGCGGGAGCAGCCAGCTGGGACAGGAGGCTGGGCAAAGGGCAGGCGCGTGGCGGCCTGTGCAAGGTGGGGACCAGGAGCCTGACTCACAGTTGTCCCGACACTCCCCCACCTGCAGGCCCCCTCCCCTGATGTCGTTTCTGGAGTTGGTGGGTTTGGAGAGCGGGTTCTTGAGTTCACTCTGGGAAAGGTTTCACCAGAGCTCCCTGTTCAGCACACAGCGAGTTTCTCCACAAGACAGAGACATTGGTTATATTTTAAAGAGCAGGTGTATTAGGGAAAGGGGCAAGAGTAACACTTGCACAGACACAGGGGGGCAGGAAGAGCTGCCCCGAAGGGACAGGTCTGCTGAGAGAGGCTGCGTGGCTGCAGGCCTTGAGGAGAGCGGCCTCCGCTGGGGGAGGTCAGTGCAGAGAAGCCCCGGCAGGGGCAGGTCACGGGCAGGCAGGAGGCCGCTGCCCTGCAGAGGAGAGAGTCGGTGCAGAGAAAGAAGCCCCTGCACGGCACCGGTGGGCAGAAGGACGGCTGCCGGTGTGGGGGCAACATTAGGATTCACCGTCTTTTGGTAGGGAGGGGCTCGTCTCTGGTGGATGGTTTATTCCTAATCTCCGTATCTTCACCTCCAGGCCTGTGCTCCCGATACCCCCTGCAGCATCTGATCCCCCCCTGGGTGCTGCACCTCCTGTTCTGGGCGTTGACCCCGAAGGGTCTCGGTTTCTGTAACTGGGTCAATGGCTTATCCCGTCTACCTACCTCCTTGTGTGCTCGGGGTTCTTGACCTGGTGGTGTCTCCTGCTCTATTCTTTATCTGCCGTCACCCAACCACAGTCCTCCCTGCACCCTGCAGCTGCCTCCTGGGGGAGCCCTCCACAGAGCCTCACCTGGCCTGGGCACTGGGCTTTCCGGGCGGCTTTTCAGCACCTCCCAGGCAGACTGCCAGCTGGTAGATCATCAGGAAACACCTCCTCGGCAGGTGCATCTTGAGCCCTGCCTGCTGTGCCTTGTGTCTTGTCGGGCTTGGGGCTGCGGGTCAGTTGCCCAGACCAGCGGCAGCAGAGCCTACAAACCATTTGTGTATCTTCATTGGCTCTTTTTTTTTCCTAGCAGCTGATTTATCTTCTTAATTATGTTTAGCTTTAAGCTAATGTTAAAATGAGCTTGCATTAGATAATTTTCACTAATTAACACCAACTTAGTGCTGGGGAAGTCATCCCAGAAGCACGCCGTGGGGCAGGGAAAAGCTGGCCTAGGATCTTGAAAACAATTGCTAAGCTTCCTCCCTGGTGGATCACATATGGCTCTTCCTGGCTGGGTTACTTGACCTTGCTTGTGTTGGAGTTCTCTGCTATTTCCCTGGAGAGCTAGGCCCCGTCTCCTTGGTCGACTTCAACCTGCTTCGGGGTATGGGTGTCGAGAGTGGCACCCTCATAGGGCCGGATCCACAGGAAGGGAGCCTGGGGGTGTCCAACAGGGAGACGTGACCCACAGGTGGATGAGGGGTGGCCAGCCCAGAGGACCCAGTGCCCGGGCTGGGGAGGGGAGCAGCTTGGGGAGGCCGCATTGGGTTCCAGCGGCTGGCAGTGTGGCTGGCAGTGCACCTGTGGGGGGGGGGGTTGGTGTTTAATGATGTCTAATTAGCGAGTCTGCAACAAAGTAACAGGGCCCCAGACAGCTCGGAAGCCCCAGCTGACAAAGCACAGATGCCCCGCGGGTGGGGTGGGAGCAGCCCGCAGCCTGGCAGACAACAGACCCCTTATTCTCCGGCCTTGCCCTCTTGGTGAGCCCAGGCCCCAGTCCCGACTGCATCCTCAGCGCCACAGAAGCTCCCTGCTGCAGATGATCTGTTCAGAGCATTGGCTGCATGTCAGCCCCTGAGTCAGCTGGATGCCAGGTCTCTGTCCCTGAGCCCCCACTCATACTTAACGAGACGCCAGCCTGTGCGCGGGCAACCTGGAGGTGGTGCCTGTGGCTGGGAGCTAGGACAGGCTCGGGAAGGGAACAGGGGCCTCAGCAGGGAAGGGCGCAGCCACCGGCACAGTACTGGGTGTGCCTCGAGGTCGGGCCCACACAGCCGGCCAGGCGCCCAAGGACACTGGGTCATAAGGACACTGGGTCATCGCGTGCAACAGAGTTTATTGTCAGGGGAGGGGTGGCTTGGAAGCACGTGGTGGGTGTTGCCGCTGAGGGCTTGGGTAGGAAGGCGGCTGGGGGCCAGAGCATCTGCACAGGGAATGACCGCTGCAGCGTGGCTTACAGGGTAGTCTTGCCAACGGGGAGCGCCACTGGGACGGGCAGAGCTAGAATCCCGCCAGCTGACACTGAGCTCTGCGTATGCCAGGCCACGTCCGGGCCAAGGCAGAGCCCAGCCTTATGGCAGCACCCCACCCTATTCCCTCAGCAGCCACTGCCCTTCTCTGAGCACAGGAGAAGCAGGAAGCAGCTGGCTTTACAGGTGCAATTCAGAGGGGCGGTGGTCTCACCCCGACTCAGAGTCCGTGCTGTCTCCTGCAGTGGCTCCTGAAAGGTGGGGAGTGAGTGAAAGTTGTGTAGAGCCCAGGAGGAGGGGGCAGGGCCCGAGGGGTGCAGGGCCAGGCACTGAGGGGTCCTCCCCTTGGCCCTCCTCCCTGCCCTGCACCAGGGTGCAGAAAGTACCAGCCTTGGGGCAGGAACGTGTCTTGTGAATTCTCCCCAGGAAGAAGTGCTGGTCACCATCACACCCCAATTCCATAGCCTCTTGCTTTTCCCCATCATGGAGCTGGAGAAGAAGGGGAGGGCCGCCCCCACAGGCAGCCACCTGCAGCACTGGGAAGCCAGGGGTGGGATGTCCTCGAGGCTTGGAGGGGTCAGAGGTCGGAGGTGCCTGGGCGCCTAGCCAGAGCACATTTTTCTGCAGAGCCTGCCAGGACCATGTCATCTGGGGGTGGCTGCAAGGCAGTGCTCTAGAAAAACTCAGCGCCGGGTCAGAAGTTTCCCCTCTGCCGGGACCCAGCTGGGTGACAACCCCGGGGCTGAGGTCTCCCTGCTGTTCCCTCCCAGTTCATGATTCTGCACATCTGGACCGCCCTTCAGCCTTGGCAGGAGCCAGGTGTAGCAGTGCCACCTGCGCCCCACCGCGGCACAGATGGGGGCCTTGTGGGCTGGCCTGCACCCCATCTCCGCTTCCTGGCTGGTGCTGGGCGGGGCCCCCTTTTGTAGTTTGCACAAAAGCGCTTGCTGTATGTGCTGGCAGCCCTGCCTGCTGGCCCTCGCCCTGGGCACATCTGTCTATCGCTGGCCATCCCGGCAGGCTGCTCCCTCAGGGCCAGGGCGTGGGCAGTGAGCAGAGGCCGCAGCCAGCCGCCTTCTCCGCCATCCCACCAGGAATCTGGGGTGTTCTTCTTCCCTCCACCCCAGCGCCTTCCCACGAACAAAACAGTGGCCGGGAACACAAAGCCACACCCGTACCCAGCCAATGAAGCCGTAGACCCAACAGGTGCAGCCACCCCACAGAGCCGGCCCCTGCGGCGCCCTGAGGGCGGGTGTTCCCAGGGAAGCCACGCGGCCACCAGAAGCCCAAGGCCAGCCAGGGACATCGCCTCCTGGAGATGCCACAATAAGGTGTCATCTGCCTGGAACACAGCGTGGGCAGGAAGCAGGGGTGGCGAACGCTATGGGGTGGGGACATTTTCGGGGAATTCTTGGCACTGTCTTCAGAGAGGCGTCAAAAATACCCACTTGCAGCCATTTGGCCCGGCAGCAGGAGGGGCGTGGCTGACTGGCCCTCAGGTGGCACTTTCCTTGTCTGGTGTCACTGCACTGTGATGCTAAACATCCTGCAACACAGGACAACCCTGTGATGCAGGGTTATAGCCCCCCACCAGGCTCCCCAAAGCCAGCAGGGCCGTGGCAGGGCCACCCTGGGGTAGGGTAACCACACTCTGCGTGGCTGGAAGGAGGAGAGGTGAGATGACCCCAGATGAAGCTTGAGGGGGCCAGGGCGCCGCACGAGGTCCTTCTGCCACAGACTCACGCTGGCCCATGACCCGGACTGTGGAAGGAGAAAACAGGTGCTACTCAGGGACTCCGAGACCAGGCACTTTACTCCACGTTCATATGCACGTGGGCCCAGACAGGGGCCTTTCTCCGAAAATCTGGGCCCCGAACGAAGGCCAAGAGCCCCTTTCATACTCCACAATCTCTACATCGCTACATGGGTTAAATAAAAAACAACACACATACAATTAATGGCAAGTATATATAAATTTTAAAATATTTTAATAAAAAAAAAAAAACCACACAAATCATATGATTGACGGCCAGTTCCCAGGGGAAAGGGGGAGTTTTGCAGGGAGAGTCAAGGACACAGACCAGCCTGCCCTGTTCTCCAGCCCTTCGAAATGCAGCTGTTGGGGTGCTGCGCCTGGGCCCTGAGTCTAACTTGCAAACTGCGCCTGCATCAAATGTTCGTTGCACGTGGGCTAAGCCCTGCGACTGGGGCGGCATCTCCAGTCCGCTGTCTCGCTGTATTTCTTCCACACCTCAAATGCCAACCTACGGGGCTCCGGCCTCCCTTAGGGGCCATGGGACCCACTGCTTGTGGTGGGGAGGGGGGCTTGGAGCTCTGCAGACCGAATCGGAGCAGGGAAGACTCGTGAGGAAGCTGTTCCAGAAGAAACGAGGGGGGTCCGGGTTAGGGTGGCTGTGCAGCGAGGACACGAAGGCGTCTCCCCAGAGAAGGAGCTGGCAGGGCCCGCTGGACAGGGCAACCAAACGGACTTGGCCCCAGGGGAGAAGGCCAGTGACCGGCCTGGCTTCTGGCCAGGGTGGCCGGGAGGATGCTGACTTTGGAAGTGCATATGGGGCCGGTGGGGGGCCCCACCCGGTGGTGGTCCCGGGGTGCTGTCTTTCCTGCCCGCCCCCACACGCCAGGCACCAGGGCCCGGCCGCCACGGAGCAACGGGAAGCAGACTCCTTTTCATTTTGGTTATCTAATAGTAATTAAGGAGTCCAGCAAGCGCATCTGAAATGCTAGCAGTTTAATTAGTGGTGAATGACAGATAGAGGGGAACTCTGGGGCGCTAACCCGCCTGCATGCAGCCGTCAGGCAGCAGAAGACGCTGAGCTAACCGCTCTCCCAAGGAGGGGCAGGCCGACGTCAGGCCCTCTGCCTGTGCCCCCACAACAGCTCCTGAGAGCCAGCGCCACCTCGGATTAGCCTCTCCCCAGCTGCACCGCAGCCCCGCGGGGAGCCAGCCAGGAGCGGGAGAAGACTTTGCTCCGGAGAACAACATCTGTCTCCCCAGTTCTGAGTCCATGACGTCCTCCCTTTAAAGCCCGATTGTTCCGTGTGCCCCATCTTCAGGGTCATCTGGGACCCTGAAGCTCTAGGGGAGGCCCGTTTCCCTGAGGCTGCGGGGTTAGTGTCAGGGTAATTCTCACTTCTCCACCACCAGGGGATCGCAGGAGTCGGAGCAGTTTTTCTTTTTTTCCTGGCTGCAGCTATTTCATTGTTTAATTGGTAGTGACACAGCTGGCTGGCCCTCACCAGGGCGCTGGGGACCGGGCTCTCCCCCCCAGTTTGCCAGCCTCTCGTGTCACACCCTTCCAGGCCGAGGCCAGGGCCGCCGGCTCCCCGCCTGCTTTTTCAATCACAAAGCCAAAGCTAGAGTGTGAATCCAGAAGCTCCTGTCAGCCGCTCAGGCAGTCCCTGGTGACAGAGTGACAGCGACTTTGAGGCGGGCCCTGCAGAGAGCTTAGCAATGAACAAGCAGCAAGTGGACTCTGGCCTCAGGCAGCACCTGGGAGATAAGATAGCAAGGGCCTCTGCGCGCTTGTGCAAAGCTGGGATTCTGCTGGCACGGAGCCCCAAGTGCCAAGCTGCACGCTCCCTGAATTTGCCCCGGCCCTGCTAGACCTGCCTGGCTGGCGGCGGCCCAGGCAGGTTGGCTGTTTGGGGCTGTCGCGACACGCCGCACGCAGTCCAGGGAAGCCCCTCTGATTTGTCTTCCTCCCTCCCTCCTCCCTCCTCTCTCCCGAGGCAGCCACCCGAATGTGTTCAGTGTCTGTCCTTCGACCTGTCTGTCATCCTAGAGGAACACGTGGCGGTGTGTCATGTCACGTTTTAATTCACAGGAAGGGCGTGAGGCTCCACGGGTCTCATCCTCGCGTGTTCGAATCAGCAAGTCGCGCTCCACTGCACAGGGGCCTTGCGGTGGCTTCTGTCTGCTGCACGCTCTCCTCGCGCCTCGTGGGTTCCCTGCCCTCTTTCCAAGGGTGGGCACGGTCCTGGCCACCGCACAGAGAGTGCGGCGGCTGTCTGCGCTCCTGCCCCTCGCTCACCTGTGCAGAGACCCTGGGAACCCCGGTCCATGGTCAGGAGCGGCTGCGCTGGCTCATGCTATGAACGTCCTGAGTCCATGGGCTTCTGCCCGCTGCCCGAGGTCTCGGCACCCACCAGCAGAGGCCGGGGGTTCCTCCCAACCTCCCATTCCAACATTTGAGACGGTCCAACGCTCTCATTTTTAGTTAATCCTACTGCTGTCATGAGGTCTCTATTTCTCTTTACTTTTTTTAAGGTTTATTTATACACACAAGAGCTGGGGTACAGGCCGGAAGTGTAGGAGTGAGAGACTCCACCAGAGACAGTGGGGAGCAGAACAGGCAGATGGACTGAGACACACTGCTGAGGGGAGCAGCGGGGAGGCAGGAGAGGTCTGCTGCGCCCTGTGGGTCCCTCCCTGGCCGGCAGCAGGGATCGAACTCGTGCTGCAGTGGCTGCGGTTTGCTTCACAGTGCGGTGCTTAACCCGCTGCGCCACCAGGGAGGCCCCTATTTTTCTTCACTTTAATTTCACTTTATGTGAAATTTTCCGATGTCTAATGAAGTGTGTTTCTGTGTATGTACTTATTAGCGGTCCCGCTCTGTCCGCTGTCTATGGCCTCCTCATCACTCTTTTTCCTGTTGTTTTATTTATTTATGCACACAAGAACTGGGGTACAGGCCAGAGGTGCAGGGGTGAGAGGACTCACCAGAGACAGAGTGGGTTGCAAAACAGGCAGACTAACTGAAACACACTGCTGAGGGGAGCAGCGGGAGACAGGAGGGGTCTGCTGCACCACGTGGGTCCTTCCCTGGCCGGGGATAAAAGTCATGCTCCAGTGGCTGGCAACAGCTTGACAGTGCTGAGACTTAACACCTGTGCCACCAGGGAGGCCACTCTAATTCACTTTCAATAACTTACCCATGTCATTTTATTTTTAAATTCATCAGTGTGTAAACACTTAATATTCTTTTTTTTTTAAAGATTTATTTATTTATGCATACAAGCACTGGGGTACAGGCCAGTGGTGTGTGTGTGTGGGGGGGCTGGTGAGAGGATTCACCACAGAGAGCGGGGAGCAGAACAGGCAGATCAACTGAAGTACACTGCTGAGGGGAGCAGTGGGCGAGGCAGGAGAGGTCTGCCAAGCCATGTGGGTCCCCTCCCTGGCCGGCAGCAGGGATCAAACTCGTGCTGCAGTGGCTGCGGTTTGCTTCATAGTGTGTTGCTTAACCCACTGCGCCACCAGGGAGGCCCCACTTAATATTCTTTTGACATTTTACTATTTCCTAAATAGTGAGACTTTCTTAAAAGCTGTAGTTATTTCTTTTTCCTCAGTACTTTACTTGTACCTCTTCTAGTTTGTCAGTCCTGCAAGAAGCTTATTTATCTTATTTAGTCTTTTAAAAGACTGAACAGCCTTTGACCTGATGTCTCTAAAACATCTAATAGCGGTGAGCCAGCGTGATGCGGCGTAACGAAGGAGAGGCGGTCAGACCCAGGCCCAAGCCCTGCTCTGCTGGGTGCGGCCTTGTGACCCCCACACTGCTTCACCCCTTTGCTTCTGCTTCCCCGATGGGAATGGCAGTCTTCCTCCCTGTGAGGATTGTACTAGAAAAGTTACCCAAAGCACCTGGAACAGGTTGGGGCATCAAAAGAATTGGGCGCGGGGCCTCCCTTGTGGCGCCGTGGGTTAAACAACGTACTATGAAGCATCCACAGCCACTGAAGCACGAGTTCAATCCCTGGCCAGGGAGGGGACCCACAGGGCGCAGCAGACCTCTCCTGTCTCCCCGCTGTTCCCCTCAGCAGTGTGTTTCAGTTTATCTGCCTATTCTGCTCCCCACTCTGTCTCTAGTGAATCCTCTCACCCCCCTACACCTCTGGCTTGTACCCCAGTTCTTGTGTGTATAAATAAATAAATCACTTTTTAAAAAGGCACTGCCCCAAGTGCCTTTGCATATTCTCTGCTCTTTACCTGAAATGCCCTAGGCCCTCACTCCTAGGCCCCCACGAGCCCAGATGGCACCTGTGTACCCTAGAAAAAGAGGCCCCTTCCGCAGGCAGCCACACCTCCCACTTACTCCCCAGCCCAGTGCCTGTGTCTAGGGCACAATTTGCCCACCTGTGGCAGCCCTGCCCGCTTCCCTGCGCATTTCTCATGGTGCTGAAGCCGCCCATCTTTCAGGTTTTGGCTTCTGTGGTAGAGCCCTTCTTGTTCTCCCCTGGTTGGAAATAATGATCAGTCAGGTGCCCCCCCTCTCCCCCCCACCCAATCCCTCACATCACAGGTCAGTTGTGCATCCCTCAAGGCATCTGTCTTTTTCCTATGTCTTAGACATTTTGTGCGAGTGTTCTAGTGGTTCACCTGGATTAACCCCTTGAATTTAAGGATTACAGCTTACTTGCCTCTAGAGCCTTCCTCTGCCCACTAACAAGTGTTACTTGTATGAATTACTGGATATTAAGTGCAGGAAGTAAGAATCCTAAGGGCTATTGTCGTGTAAATGGTGGTAGAGGGGGGTCTTTAGAGGCAGATGTGATAAAGATGATGTTAATGGTTGTGGTGGTGATGGTGGTGGTAGTAGAGGTGGTGACAATGGTGGTGGTGATGTTAGAGGTGATAGTGGTTGTGATAATGGTGATGTGATGGTTGTGGTGGTGATGATGACAAAGGACATGGTGGCGATGATGGGCATCATTAACTAAGCTTTCCACGTGCCAGCCCCTGTGCCGAATGCTTTCATGGTTTATCTCTCTGAGCCCTTTGGAATAGATGCTACTGTTAGCTCTCATTTGCTGCCAGGTTGGCAGTGGAGTTAGTGTAGCCTTGCTGGTCCGTCTGACCTTGGAGTTCAGGCTATCAGCAGCAGCCCCCAGCGGACTCCCTCCATCATGCCGTGGTGGCCACCCGTTGGGGACTTGCCACACCGCAGGCGTGCATGGCGCTTTACAGACATCACCTCTCATCCTCGCGGCAAATGTATGAAGTATATGGCACCCTCCTTTTGCAGACTCAGCAAGGTTAAGTGACTCACCAAGGTCACACAAATAGAAAATGCTCATCACCAGGACCTCCCTGGTGGCGCAAGGGGTTGAGCGCCGCACCGCAGGGCTTCTGCAGCCACTGCAGCACCAGTTCCATCCCAGCCAGGGAGGGACCCACAGGGCGCAGCAGACCTCTCCTGTCTCCCCGCTGCTCCCCTCAGCAGTGTGTTTCAGTCAGTCTGCCTGTTCTGCTCCCCACTCTGTCTCTGGTGGATCCTCTCACCCCCTTGCGCCTCTGGCCTGTACCCCAGCTCTCGTATGCACAAATAAATAAAATCTTAAAAAAGAGAGAAAATGCTGATATCCAGACTCCTCCAACCCAGACACGTCCTCCCTGCTGCGGTGTGGGCCCAGTGCTGACAGCCCTGCGGCTGGCGGGGAGGGGTCTGTGCAGGAGGATGGAGGCGGCGGAGGGCAGAGACGCTCAGGCTGCAGAAGCCCTCACCTTCTAGGATGGAGCATCAGGACTGACGTTTGAAATCCAGGCGTCTAGGCAGTGACCTTGACTTGAGGATGGAGAGAGATGTGCTGGACGCTGAAGCCAGGGGAACCCGCGCTAACTGGCTCTGCACTTGGGGGGAAGCACAGTGCTTGGCACAGCCACAGGGGAGCAAAGCCCCTGCCGGCCAAGAGCAGATCCATGACAGCCGAGACCTCCATCCCTCGCCTCTCCTGAGCGCATCCTCCTGGCATCAGGACCAACTCCCTCCACCTCCCCAGAGGTGCTGCTGCAGCCCCCAGGGTGGGGGTGGGGCGAGGGCTTGTAGGACAAGCAGCCCTGGACCCTCAGGTGGCTCCCAGTGCAGAGAGCCCATCTCCTGGGCTCAGCTGTGCACGCAAGTGGTGAGGACCTGGGGAATCTGGGCATTGTGCCAGCAAGGCTGCTGATCTTGGCCACTGGTTGTTTTTGTTTTTTTTTTTTTTAAGATTTATTTATTTATGCACACAAGAGCTGGGGTATAGGCCAGAGGTGCACGGGGGTGAGAGGATTCACCAGAGACAGAGTGGGGAGCAGAACAGACAGATCTACTGAAATACACTGCTGAGGGGAGCAGCGGGGAGGCAGGAGAGGTCTGCTGTGCCATGTGGGTCCCCTCCCTGGCCGGGGATCGAACTCGCGCTACAGCGGCTACGGATGCTTCATAGTGCGGTGCTCAACCCACTGCGCCACCAGGGAGGCCCCTTGACCACCAGTTATTCCAGGGCAAACACGTCCTCTCGAGTCAGGGTCTGTGTCCAGGTATTGACTCGCCACATCCCTCCCGGCAGGTCATCGCCGTGGTCATGGACATCTTCACCGACGGGGATATCTTCCAAGACGTAGTGGACGCGGCCTTCAAGCGCCGGGTCCCCGTGTACATCATCCTGGACGAGGCCAGCGTCAAATGCTTCCTGGAGATGTGTCGGGGCCTGGAGCTCGCCGACTTCCGGGTTCGGGTAAGCTGTCCCGTGCCCAGGAGGCCGTTCAGACCTGCCCCGCTTCCATCTGCCAAAGGCCTCACCCCGTGAGCTGGGGACCCTCAGTTACGTGCCTGCTTAGGTTTATCCCGAGCCCGCAGGCATGCGGCTCCTCCCAGAGCTGCAGGACAGGTGGGCGTCACCTGGGCTCGTCTGCTGGCCACCTCCTGCTCTGCGGGCGCCCCGGGAAGCAGGGCGCGGTAGACGGGCCAGCCCGGCCTGTGGGCAGCGGCTCCTCCCCTGCCCCGGCAGAATTGCTCAGGCCTCACGGGCCCTCAGCGGGTGACGGTGCCTCCCTCCTCTCGGCAGAACATCCGTGTCCGCTCCGTGACGGGTGTTGGCTTCTACATGCCCTCGGGGAAGGTCAAGGGGACCCTGTCATCCAAGTTCCTGCTGGTAGACGGTGAAAAAGTAGCCACTGGGTCTTACAGGTGAGTTGGGGCAGCTCAGAGGAGGGCGCGCGAGGCCGATGTCCATATGGTGGTGCATGTTCACGGTCGGGGAGGTCCCAGCCTAGAGCCCGAGCAGCCGCCACCGTGAGTTCAGCTGCAGAGAAGGGCCTCCTGGCCAGCCCCTCCCCTCAAGCTTTCTGGCCATCAGATTATTCCAGAAGGAGGAGAAAGAGGATCAGCTCACTGGGCATTAAATCCTGCCTGCCTCACGCTCCAGCGTAGCCAGTTCCATCTGAGGCTGGCGTGCGGGGGGCCAGCAGGCAGCAGAGAGAACCAGAGTTGGGACGCCAGGGCGGCGTGCGGGGGGCCAGCAGGCAGCAGAGAGAACCAGAGTTGGGACGCCAGGGCGGCGTGTGGGGGGCCAGCAGGCAGCAGAGAGAACCAGAGTTGGGACGCCAGGGCGGCGTGCGGGAGGCTCCAGGAGGCCGACTCGGCCGTGCAGGACCGGCAGCAGGAGAGACGCTGTGCGCAGGCTCTGCCGAGAGTCCGAGGCACACGGAGCCAGTGGACCGAGGCCTGGGCCGCCCCCAGGCGACAGGAGGGAGTCTGCAGACGCTGAGGCTCTCAGGCTCGGACAGGGGTTCGGGCAGAGGGGACCTCGGCAGCAGGGCGGCAGCGACCGCTTGCTGGGTGTGCGCACTGCAGGCACGGGGTCGTTTCGCTCCCAGGAGCCCCGTTTTACAAGGTGCATCGGGGAGGCAGCGGGGCGTGAGTCCGGGTCTGCCTTCTCGTGCCCTTGCCTTGCATCCGCCGCCGGCTCTCTGCCCTTGAAGCCAAAAGCCAGAGGGAAAAGAGAAGGGGTTGAGGGCTGTGGAGAGGGCCCCCAGCGTGCATGCCCCCACAGCCGGGGCGCCTCAGTGGCAGATCGGGCTGGGACAGGGTCGGGGATGTTGGGAGGGGCCCGCTGAGGGCCTGCTGGCCGAGGGAGGCCAGGGCCACAGGCCTGGGCACACCTGTCTGGCTTTTCTATCCCCGCACGCCCAGGTTCACCTGGAGCTCCTCCCACATGGACAGGAACCTGCTGCTCCTCCTGACCGGGCAGTACGTGGAGCCCTTCGACATGGAGTTCCGGGAGCTGTACGCCATCTCCGAGGAGGTGGACTTGTGCCGGCAGCTGGGCCTGGGGGGCGCCGGCTGGCTGGGCCATGACTACTCCTCCACCGTGGCCCGCAAGCTCATCAACCCCAAGTACTCCTTGGTGACCGCCGGCCGCCAGCCGCCCGGGGAGATGATGCGCTGGGCCGTCCGGCAGCAGAAGGAGGCCGGGGGCGACCCACAGGGGCAGGAGGAGGGCGGCGGAGGCAGCGAGTCGGCGAAGCGCCTGGAGAGCTTCCTGAATGACCTGGTCACGCTGGAGCAGGTCTTGCCCCCGGTGGAGCCCCTGAATCTGAAGGCCGGCATGCACGTGGACCCCAAGCACAAACCCAGAGAGGCCCCTGCCCAAAACAGCAAGGGAGAAACTGACAACAGGGAGGCCAAGGAGAGCAAGAAGTGGTTCCCCAGCAGGCGCAAGAAGCCCACGCAGCCCAACGGCGTGGCCGGCTCCCTCTGCACAGAGACTGCCGACGGGGAGCTGTTGGTGGGGAGGAGGCCCAAGGAGGGCACCTGCACCGACCCCTCAGGTGAGGCCTCTGGCCCCCAGGCCTGCAGCTGGCACAGCAGGTGGTGGGGGGGGCTCGGGGCTGGAGGGGCCCTGCTCCATCTGCATTATCCTCCCGTGGCCTGGAGCCAGACTCTCAGGGCTCTCCAAGGGGAGCCTTGCCACTGATGCTGTCCCCAGGATAGAAAGTGCTGGAACAGCTCGGGGACGGGTGGCCAGGGAGCTATTACTCCTGCTGACTCCAGGGTCAGAGAGGCCCCAGGGAATTCGGGAAACTCCGGTGACATTTCCTCCAACATTTCCTCCAACGTGGAGAAGCAGAGGTACAGGCAGCCACGTGGCAGGGCGCAGCCAACCTCCCTGAGAGTCTGCGGCGTGTCCTGCAAGGCTGGTTCCTTGGCCGTCACCTGACATCAGGATCTGACCTGGGCAAACCAGCCTGCCCACCCCAGCCCCGGGTTTGGCTCCTCCCTGCGTTTGCCCTGCAGCTCTCCCGGGAAGCTGGTTCCCGGCAGCTGGCCGCTGCTGTCTCCCCAGAAGCTGCTGGAGGTTCTGACCTCTTTCCCACTCTGGAGCAGCACCCTGTGTGGCCTTCCCAGAGGCTGGTGGTGACACCCACGGCCACTGCCGGTGCCTCTTCTGCTCTCAGCAGCTGAGCCTGGGTTGGGCGTGCCTAGGGAGTCGGGGGTCTCCCTCTGGGGCTGTGGGGCTTTGCTGCAGCCAGACCAACTTGGCCAGCTGGGCCAGTGGCGATGGCAGGGCCCGAGGTCCCTGTGGGTTTCCCCAGTGATCCCGGGACTCCGGCCCCTCGGGCCCCAGCTGTGACCTGACCAGGGCTGGGGTGCCAAGACCACAGCCACACTCCACCCCTCCCCACCGCACCCCCACCCGCTGCAGGGTGCCCACTCGGTCTCTCCTCAGCACAGGCCCCGGTGCCTCTGGGAATCAGACCAGGGAGTGCATATTGACCGCCGGCCCCCCACCTTGAGTTTCCGCTCCTCCGCTCCCCCTCGGCTCCCACAACCAGCACAGAGGCTGCAGTGCAAGCAGAGGAGGTGGGCCCAGGCCCAGAAGGTGGTGGTGGGCCAGGATGAAACCTGGGGGAAGGGGTGGCCCCGCCCAGCCCCTCCCCAACCCCCAGCTCCCGACCAGATGCTGTGCTGCTCTGCCTCTTGTTTGGAGAAGGGTTGCCATGGTGAACACCTGTCAGAGAAGGGCGGGGGTGGGGCGAGCCCACCACAAAGGCGCTGTTTCCCAAGTCCCTAGCGGAGGTGCAGTGGAAGCTTTCTCTGCCTTCAGCCCCTCACCCTGAGGTGCTGTTTCTATAGAAACCAAAGGCCATAATGTCGTCCCCTCCTGCTGTCATGTCACCGGCTGCGTTGGGTCTCTCGGAGGTTGTCCCCTATGCAGAGGCTCTGGCCAGCCACTGCCCCCCGGAGGCCCCAGGCTGGCCCCTATGCAGAGGCTCTGGCCAGCCGCTGCCCCCAGGAGGCCCCAGGCTGGCCGTGTTCTCCGGAGGCGCCTGCCCCAGGTGCCTGAGGCCTAAACAGTGAGCTGGCCCCAGCAGCGGCCTGAGGTGCCAGCCCCACACCAGTCAGAGGTGTCTGGAAGGGCCTTGTGGGCGGGCAGCCAGAGCCTGAGGGCCTGGAAGCCGGTCCCTTCCTCTCCCTCCTGCCCCTTCGAAGATGCAGGTGTCTGCCCCCCACGGGCCCTTGGGGGCGGCCTCCAGCCTCCCGAGCGTTGGGGGCTGCTGGGCTGAGCCTCAGAACCTAGGCCGAAGGCCTCGGTGTCCAGCTGGGGGCCTGGGTGGGAAGCGCTGCCCCGCGGGACTGTGGTCTGGAGGGCCAGAGAGGCCCCTTTCTTCAGCGGCTGGAACAACTTTCCACCAGGCCAGCCCAGGCCAGCGGAGGCCCCAGCGCACTGCCGCCCCCGGGGCCCCACCCTGTGTCCCCCTGGCCCAGGAGGGCTTCTGGGCCCTAGCGCTGATTTGGCCTCTGCCCTTTTGTCTCTGCTTCCCTCCTGCTGAGGCAGAGCCGGGGCTGATGACAGGGTGGGAACGAGAGAAAAACAGAAAAGCAGAGAGCTGACAGCCTGTAAAATCGCTTGATAAGAAGTATATAGTTGTCAAACAGCATGCAAATTTTCGCAAGCCCAAGTGTGGCCCTTGGGAGAACCTCCGGAAATCCCTTCAGGGCCGGGTGCAGCCGGGGTGCGGCCTGGCGTTGGAAGGCCCACAGCCCCCTCTACTGGCCGCGTCCAGCCCCGTCTACTATTTTTTTCTCCAGAGCTGGGTGCACTTAGGGCTTGTCCCCAGCCTGCCTCCTGCGTCTCTCCCTGGGGACCTCCAGCTGGGCCCTCTGGGGCAGGGACCGCCCAGTCTCAGGGGATGTTGGTCACAGTAGAGCTTGTTAAAGCACAGTGGAAAGCCTTTATGTTGGGCCCAGGAATCTGCATTTAAGCAAATGCCCAGAGTGGTTTTCCCTGTTTAGAGGTCCCCAGAGCTGCAGGTTTGGGGGACACGGGAAGGCTGCCTGACTGGGGAGGTGTTCCAGGTGCTGTCCTCCTCCTCCTCCCCCAGGGAGGTCCCTGGGAACAGCCTACACTTTTTTTTCCTAAAGATTTCATTGTAGTTGTTTTTTTAAAGATTTATTTATTTATGCATACAAGAGCTGGGGTACAGGCCAGAGTCCAAGGAGGTGAGAGGATTCACCAGAGACAGAGTGAGGGGTAGAACAGGGAGATCAACTGAAACACACTGCTGAGGAGAGCAGCGGGGAGACAGGCGTGGTCTGCTGCGCCATGTGGGTCCCTCCCTGGCCGGGGATCGAACTCTTGCTGCAGTGGCTGTGGATGCTTCATAGTGCGGCGCTCAACCCGCTGCGCCAGCAGGGAGGCCCCCGGCCTTCACTCTTGAGCTCAGTAAGGAGAAGGATGAAAGTGCAGCCCCTCCCTGAGCCCCTGGAGTGTGCTGGTGGCCACGGAACTGGACACTCGCTCGGTCTGGTGGCCTCTTAGCCTGATGACACAGCTTCATAGACAAGGCCCAGAGGAGCAGGCAGGTGCGTCTGTGGTCACACAGCATGCGCAGCCCCTTCCCAGCTGTCTCCAGAAGGTCGGGGACACCATTTCTCCACACCTGCCAATGCCGTTTGGGAAGACCAAGGCCTGTGCCCCTGGTGTCCACCAGGAGAGGACGAGGGCCGTGGACATTTAAATCCCAGGGTGCGTCTGGGTCACCTTCCAGGGCCCCGGGCAGGCGCCTTCCTCTTAGAGGTCTCCTGTGTAAGGTGACATGGTGAGGGTGACTCTCCTGGTGCACAGGCGGGTGGGCCACCTGGCCGTCCGTGCTGTGGCCTCCAGCTCCTGGCTGTGGGCAATCGGCTCCACGTGTCCCCCGGGGCAGGAGGCCTCAGGTCTCTCTCCTGGAATTCTGAGCCTGTCTCGAGCCGAGGAACTGCCCCTGGGGTTCTGAGCTCCGTGAGGGACCTGTGGGCCCCCTTCCAGGCTGCGGCTGCCAAAGGGCTGTCTCACCAAGGTGGGGGCTCGAGATTCATCGTCGCCCCTGGCGAGTGTGGACAGGCCCCAGCTGTGCTTAGAAGCCGCAGTCAGATGGGATAAACCCCGGCACTGGCAGCACCGGGTCCAGGCCCCACTGCATGGCGGAGCCCCGTGGGCACCGCTGAGCGGCTCTGGGGAAGAGGTAGGCCTCCTCACCTTGTGGCGGACGCATAGCCCCCCACCCTGCTGCTCTCTCTGGGGCCTGGCGGGGCTCACGTCACCGTCCGGGCAGCGAGGGCGTGACTGCCACCGCGCAACATCTGTCGGTGCACCTGCGTCGCCGTGTTCCTGCCGGTATGAGCCCTCCCCGGGCTTGCCCCTGCCTGGTCTGTCATTCACTCAACAAACACCTCGGCAGAGTCTGCCCTGTGCCGGCCACTGCTCTAAGCGCCTCATCCGCAGCGAGCACAGGAGCCAGCGCCCGTGCAGCAAGCGCTGTGCTCAAGCAAGCAGGCAGGCAGGGCCCTGTGGCTGGGCCGAGTGCAGAGACCGGGCGAAGGCAGGGCCGGCCCGCGGGCATCCGGGGGGGTCCAGGACGGGGCGTGCGGAAGCCTAGCAGGAGGAAGAGCCCCTGGTCCTCTTTGTGACCTCCCGGACATCAGTGTGGGGTCCTGGTGCCCAGGCCAGCTCCCCTTCCCACTCGCCACCCACTTCCCGCCCCGCCTGGCAGCCTCACCTCCGTGTCGCCTCCCTGTCTGCATCCTCTTGCTGGTGGCCCAGGAGGAGCGGCAGCTGCCACCTTCCAATTCGCAGCTGCAGGGGTGCGGGAAGGTGGTGTGAGTGCCGGCCACGGGGAGGGGACCGCCAGGAATAGCAGGAGCAGCGTGCACCTGGGGGCCCAGCCGGGCTGCATCTGGCTGGCAGCCCCCCACCAGGGGGGCGGGTGTCTGCCCTGAAGTCCAGGGCTGGGCGGCGCTGGCCTCTGCTTGGTGGTGCCGCCAGTGGACGCGATGCAGGGGCCTGGGAGGAGGAGAGGGTGATTCTTCAGGCTGGGCTCCCGTCGTTTTTTCTGCCCCCTTCTTTCCTCCCAAAGTGTGTTCCCCATCCTCTATCTTCACCATCCCCCCAAAAGCCCAGAGTCCCCCACAGCGCTGACTCTTGGGTCCTTCCCGAGGCGCAAGTCTCTCCTCTCCCAGCTTAGGAGGCCTGCATGGTGAAAGGAAGCAAGAACGGATCTGGAAGACAGGGTTCTGGCGCTGGTGGCCCCGCCGTAAGTGGGGTGCGCTCTGGGGACCACCCCCAAGCACGCCCACGTGGCGCCCTGTGAGCGGGGTTGCGGGCGCTCAGCTCCTGTGATCCTCGGCAAGAATTTTTAAGCCACTGATGATCGTTGCTGGTTTGGGGGTCCTGGCCCTTCCCCCACCGCACTGAGGCCAGGAGACGGCAGGCCCCCACGTCCCAGCCCGGGGTCGTCGAGCTCAGGCTGCGAGACAGGCAGCGCCTCTCTCTGGCCTCCTGGTTTCGGGACCTGGCGGCTTGCGGAGCAGCGGCTCTGAGGGAGGCGGTGAGCCCCGCGGGTAAGGTGCGGCAGACCCCAGGAGGCAGCCCGCTGAGCCCCGACCGCCCTCCTTACCTATGCCCGTTGTCTCCGCAGGTAAAGTGCCGTCCAGTCCCGCCAAGACCAGAAACTGCGTGGTCTCCTGAGCCCGGCCCGCCGCGGGCGGGACTTGGATGCCCCGCCCCGCCCTGCGGAGAACACGGGTCAAAGCCTGCACCAGTTTGCACACCGGGCCCCTCCTGGCCTCCGACCCAGCAGCCTCCATCCCGGCCTCGGGACCTGGGCCCCAGACGTGAGGGTCCGCCGCAGCCCCGGACTATCCCACCCCCCAGAGACTGTCAGCGGCTTGGCGGGGCTGCTCCTCCTTGTTTACATGAACAGAAGCCCGGCTGGTGCCCGCTGTCTGCCTGAGCCCCTCCGCGCTGGGCCCGCCTCACCCTGCAGGTGTCTTTATACCTTAATGCGGGGCATCACCCGGGCAGCGCCAGCTCTCAGGCTGCTCCTTCCCTGGGCTTCCTGGTGCTTCTGTTCCCCCAAAGGGTTTGGTGGAATAAAAAGAAAGAGGACCCGGCTCTGAGCCAGGGATCCCGGTTCCCATCTTGCTTTAGCCTCTGAGCTCAAGGCCAACTTTCGGCACGGGCCTCCAGGGTCCCGGTGCTGCTGTGGCCCTCCTGGCCCACTCCTTGCAGGCTCCCACACTGCGCTTCGATTCGACAGGGGAGGCCTCCCCCAGCTGGGGCAGATCTTGGTCTGCCACTGTGAAAGCCTGTGTTCTGGGTCCCCTTCCCACAGGCACGGCCCAGCCGCCCCCTGCGAGCAGCCTGGGCTTCTGTGCTGTTGCCTGCGGCCAGCCTGTCCGGGCTCTTCTCGAGCCTTGGCCTGGGAACCCTCCCTCCCCAGATCAGCAGGCCTCGATGTGCTGCCCTAGGCAGGGAGAGGAACTTGGACCAGGGCTCAGGTTCTGGGGTAGGAGCCTGGGGACAGAACTGGCTTACCTTTCCCCAAGCCCCGACGATCCTGGGGAGCCCCACCAGCTGCTCCTGGGACATTTCAGCAAAGACCAGCCTCAGCCTCCCGCCAGAAGCCAAGATGTGCGTGCAGCCTGCACACTCCCCAGAGCATCGTGGCCCGACTGCCGTGGTGACCTCGGTGGCCAGTGGGGAGACCAGCTGAGACCCACACGCTGCCCCTCCCGGGGGCTGGGAGACAGTTATGAATGCACAGAGCAGGTGGGTGCCAGAGGGGCGGAGCTGAAGGCTGCAGCCTCCAGAGGGGCCCAGGGCAGTCTCAGCCCCTTCTGAGCCAAACTTTGGGGCACCAACAGCACCTGGAGGAGGGCCAGGGAGTCTGGGGGCACTGCACTGGGGCCCAGGCGGCAGGCCTCGCAGAGGAACCCGGCCTTTGGTGTGGGGAGAGGGGGGGCGGAAAGGTGAACCTGTGTAGTGGCAGGAAAGCATACGGAGCAAGTTCGGGATGGTTCTTAGCAGACGGTGGGGGTGGTGGTGGTGGTGGGGGTAAAGGAGAGTCTTGGAGCCCTCGGTGGCTTTTCATGCTTTATTTAGTAGAGGTGGCCAGGTACATGGCAGGCAGGGGTGCTGGGAGGCTGGCAGGCGTATCTCACCTTCTCGGCTGCTTATTCTCTCTCTGCTGCTCGTCAGTACTGTCGGTCGGTCCTCACAGTTCTGTCTGTTGGTCCTCACAGTTCTGGCATCCTCATGACACCACCCATTTAAGCCCGTGTCCCAACTCAGGTGTGCCCACTTGCGCATGCCCACCCTGGAATGCTCGCAGCACCTCAGGTGTCCATCATCAGTAGTGGGAGGGTGGAAAGACCTGATCAACCTTTACCCTACAAGGATGATTCTCAGTTTCTTCCTAGAAACCAAGGGCGGGTGGGAAGACCATATATCAAAGAGGAAGCCCCAGTGAGCTTGGAAGAACGCTGGCTCCAGGCTCCTCTCCCCCAGGGAGGCCGTTTCTCACCCCATGACCCCCTGCAGAGGTTTAGGCAAGATGGCCTCCCCGTGTCCCCACCCCAGCTCTGAGATGCCAGGAACATGTCAGCCGTCTCAAGATGGTTGAGGATCTGCAGTCATAAAATCCGACCCTTAAACATCTGCTTCTCTGCTGAGCTCCAGCCCAGCCCGCCCGGCCTCCTGTCCCCATCTGTTCCGGCTCTCACGCAGAACTTGGGAAACGCTTGCTCTCATCCAGTCTCAAGGGGACATCTGGCCTTCCCAGGGTGCAGTGTGCCCTCGGCCCCTCACAGCCACGGCGGGGACATAGGCTCTGTGCGGGGAGCTCCAGGGGGAGCAGGACCAGACCTTGAGACCTCTCCTCCTCGCTCCCCTGCCAGCTTGGCCGCGCTTAGGGTGGGGCCTGGCTCTGCTGCCCCAGCCCAGCTGCCCACTCGACGTTCACTTCTTTTTTTTTCTTTTTTTAAAAGATTTATTTATACACACAAGAGCTGGGGTACAGGCCAGAGGTGTAGGGGTGAGAGGATTCACCAGAGACAGAGTGGGGAGCAGAACAGGCAGACTGACTGAAACACACTGCTGAGGGGAGCAGCGGGGAGGCGGGAGAGGTCTGCTGCACCATGTGGGTCCCCTGCCTAGCCGGGAATCGAACTCGTGCTGCAGTGGCTGCAGTTTGCCTCATACTCCTTTGCTTAACCCACTGTGCCACCAGGCAGGGCCCTCGGCATCCACTCCTGTAGGCTGAACACTACAACACAGGTCCTGGGAGGGGGTTTCTGTTCCCTTGGGGGTACCTGGCAGTGACCACTCCCTCTGCCTGTGTAGAACCTCATGGTAAGGCTAAAAGAAAAAGGAGCCCTTGAGATAGGTTGGAAGAAAGCAGGTTTTTTATTTCTTCCCAGGCTGCTTTTCTCAGGCCCCTTCTCGATGCTGCAATCACAGGCAGGTTTCAAACAAGAAAGGCTAGAAACGAGCCCTTCCCAAAGTTGAGTTTTTCTGACTTGGGATGGAGCCTCACAAAGCCATGCAACCAGCACAGGTGTCATGGGCCCACTCCTCAGGGGAGGAGGTACACGGCGCTCCCCGAATGCAGATCTGAGCCTGGTCCTCTAGCTTAGGTTCAACATGAGTGACACTTGGGCCTCCCTGGTGGCGCAAGGGGTTAAGCACCGCACTGTGAAGCATCCACAGCCACTGCAGCAGGGTGCCACAGGGTGTAGCAGACCTCTCCTGTCTCCCCGCTACTCCCCTCAGCAGTGTATTGCAGTCCATCTGCCTGTTCTGCTCCCCACTCTGCCTCTGGTGACTCCTCTCACCCCCACACCTCTGGCCTGTGCCCCAGCTCTTGTGTGCATAAAAAAATAAGTCTTTAAAAGAAAAAATTAGTGACACTTTGGAGCTGCAAGATTCTGTTGTGGGAGGGGCCGCCTGCCTACACACTGGGGTTGCCTAGGCCATTCTGGCCACTCCCTGTGACACCCCTCTGGCATAGACACCAAAAGTTCCCAGGGCATTGCCAGGTGTCCCTGGGGGTGGAATGGCCCCAGCTGGCACTGATGGTGCTTTGCTTCGCTGGGCCGCCTGGAGCTTTCTCTGACGCTGTGCCCCATGAGGAACCCCTGTGCCGCCACCCACTTGGCCCGGACAGGTAGGCTGACAACGCACCAACATCAGCATCTTCCCTCTCCGCTCCACTCACCCAGCTTCACTCTTCACGGCCGGCACTCCCAGAGCAGGTGTGTTTGTGTGCACACATCTGCTTTCCCTGCTCAGCCCTGCCGTGTGCCCACCATCCCCCATCCTCGGTCTCTTCACGCTTGCACGGGAAGCACCACCGGACTTCCCTCTGCACCCCGAGTGCCCCCTCCAGCGGAGGCAGGGCTGGCGCACAGCCTCCCGCACACCTGGCAGGCCAGGTGGGAAGCGCCACTTGGACTGACAGGCCCCATCCTGAGCAGGCAGCAGCAGCAGCTAATCAGCTCATCCCCTGGCTGGGCGCCAGTCACATGCCCTGCCCTGAGGACCCAGCGCTGTCACCATGACGGCTGCTGCTCCGGGATCAGAGGCCTTTTTGTTGTTTTTAAAGGTTTATTTATGTATGCACACAAGAGCTGGGGTACAGGTCAGAGGTGTGGGGGTGAGAGGACCCCAGAGACAGAGCCGGGAGCAGAACAGGCATATCCATTGAAACACACTGCTGAGGGCAGCAGCGGGCGAGGCAGGCGTGGTCTGCTGCACCCTGTGGGTCCCCTCCCTGGCCGGGGATCGAACTCCTGCTGCAGTGGCTGAGGTTTGCTTTATGGTGTGGTGCTTAATGCACTGCGCCACCAGGGAGGCCCCTGTGCTTCCTTTTAAAGACTTAACAGGCAAGAGCAGGCAGAGGAAATGGGCCTCCACAGTCACACATTAAGACCTGGGAGGAGGCCTCCCTGGTGGCGCAAGGGGTTGAGCACTGCACTTTAGGGCTTCTGCAGCCACTGCAGCGCGAGTTCAATCCCCAGCCAGGGAGGGGACCCACAGGGTGCAGCAGACCTCTCCTGCCATGCCCGCTGCTCCCCTCAGCAGTGTATTTCAGTCAGTCTGCCTGTTCTGCTCCCCACTCTGTCTCTGGTGGATCCTCTCACCCCCCACACCTCTGGCTTATACCCCAGCTCTTGTGTGCATAAATAAATAACTTTTAAAAAATGACGTGGGAGGGCTGGGGCTCTCTGCGCCTGTAAGGGCGCCTCCACCTCCTGTGCCTTCTCCAGCTGGCAGCCAGTCGGGAGGTCCTCACCCAGAAATGGGCTTAAGTTTGACACTGTCCTGCTGCCACTGCATAGCAGCTCTGGGGGCAGATGTCCATGTCACAGGAAGCCGGAGAAAAAGGCGAGGACAGGCACGCAGAGGCTCCCTGCCATCACCCCTGCTGCCAACACACCGGTGTGTCCGATGGTGCGTCCCTACAGACTCCGCTGGGAACAGGTGGTGTGGCCCCAGAGGCCCCTGGGCCCTGAGCACAAGCAAAGGAAGAGTATCATGCCCTGCGCTGAGAAGCAGGAACCGGGCCTCTCCCTTGGAAGCGTTCTCCTGGGCTCCCCGGCTCCCTCCCCCTTGGAGGGGTTCTCCTGGGCTCCTGGCTCCCCCACACCTTGGTTCGGGTTCTCCTGGGCTCCCCGGCTCCCTCCCCCCCGAGGGGGTTCTCCTGGGCTCCCGGCTTCCTCCCCCTTGGTTGGGGTTCTCCTGGGCTCACTGGCTCCCTCCCCCTTGGAGGGGGTTCTCCTGGGCTCCCTGACTCATGTCTCCTGGGCAGGTCTTGGAAGGGGGTGGTTGAATGAGGAAAGGCCCTTCTCTGCGGCATGGGAGGCCTTATTCATCTAGTCACTCAGTGGGCATTTACTGTGTGCCAGGCCTGGGGATGAATGGCCAGTGCGGAAGGTGCTGGTGGAGCTGGTAGAATTAGGGATTTGGGGTGGTGGGGGGCAGGGAACACGTGGTGACTGTGAGGCCATGACTGGAATCTCCAGAATAGCAGGCTCAGCAGGGGCCCCCACTTTGCCCCCTGTTCACTAAATGACCCAGCTGCAGCTTCCCATCCTCACCTTGTTTAGATTCTGCCAATTTCCAGAATCTGGGGAGCAAAGCAGTGGCACAGTGGCTACCACACAGGGCTCGCTCACTAGAGGGTGAGGGTTCCCATTTCCCCCTTGGACTTTCCCTCCAGGGGCCCAGCTCTTCCTCCCCACTAAACAGTTGGCATCAGGGCTGACTGCACCCCACGCACAGCAACTGTCAAGGCCCAGGTTCTGTTTTTGTTTTAAGATTTATTTATTTAATGGGGACCACAACTGATGTCAAATATATATAAATAAAGGGGGAAAAAAGAAAATGAAAAAAAAATTTATGCACATAAGAAGTGGGGTACACTAGAGTCGTTTGTAGAAACATGGATGGAGCTAGAAGGGATGATGCTCAGCAAAAAATGTCAGAAGGCAAAAGAAAAATACTGGATGGTTTCACTCCTAGAAGAAATATAAGGGAAGCAAGCAAGCAACCAAGGAAAAGAATAGTAAGGGTAAAAAAAAATCACAAATGCTTTGTGGAGGGGGGAGGGGGAAGGGACTGGGATGAGGGCAGAAAGAGCACAAGGGACTGGGTGATGGTGCACAGGTGAAATGGTGGTGGGAATTCCATGGGAACCACAATTGATGTCAAATATATATAAATAAAGAGAAAGGAAAAAAAATAGAACTGGGGTATAGGCTAGAGGAGCAGGGTGGGGGATTGGAGGGAGGGGGGCACTGTGAGAGGAGTCACCAAAGACAGATGGGGAACAGAACAGGCAGATCGACTGAAATACACTGTTGAGGAGAGCAGTGGGGAGACAGGAGAGGTCCGCTGCGCCATGTGGGTCCCCTCCCTGGCCAGGGATTGAACTCGCGCTGCAGTGGCTGCAGATGGCTTCATAGTGCTGCACCCCTCGCGCTACCAGGGAGGCCCCAAGGCTCAGGTGTTGAAAGAAAGGCAGAAGAGACCCCCAGAGATGCCATCTGGGAGCCGCTCTGCCTGGCAAGTACGGGTCCCCTCCAGCAGGCCAGCCCCATGCAGTTCGCCTGGTGCAGGTCCGGGCGAGGAAGATGTCCCCAGCCTTCACTGGTTGTGCAAAAGTCACACCACTTTCTAGAATGATACTTTTGGGTACAATAAATGTAATTTGTGCGGAGAAACCTTCATTTAAACATAAGACGTAAAGGGAACCCAAGTCAAGGACACAGCACATCCCGCACCCACACAGCCACCCTAACGCCCCGCGCAGGCTGCACCCACCCCGTGCCCACCCTGCGCCCACCTCGCGCCCACCCTGCACCCATTGCTCTTCTCGCTCGCCTCAGTGACCGCAGCTCCCGCTGTTCCCCAGATGGACTGGGAGAAGCGCCGCGACCCGTGTGGTGTTAGGGTTGGGAACCCCAACTCCTAGCCTTGGTTCCTGGGAAGACAGAGCACCCGCGCCTTAAAGCAGCGCGGTGAAATGCTGCCACCTCGTGGCCAGCTGGCGTGCCTTTCTCTCCTCTGGGTGAGAGCCGCCCGGGCGATGGCCGCCGCCAGGGGGCACCGACCCATCCTCCACCGTGGACCTCACCCAACCTCACCGACAGTTCCTTCTCTCAGTTCCACCGGTGATAAACCTGGACCGGCTCCTTGAGCTCTGTCTGCCTAGTGTCCTTACCTGTATCTCCCCACATAGGGCGATTATAAAATTCTCAGGACAGTGCCCAGCACCTGGCCACTCCGGCATGCACCGTGCACTGCCCAGGGCTGCCTCCCTCACCCAAAGAAGAGTGGAGGGCCCGGCGTTTGGTTTCAAGCTCTGCTCTTTTTTTTTAAAGATTTATTTATTCATGCATACAAGAGCTGTGGTACAGGCCAGAGGTGCAGAGGGGGGTGAGAGGAAAAGACAGAGAGTGGGGAACCAAATAGGCAGATGGACTGAAATCCACTGCGGAGGGGAGCAGCGGGCGAGGTAGGAGAGGTCTGCTGCGCCATGTGGGCCCCTCCCTGGCCGGGGATCCAACTCGTGCTGCAGTGGCTGCGGATGCTTCATCATGCTGTGCCTGGACCCCTGCGCCACCAGGGAGGCCCCTCCAGGCTCCGCTCTAACTGTCTGAAATTCTTAGTAATTTTCAAACAAGAAGCCCTGGCTTTTAATTTGCATCAGGCAGGTCTGGCAAATTATGAGGCTGGCCTTTGCCTGGCATAACATGCGCTTAAAAATGTTAGGCTTTACCATAGAAGCTAGATAGATGAATCTGATTCATTAAATTCATTTGAGAAACGAGGAAACGGCAGCACCCACGGTTTCTGCAATTTGCACCACGTCCCACAGCCAGGGGACTGGAGATGGAGAGAGGCAAGTGGCAATCTCTGAGGTGAAGGCAGGACATCACCCAAGCTCCCACCCCATCCTCACATCCCCAGCAGAGCAGACAGACTCCTTGGAAGCAGCTTAGAGAAAGAGGTGGTATGAAAAAGAGCATGAACAGTTGTAGCGGTAGGAGGGAAGCTGGCTATTTTGGGAAGCCAAGAGAAGATTCTCAGAGTAAAACGTAGTGGTGAAGCCATGGAAACAAGGCCTGAGCGAAAGTCTCTTGGAGCTTGGCCACTGGGAGGTCACAGAGGAGTTTCGAGAAATGAGTTTCAACAGAGAGTTGATGGAGGAGATGGTCACAGGCCATTATTTAAGAAGCCGAGATAAGGAAAAAGGACAGGCAGGAGGGAGCCTGTTTGAAAGGGGAGGGAGGCCCATCAGAGGCAGTAACTGAGCACCTCTTTTCCTGAGTCTATAGGGGGAAAGGCATGGAGGTTATGGGGAGCTGAGTGCCCCCCATCCCAGGGCCTCTTCAAGGTAGACATCCCAGGGGCCACACAGCAGCCTGGAAAAGAACCTAGTCCGTGGAATCAGTTAGCCCTTCGGTGCCTCAGTTTCCCGACCTGAAACACGGAGAAAGCATGGTTGTAGCGAAGATTTAACTGCCAGGATTCCTGCGCAACCCTCAGTACAGAGTCTGGCACACAGCAAGTGTCAGGTGGGTTATTATAAACAGCCAGATCCTGATTCTCTTATGAGTCCCCTGTGGGTCCCCCACTAGCCAGCACACAGCGGGGGGCCAGTGATTGCTGCTTTGCTGATGAGCATTTCAGGAAGTGTGGTCACAAAGAATGAGAGGTGATTTAGACAGGCGCAGCGTCTGTCACTGGGCTTGGTTGCAAAATAAATGCTTCCAGGCTTGTCATAAATGCTCTGAGTGTGGCCTCTGTAATCAGCACCCTCTAGAAGCTCCCCTCCCCCAACTCTTGGCCTGGCTGTGGCCATTCCCACTAGGAAGCAGTATCAGCTGCCAGCTGTCCTCTTGTCTTTTGGACTAGCTATCTTTGCAGGCCTCTCCCTCTCACGGCCATACCTTTGGAGAACTGAAGAATGCTTATAAGCACTCTCAAGCATCTCATAGCAAGGAGAGGCCAGTGCCGAGGGTGGAGAAAGTGCTGTGTGCCACACAAATGGGAGCTGGAACGGCCCCAGCTGGCTCCATCACCCCATGCGTGTGGGTCATTGCAGAATTGTTTGCAGAAATTCCCATTGCCTTGGATTTTGTCCAGGCCAATGCAATGTGTTCAGGGATCACAGAACAATCTCTCGAGGGAAAAAAAGGCAGGCCTGTTGCTTGGAGCACTTTTGGTAGCCATCCAAAGCACTATCACTCATTAAATCTGCCTTCCCCTCTAGCCAAACGCCAACAGTATAGAACGCCATATAGAGAGCTCTAAGAATAGCATTGCACTCCAAGAATGAGCCACTCTCGCCCCGCACAGGGCCCCACGCCGAACCTCTGTACTCTCGAAACTGGGTGAGCTGGAACAAACACCCAAAAACTATCTCTCCCCAGTAGCAGGCAGAGGAGAAACAAGAAAGCAAACACAGGCCAGCACCCCGGCTCATTGTTCTCTGCTTTGGGCTGCCTTGCAGGGCACTGCCTTGCAGTGCCTCAGTTTCCCGACCTGAAACATGGAGAAAGCATGGTTGTAGCGAAGATTTAACTGCCAGGTTCCTGCGCAACCCTCAGTACAGAGTCTGGCACACAGCAAGTGTCAGGTGGGTTATTATAAACAGCCAGATCCTGATTCTCTTATGAGTCCCCTGTGGGTCCCCCACTAGCCAGCACACAGCGGGGGGCCAGTGACTCCATAGTCACCCACACATGTCAGCAAGCGCCAGGCCAGTGAAGACAGAAACCCCCTCCACGCCCCAGAGTTCAGGGACTCCACTGAGCTGAGCAAGCCAGACCTGGAGTCCTGGAACAGGTGGTCATTTGTCATTTGCTGTGACAGGAAATGGAAACCCTCATCTTCCACCATAAATATTTGGTTGATTTATGGCTTCCTTCCCGTAAGTATAGAAAGTGAGGGAAGATTCCATCCAGGCTGCAGTGTTGAACAAGGAGAGCTCAAGGAGGGCAGACAAGCCTCTAAACCACAGCTGCTTTGCTGGAAGGAGACATCTGTGTGGCTCTATTTGTAAGCGTCTGGGAAGATCTTCTCCTTCGTGGTGGTTGACTTTGGGGTTATGGGGAGCTTTTGTTTTCTACTTTTGAATCTTTCTGGATTATCTGATATCTTCACTTGGTGTTACTTTTATGATGAGAATAATGGTATTTTAAAAAAAGATTTACTTATGTATGCACACAAGAGCTGGGGTACAGGTCAGAGTCACGGGAGGTGAGAAGATTCATGAGAGACAGAGTGGGGAGCAGAACAGGCAGAGATGGACTGAAATACACTGCTGAGGGGAGCAGTGGGCAGACAGGAGAGGTCTGCTGTGCCATGTGGGTCCCCTCCCAGGCCGGGGATCGAACTCGTGCTGCAGTGGCTGCGGTTGCTTTGGCAGGCAGCTATGCTCACCACTATACCACCAACGCACACTCTGCGGTTGCTTTGTAGTGAGGAGCTTAACCCCTTGTGCCACCAGGGAGGCCCCAGAATAATGGTATTCTTATTTGGAAATGGCTTACCTATTCTCAAGTAGGTAGGCTAACATTACCGATTTTCCAGTTTTCTGTTTTGTTTTTTTTCTGGGGGAAGGAAAGCACACTCAGGTGGAGTGGACAGATAGCCAAAGACAAAGATTAGAAGTCTAGGTGACTCCCAGGCATTCCTATCCTGCTCCCTGCCCCCTGCCCCCAAAAAGCAAAGGTGCAGGTCCCCATACATCAGTCACCTCTCTTTGACTAGGTAGCCCCAATTCCTCCTTTAGTCCTCCTTGTAGATGTGGTTCCTGGGACTGAGTCCTGATCCCTCCCATGTTCTTCCAGAAATCGGCACCCTGATTATCAGTTTACCTGTTGGCCACCCCCAGTAGACAGATCTCTGAAGGTAGAGGTGTTCTATTCATCTGTGTAGCCCTTGTACTTTAGGAGAATGCTTCCAGGCTCACTAAAAATCTACTGAAAACATTATTTCTTTGGGAAACTTTTGTAATCAGAGCAATTTAAGGGATACAAAGGTGAAAGAAACCACTGGTTTTCAAGGAACTTACAACTGAGCTGTGTCTGTGAAAAAACTATAAACCGAATATTAGTTGAAGGGTTTAAACAGAGGTACAAATAACCAATTAGGTTCTGGACCACAAGCATTTCTCATTCATCGTTTTCTGTTTCAGAACCCCCATACTGGAATGTGAGTCTGGGTTTTGTGCATGTCTCTGTAAGAGTCCTGGTTCTCGGGACCTTTATAGAATATGACTCATGATCTTTATTCTGTCCTTCTGCTGGCAGTCACCCTAGACATACCTGCCATTTAATCTTAATTGATGTTTGTGAAATGCCTGTCTTCCTCACCTGAAAGGCTGTGTGGAGCATTATTACTGTTACAGTGGTTGTTTTATTATTAAAGCATTGCCAATGAGGTTACACAACAGCTTGGATCAGGAAGCGAAACAAGGGCTGTGATCCCATTGAAGATACAGGGGATGGGGATTCGCGATGGTAAAATGTTAATTACCCGAAACGGAATGCAGGCTGGAGTCCAGCACTGGGCTGCTGGAGATCACGCCAGTCCCAGAGGCCAGAGTTGGCTCTCTGGCAGCGGGTCCTAAACATTCTGCCCTCCCCTGGCTGGAATGTTGGATTTACTTCACTGAAAGCTGCCACAGAGAAAGAATCCGATGGCGAAGAGCCAGGAGCACACGTCCTGAAACAGCTTAGGGGGCTACCCTGGAAGCTTTCCAGGAACTGAGGGCTGTTCCATTTGCATGCAATAAATTATTTATTTTAAAAGCGATGCATTCTCTATCTCTTTCTCATTGTTTCTAGCTCTCGAGGACGCTATCCAAAGAGGAACTGGAGAAGGGTGGGTGGGGGTAGAGGGGAGAGGCTTGGCAGAATGGTAGACGTGTACAAATGTCCACTTAGAAAGCTGAGAAAACGGACGTAAACGCTGATGGGCTTCTGGCCAGGAAACACCAAGATTTAATTTAGGATGGCGAGGACTGAGTACTGGCGAGTAGGAGGAATAGGTAGAGGCAATGGCAACCTCGCCTTCGCTTTAGTCCCCAACAATGTTGTCCAGAAACCTATGGAGGAATGTGGGTCCTGAACGAAACGTTTCAGATGATGGGTTGGCTGACAGATTCTGAGCTAAGGGAGGCCCCAAGGCTCTGGAGTCAGAGAAACCTAGGGTCAAACCCGGGTTCACCAACTATTTTCTTTCTAGTTGGCTGACCTTGAGCAGGTTTCCTAAGTTCTCTTGAGCTCTAGTTTCCTACCTGCAAAATTTAATGGCAAAACTCACAGATTTAACCAGATGCCACCTGTAATGAACTCAGTAGAGTGGTTGGCACAAAGCAGGCACCCAGTAAATGGTAGTCACTCTCGTCAACCTCAAGCCAGAAGACCAGAGCGAACCCCAACTCCCTCGCAAACAATTAACTGTCTCAGCAAAGCCAGAGCTGACCGATGCGCCCGTGTGGCCAATAAGGCGTCGGGAAAGAACTCAGTGGTGTCAAACCAATGGCATTAGGCCTTGTTGCCGGACGGGTTTTCTGGCTGTTCTACCAATAGTTTGAAGATTTGACTCGGGAGTGACATCCTGACAGTCCAATGACGCACAACTAGTGCGCACTCGGCACTTCGGAGGGGATAAATCAAGGAGCCGGCACGTATAGATTCCGTTATTAGGCAGAACTGGATGGAGAGGGGACCCTAGGGCGACAAGAGCGAAAGCGAGGCACAAATGCGCTAAAAATAAAAAAAAAAAAAAGGGAAAAAGTAGACGATGGTTGCGCCCAATGAGCTCGGCCGCCATCATGCTCTAGTTTCCCCTTCGACTCTCCCGGTCCGCGACCGAGGAAGCGGCCTCTGGGATGCTGAGGGGGTGTGTCCCCGGATGATTGGCGCAGACGGCTCAGCCAATCCTCGCTCGTCAAACGGGAAGCACTTGGCCAATGAGGGGCGATGGCAGCGGCGAGGAATTGGAGGGGCGGAACCGCGGCTTGACGAGCATAAAAGCCAACCAGTGAGAGCCGAAAGCATCCTCCCGCTGACCAATGGGACGGGGTTCGGGGCGGGCCCTCGAGTGTTTGTGTTGTGGTTTTGGGGGAGGGAGGCGGAGGGGAAAGTTTGTTTATTTTGTTTTTAGTTTCTGGGGTCCCCGTGTTTCTGGGAGGTGAGGCGGGAGGGAGTGACCCCCGCGCCCCTCAGTCCCGCTTACTACGTCGCCTCCACAGCCAGCGAAGGAGCGGGGACCGCGCGCCTCGCCTCGCCGCGCCTGGCCTCGCAGCGGAACGCCGCGCACCCGGAGCCGGCACGGCTCGGCGGTGAGTGAGGACCGACGGCCGCGGCCGCCTTCCCCTCCCCCGCGGGCCGCGCAGTCGGCGCGGGGCTGCCGGTCGGGCGAGGACCCCGCGGGCGCGCGCGGCGCGGCCGGCCTGTCAAGCCGAGGCGCAGCGTGTGAGCGCGCGCGGGGCGAGGGCCGGGGGCGTGAGCGCGCGCGGGGCGGTGGGGGCGGCGGCGGGGCGCGCGCGGCGGGGGCGGGCGGTGCGGGCCGGGACCCCGGGCGGGCGCGCGGGGCGGCGGGGAGGGTCGCCCCGAGGGGCCGGGCGGGCGGGCGGCGCGCGCCGCTCCGGGCGTCACGCGCCGGCAGGTGTGAGCTGGGGGCGGGCTTCCGGGCGCCGGGGGGCCGCGGCCGGGAGGGGCTCGCGTCGCGGCGGCAGGCCTCCTACCTGGCGGGGGCGGCGGGGGCGGCGGACCGCGCCGCCTCTGGGGGTGCCGGGCCCGCGTGACGCGAGTGCCCGGCTTCACCCGCGCGGGGTCCTTCCCGCGCACCTCCGGACCCCTGCGCGCGGGGCCGCCTTCCAGGGGCGACTCAGACTTTGCTCGAGGAATGAGGGGCAGGGGGGCGGCCCCGGGAGGGTGTTGGGTCCCGGGAGGGTGTTGTGCCCCGCGCCAACCGGGCGCCCCCTGCTTGGTGTCACACCGGCCGGTTTACGAGGCGACAGCGGGCTAACTACGCCGTCGTAGCTGAAGACATCAGTGCCGTGGCCCTTGGCAGGCGCCTTCGGGTCCAGCCCATCCTTGCTCCTTCGGGCACCGGTGCCAGTCTGGGTCTCTCCGTGCTGCTTGCTTGGCTCACGTCTCTTTTGGCTTTTATTACTTTTTCCGCCTCTGGGCTAGAGGCTGAGCGAGGGAGAAGGCGAATTTCGAGTTGGTCATTTCTGTTACGATAAAACCCAAATGATACAACAAAATTGGCCAGAGAGATTTCTCCAGTCAGTGAAGAAAACGTCATTAGTGCCCCCCCGCCTGCATCCATCGCGACTGTTAAGCAGACAGAAAAAGGTGTAATAGGAATCTTCCATCTCACATTCTGTGAAAGTTTAACAATAAAGGCTGTTTCCTTCATCGTTGTGGGGAATCTCAAATAGGATGTTAATTTCCCATTGATTGGACGAACCTTGGTGAGCTTGGCTCTGAAACTGTATTCTTTTGGCCGTGTTATGTAAATACCTATTAAAACCCAGAAGTTGTAGCACATTGTCTTGCACCTTTACGGTAGTGGGAAGGGTATGAATGAGGTAGTAGGTCCTTGCACTAAGGCATGTATCCCGCACAAGTCAGATTGGCTTTCCCACTGGAGTGTGGTGACGGATAAAAACAATGCCTTTCTATTTTCTTGTTCCTTGACCGTTTTTTAAAGCGCTTGTCCCAGACATCATTATTTGAACAGCAGTTTGTGATAGGAATTAAATGAAAGAAGAAACCCCCGTGCTGCTTCTCTAAGATCAGTTAAATGTCATGCCCCTGAAAAAGAAACTCCCTTATTTAAATGAAAGCACTAAAATGTTTTAAAATCAGAACACTACCATTTGTTCAAATGGTCGTAATGTTAGCTAACATTTATTGCATGCTTACCATATGTCAGCCTCTTCACACTTTCCCCTTAATTCTTGCTATCATTACTGCTTTATGGAGAAGAAAAATAACCTCTGAAAACCACACAAGTAGGAAGTTCAAGGGCACAGGTTTAGTCTCCAGTCTGGTTTCAAAGCTCGCACTTGTCCCATTTTGCTCCTGGGTTAACCAGAGGAAGAAAGGACACCAACATGTGTAGAGATCTCAGATCCTTACTGCTGTGATAAATCACTCCCATGTGCCGGACATTACTTTGGGACTGGCATGTTGTTTGACACATTAGAGGGGCACAGTAAATGTTAGCTGACTAAGCAGAATTTCAAAGGTAATGACTTTGGGTTCATGTTAGCAGTTGAATTGCGCAGTTTAGTTTAATGGGACAATAAGAATGTGAATAATTCATGTGCAGAAATCCGTGCTCTAGAAGATTACTTAAATGAAGCAACTCATAGGGTCTTGGAAATGTGTTCCAGTTGGCTTCGTCTAGTCCTGCTCATCTGTGCTCAACTGTGCTTGTGTTCTTCCTTTCACCTCCAGAGTTCTGAAAAACGCAGCTGTCCTGGCTGCTTCCCTTCACTGCCCAAGTCATTCTTTGGACCTTGGAATTCTGGCTCCCACCTCACCTCTCCACTCACTGAGGCTTTTTCCAAAATTACCAGTGGCCTAGTGGATACATTCGCCAGGGCATCCTCTCAAACTTTCTCTTGTTAGTTCTCCCTGCAGTGATGTTAGTTTTCTAACATCATCTATCCTTTTTTTTTTTTTTTTTTTACCTTTTGGGGCTTCAGTCCTTTCCTGACTTCTGTTCCAGAGAGAAAGCAAACAGACACAGGCTATTTTTGTTATTTTCTCCTCTTCTTGGCAATATTATTTACAGTTGGGACTTAACTCACCTACGGCCATGTCTGACCTCTCTTGCATATCCCAAGACCACATTCATCTTCCCCTGCTGGAATTCTTCACTGCTCCTTCATCTTCATTCTGTGTCAGGTTAAACCTACCTTTGCTTAACCTGCTCTCTCATCAGATTTTTCTCTATCTTCCAGTGGTGACGTTATTCAAGTTTGCAGCCCTGTGGTGCTTGGAGGGCTTCCTGGTAAACTCCCTTACCCCAGACCCGGGGTCCTGGTACTCAGCTACGTGTACTGACCCCTGCCCCTTTGTTGTCCCTCAGATTCAGAGACTGAGGGGGAACTACGGTAGTTGGGGCCCTTCGAACCCCATCATGTATCTGGTTGAAACCCCTGGGAGCTCCCCATTGCACTTAGACCCAGTTGAGATTTCATTTTTATTCTAGGAGGTGCTGCAAGATCTGACGCCTGCAGGCCTTTCCAAATGCCTCACTAGTCTTGGTGCTTAACACCTCCTGGCATTCTAACTCAGGGGTCCGCCTTTCAGTTCCTAGGGTTACCCACGCCTTTTCCTCCAGGTTTGCATGCCTACCACTCTGCTGACTTGGTCTGCTCACTAGCCCCCCCAGTACACCTTCTTCCCCCTACCTACCCAACTTCAGGTTAAAGTGCTACTTCTCAGAGGGGTTTTCCCTGCCCCCACCCACCCTCAGTTAGGCCTCTGACTTCTTGCTGTTTCGAAACTCTCACCTCTGTCTGTCTTGTTTCCCACGTCTCCAGAGCCTAGCGAGTGTCAGGCATCCAGCAGACCTCCAGTAAATACTTGTTGGCTGTGTTGAGTCTGGCTTTTGCTGCTGTTTATCGCGCTCAGAGTTTCTGCTGGCCTTGCCTATTTCCTTCTTTCCCTGGGACTTGATCCCACTGCTAGAGGCCCTTCCACGCAGATGGACCAGACTGCTGAAGTGGGTGCCCATCCCGATCTTCTGCGTTGTACCTCTGCCCGGGAGCCCAGATCCCTAAGCCAGGGGCAGTCTGACGGAGACCGGAGACTGTGCCTGAGCTGGCTGAGACCACCAAGCGTTGCACCTTGGATCTCCATGCTGGGGTCAGCGCTTTGCAGCTGTTCTGCTCCCCTCACCTCACCCTGCTCTGATTTCTGCCTCCGCTCCCCACCCAGCGTGGGACTTGTAAAGACCTTGTATACTTTCCAGCTGAGCTGGCTTACCCTTTGACATTTACCAGCCTTTTGACTTTGACAACTGCCTCCAGTGTCTTGACCTGCCACTGGCCCCTGCGCCAGGCTTCCTGAAATAGTGCTTTGTTTATGTTTCTGCCCCCTCCCCAAATCTACCACAGGCACTTAGGCTGGAAAACCTTCAGTGGCATTTCATTGCCTGGAGGACTTAAACTCTCTAGCCTGTTATTTAAAGTTCTCTGGGCTAGCACTGCCCAAGAGAAGTAGAATAGAAGCCACAAATGGGAGCCACATCTGTAATTTAAAATTTTCTGGTAGCCGCATTAAAAAGGTAGAAAAGGATGCAATTGATTTTCATACCGTTTTATTTTCTTTATTATAGCCCCAGGTTGCTATTTAAAGATATAATCAGTAAAAAAAAGAATAATAATTGAGGTAGGTGTTTTTTTGTTGTTGTTTCTCATGTTCAATCTTTGAAATCTGGAGTATGTTTTTCACTTAATACTCAGTTCTGGCTAGCCACACTGCAAGTGCTCTGGCCACATGTGGCTGCGGCCACCATGGTGGACATGTAGTTCGAAACCACGTCCTCTACGTGGTAGCAGTGCCCCGCCTGCATAGTGCCAGCTGCTGGTCTTTTGATTAACACTACCCCCCTTCCTTAGAACCAGCTTCCTTTCCCAAACACACGAACTTTCCTTGCTCAGAGACCAGGGATCCAAGACATCCCTAAACCCCACCGTGCCCTCCTTAGGGGCCTTTCTAAACATCCGTTTGTTTGTGTCATTACCCTTCTGAAGGGCAGTTACTTCTGTATCTGTCAGTCCCATCATCCGGTCATCAGGAGGGCATGTCACCATTGGCAGGCCAGGGTGTGGGCCCGCGGGAATAGCTGCCTGATGAAATAGAACCAGAACCAGCGCCAGCGCCGTCCCCCCTGCATGTCCCGGCTGATCAGTGGCTCTTGCTCTCCTCTCGGTGTATGGCCAACTCCCCGCTCAGGACTGTGAGGCCCTTGAACACAGATCTTTGTTTTGTTCATCTTCACGTCCCCAAGAGAGCACCTGACCTGACTGCTAGGAGGTGGCCTGTTAAGTATTTTAAATGAATGAGCAAATGCTTCCTCATGTTTTGTCTTTCCAATTAGAAACTAAACGCCAAGCCCTTTGAGACCGTGAATCATGAAGGAGTATAGGGCATGTTTTCTCGATTCTCTTTATAGGAACATTTCTTCTGAATGAAGATTTGCCTTTCAAAGAATAATTCTGCCTACATATTGTTGTGGATTTTTTGGCTGGGTCAAAATGAGGTTTGGCTTTAATTTAATAAGACTTAATTTCTTCTGTGGTTTGTAAGCCAGCTCTGAAAGCAACTTCAAAAGAAAAGCTCTTTAGAGTTAATGCTTATTCCTCCAGAGTGAGGGGCACGGTTGGTTACTGGAAAGGCACTGAATTAGTTGAGGGTGCTAGGTGGCTTGTCTTACAGACATTTGCTTGAGTACCTACCATGTTCCGAGAGGGATTGACTGACCATTCAAAAACTGTGATCGTATGAAAGAATGCCTCTTTTACTCAGAGGCGAGATTTCATTCCTTGCTGCTCCCTTATGCTTGACTCATTTCTACGTGAGCTGCACTACCTTGTGTTCTGTACTACCTTGTGTTCTGTTGTGCGATGTCTCCCACTAGATTTTCAGTGTCTCAGGAGCAACACCATGCTGTAGTCATCTCTACACTGTGCCTGCAATGTTTTGGGCACTCAACTATTTGCTGAATAACCTCCAGTAAATTACTTAGCTCTGCAGAACCTCAGTTTTTTCCTTTTGCAAGCAGGTAATTTTCTGTCTCAGGATTGTTAAAACTGCAGCGAGAATACTCTTTTAAACTACCTAACTCCTGTATGTTATGCCTCAAATATAAAGCATCTACCTAAAGAACGTATGTAGACCCTATATCTCCCCTCCTTTAGAGTCCCCCGAACCCTGCCACCACATTCCCCCAATACAAGCGTCTTGGGAATGGTACCTGGTCTTCAGCGAAGAAACTGCCTCATTTCCTGCTGCTCTCTCCTTTGCTGCCTGTTTTCTTGCTGTGCGGACCCTCTTCTGGCTCCTAATGTGTATTTCTCCCTCCTCAAGGTCTCCTTGCCCTAGCTGTCCCATGTCTTAGCTTGAACCAAGCCCCCTCCCCCCCCAACTTGTATGCTCCAAAATGGGGCCCTGCCATCTGTGTGCACTAAGGCAAAGTAGACTCTTAGTGTGAAAGAACTTTAACAGAATTAGTGAGAATAGAGAGGGAAGAGAGGATGTTTTTCCCCAGTAAATCCCCCATATTCCCCATTCCCTCATGGGCAAATGCCGAGCCAAATGGGGTCGATCTGAAGTGGGGCCACTAAAGCCTACAAGCATGCCACAAGGCTAAGGTATCTTCAGGTAGGGGACCATGGGAAAGGGGTTCTGAAGCAGGTCTCAGAAAAGGGGGACAAAAGCAGATACTACGTCAAGATAACGTCAGCCACTGTCAGCCTCCTCATGGGTCTCGCCTGCATGTCTCCTCACCAGCAGTGCCAGGGTGCAGCTTGGGCTGCAGAAACAAGCATGTTCCTCTTAGCCCCCTGCTTTCCATGTTAGGTAACTTAATCTGGCTTCTCAGCTCCATCCCCAGTTCCCAGAAACTAGTCTAAGGCAGCTGCATGAAAAGTGAGTGGGGGAAATGGCGCCTCCCCTTAATGGAGGTGTGTCTATAACAACCCCTCCTTTTCATTTCTGGGTGCCCCTCAGCCTCCTGCTAACACGTGCACCTCCACTCCTACGCCCACTGATGTTCACTGATGCTTCTTTAATCCTCAGAGCTCACAGAGTCCTTCTTCAGAGATTCCAAATCACCCCCACTCCAGAGTAGGAGATGTGCTCCTCTTCAGCCCGTTTAATACAGCTGTCATCACTCATCGACTCTCTCTGGGGTGTCCCTTCTGGAACACCCAGCACAAACAGAAGTGTTTGTTTAATGTTCACACTTTTGTCACTTGTACCTAGCACTGTAAGTTGCACATAGTAGATCCTCAATTAAATATTTTCCAGATAAGTTAAGAGAATTTTAAAAGACTAAGTTATTCTGCAGCCTCCCCGTTGGCTCAAGGGTTAAAGTCCCAGCACTATGAAGCTGTCTCCAGCCACTGCAACATGAGTTCGATCCCCAGCCAGGGGGCTGACCCACATGGTGCAGCAGACCTCTCCTGTCTCCCTGCTGCTCCCCTCAGCAGTGTCTTTTAGTCAGTCTGCCTGTTCTGCTCCCCACTCTGTCTCTGGTGACCCCTCTCACCTACCCCATACCTCTGGCCTGCATCCCAGTTTTGTATGTATAAATCTAAAATAGGTCATTCCAACGGTTTAAATTCATTGCACCAGGGAGGCTCTTTCCTTTTAAAATTGTCTCCACTTTCTATGTTTTCTTTACCTACATTTGCAACGGGTAAACATTATCAGATTACAGAAGGAATATTTTAATTAAAATTTTATTTAAAAAAATTTATGCATTCAAAAACCGGGGTATAGGTCGGAAGTGTGGGGTGTGAGAGGAGTCACCAGAGACAGAGCAGGGAGCAGAACAGGCAGAAGGACTGAAACACGCTGCTGAGGGGAGCAGCGGGGAGACAGGAGAGGTCTGCTGCGCCATGTGGGTCCCCTCCCTGGCTAAGGATCGAACTCGTGCCATGTGGGTCCCCTCCCTGGCTAAGGATCGAACTCGTGCTGCAGTGGCTGCAGATGCTCCAGAGTGCTGAGACTTAACCCCTGCCCCACCAGGAAGACCCCTAATTAAAATTTAAAATTTTTTTTAGTCATTGTAGAGTTTAACGAGTATCCTTTCCATCCTTATTAAAAATGATCAGGATGGTTATTCCTTTAAATTTTTTTTTTTTTTTTTATATTGGAGACTCATGCAGCTGCCACCTCACTAAAAGTCAGAGTGCACACCCTGGGCTGAATTGGCAGCCGGGGCCACTAGGGTGGGGTAAGCAGAGATCTTTGCTCCCGAGGAGCCCACAGCCTAGTGGGTGAGGCTGACGTGGACACGGGTGAGTGTCGTTTGGTGTAGGTGTTATGGAGACTGCGTGAGGAAGGGGGCACAGGTGGGAAGGAGCCGTCATCACAACTGCAGGCCAGGAAAGTCTTTCTAGGGAAGGCGGCACTCAGCAGGCCTGGAGGAGGAGGCTTTTCAGGCAGAGGGAGTGAGACGAGGAGCGTGTCAGTTCGAGGAGGGTGCACACAGCCGTGTGCTCTCTGGAGCGGATGAGGACTCAGGGCCAGCAGCTGGTTCACAGGTTGAGTGCAGCGCGTCAGGGTCAGACTCTTGGCTAGCCTGCTTCTGAGAACCGGAAAGGACCTGAGAAATAACGATCTGATCCCGTATCACTATTCATATTCATAAAGGCGTCCCAGAGTACCACTCGAAGCTCATCAAAGCCCAGAATGGTGCTTGTCCCTTCTAGTTAATGTACTCGCTTGAGTGTAGTGCCTGTAACTATGCAAATAATGTCGGGTGGCATTAGAAAGTGGGGACTCTTTGAAGCTTATCTGTAGGAGCAGAGTGTAGAGGAAACAGCCTCTCGATTACCCGAAGGTAGTGCTGATCCCTCTACGACCAGATACTGAGCTAGTGAAAGGGATGAAATCAGAAATGAGAAATCTGGATGATTTCTACAGTTTGACTGTCTTTACATTGCAATAGTGTCCAGGCAGTTCTCTGACGAGCATTCGTTTCGTTTCATTGCTCACACTCGGAAGATGCTCGTGAACCTGTTGTAATGTCTGTTAATTTAATACCAATCTTGCATCTTCATTGATTGACAGATGACGACGGACTGAAGAGATAATGTAAGTTAGGGAGCACGATAGCTGTAGTTTATTTCAAGATGTTTAGAAGGAAAGAAAATGACTGCAGAGTTAGGTTGAGAAGGCGACCGCATCTTAAGGTATATAAGGTATATGAAGCATATGGGAAACATTCAGAAGAGAAAGAAAAATGGAAACTGCTTGAATGGAGAACATGGCCAGGAATCACTGATGAAGTTGTTAGCATGTGACCGATGGTTTCCCAAAATCCCCCAACTTGCACATTCTCGAAGGGTCTGAGCTGCCAGGCACACAAAGGTAAATCATACTTAGTGTGAAAGAACTTTAATAAAACTAGAGAGCATACAGAGAGAAAAAGGATATTTTCCCATTAAATCTCCCAAAATGATCCATACCCTCATCGGCATGGACAGATGTCCAGCCAAACGGAGTTGGCGTGAAAACTTGCCGTGAGTCTAAGCACCTTCTCGTAGGAGCTAAAGGAAGGGGGCCCATGGGGTCGGGCAGATTTGGGACGAAAGGAACGACGTCAAAGGACAAATCACGATAACAGCTGCTGCTGCCAGCGCTCCACGCCTCTCTCCTCCACTTATCTCCTCCACGTCTCTTTCTGAGCGTTACCAGGGTGCAGAAACAGGAGTGCCCCTTCTAGCCCACTGCCTTCTGTGATACAGAGCTTCTCCTGGCACCTGGGCAGTTGCATGTCAGGGGTCAGGGGACACGGTGCCCGTGATTAAGTGATGGTCATTGCATGCCACTGCAGTCCATGAGACAAGAGGGAGAAGTGGGGGCTCTCATCTGGGACCCCGTGACCACTAAGGAAGTGTTTACTACTGGTCTTCTCTGCAGCACCCCGCAGGATGGTTTCCACAGCACAGGTGTGAATGATCGGAGATGAATTCACAGACTTGAAAGAAATACAGATTATAACTCTAAATGTTTCAGTTACCAGAGCACATTACCTGCAGTTTAAGGCAGATGGACATGTTCATTAAGCCTGCGGCTTATGAATAGTATAGTTACACTGTATTCTTTCCCCTGAAAGTGGGGTTATTAAATGTACGTATTTTAAGCATACCACCATTTTTTATGATGCCATTTTAGACATGTCTTTTATTTTAAAACCCTGTATACTAAGAGCATCAAAAAATGCAGTGGCCTGGACTTCCTAACTTAGATGCCAGTTAGTATTAGCAAGAGAATTGTCTGGAGCGTCTGCTGGGTTCTGATGTGGAAGGAGATGCAACTAGAGGAAGGAAGCCCTCCAAGGAACTGGCGCTTTTTCCTCCTGCGAAAATCTTGCTGATGGTGTACTGTGCCCAGTGATCGCAGGAGATACTTTATTCAGACGTGTATCTCTGCGAGCCTTCTAAATATACATGCTCTCCGCTCAGGTATACCTTGAGCAACAGATTTCAAAATGATTTTTCACCAACTAGTTTATCAACCTTCTGCTATAAAATTTTCATATTTTTCTACCCAAGTGTTGAAACTTCTTGATGTTTTCGTTTTGCAATTTGGCTCAATCTCCTTAAGCAAACGGCACTCTGATTACTGTTTTCCCCTCATACCATGCACATGGTCTGGAGGCGTTGAAGAGAAGAGGTCTGTGTATGCCCCCGTGCTCCTGATATAAAGCCCAAACATGGCCCAGACATCAGTTTGGACACACCAAGAGACCTAGTGAAAAGGCTCTTTGTAGAAATGACAGAACAGAACAGAAGAATGAAAATGCAAAAGACATCACATCTCAAGCCAGCAAGGGTGGCTTCAAAAACTTTGAAAGAGGGACCCTACTCCCCCCAACTCCCCCCACGCCTCCCCCCTACCACACACATTGAACCTGTAAGCTGCCCTCCTGACTCGGTAACACCACCCTGTGCTCGCCGAACCTTCAGGAGCCAGACTCAACACCGAGGCAGTGTTTGCTTTTGCCACAGATGCTCTCTGGACTTTTGTTTGCTCTACTTAAAAATGTGTGTTTTATCATTTTTTCCTGTTCTAGAATGTCCTACTTTTTAGACCTTGAAATTACTGCTCAGGGTGCTTTTCAGAAAGTAACTCCAGAGGCTTGAGAGGCGTCTCTGCTTTATGTGCCTTACAGGGTATTGGCTCTCCTGGGCCCCATCACGGAGGGCCATGCTCCTAGCACGTGAATCTCCAGCATCGCCTGCCCCACACCTCTTCTTTGCTCGTGTCTTCTCGAACTTTGAGCTTCACATTTTTGCTACCTTGCCATCATCCTGATTCTAAGTCATCCCCGTCTAGATTATTAAGAGTTTCTTACCAGTTTTCCTGCTCCTAGTTTCCCCCCAGAAAACCTTTCCTGCCGCCTCCTTTCTTTCCCCTTCCTGGTCAGCCCGTGCCGTATTTTGCGGCGTCCAGACACCACGTGTGTCTGAGCCCAGCTGCTCTGCTGCTTTCCTTCCGTCAGGGTCGCTCCCTGCTTCGGGATCTGACTTCTCCCATACAGCCACTGCTCCATTTTCTCGGATTCCCCCCCCTTTGGTGTATAAAGGCTACCCCTAATGTAAAATAATCCCCCTGCTTTTGATTTTTGCCTTTTCTCAAAAAGCCTTCTCAACTTTGTCCTTTTTTAAAAATTTATTTATTTATGAATACAAGAACTGGGGTAGAGGGGGGCCTTCCTGGTGGCACAGGGGTTGAACACAGTGCTGTGGGGCTTCTGCAGCCACCGCAGCATGTGTTCGATCCCCGGCCAGGGAGGGGACCCACATGGCACAGCAGACCTATCCTGCCTGGCCCCTGCTCCCCTCAGCAGTGTGTTTCAGTAGATCTGCCTGTTCTGCTCCCTGTTCTGTCTCTGGTGAATCCTCTCACCCCCCCACACACCTCTGGCCCGCACCCCAGCTCTTGTATGAATAAACAAAAAAAAAATCTTAAAAAAAGAACTGGGGCACAGGCCAGAGGTGCAGTGAGAGGATCCACCAGAGACAGAGCGGGGAGCAAAACAGGCAGACGGACTGAAACACACTGCTGAGGGGAGCAGTGGGCGAGGCGGGAGAGGTCTGCTGCGCCACATGGGTCCCCTCCCTGGCCGGGGATCGAGCTCGTGCTGCCGTGGCTCTAGATAGCTTTGTAGTGCTACGACTTAATGCCTGTGCCACCAGGAGAGACCCCCTCAACTTTGTCTTCTAACCTTTATGAAAGTCCTCTTCATCTGGATAGTTTGTTTTTATTGCTGTGATTGTGGCTGTTATGAACAAAGGAAATCGACTTTGCCGGTTTCATTCATTACTTCTAGTGGCATTTTGTAGATTATTCTGGGTGAGCTTTTTTTTTTAAACATATATAGTTATATGGTTGACAAAGGAGGGGGCATTTACCTTCTAATTTCTGAGTTCTAATTCTTGCCATATTGTCCCAGCTAGGACCTCAAGTACCATGTTGTATACAAGTGGTATAAATGGGCTTCCTTCCCCCCCCCCACACACACACACTTAGGGGGAAAAAACACGTCCAACCAAGTGTGATGTTGGCTATATTTTTGCATTCCCCAAACATGCAGGGGTCCCTGCAAATCTCTGCAGGTCTTTCTCTGTGCAGCTTCTCGCCCTAGTACTGTATGCTGCAAACTCCAGCTGCCTGGGCTTTCCAGAAACTCTGTCTCCTTTCTTCAAGAGTTACGTCAAGTTCTCCCACCTGTCCTGTGGCCTGGGGACCTCCCCTAGAGCCTGTTGGGGTGATTGTAGGGCTAACCCTAACTCACCATCATTCACAGTCCATTGCCTTTCCTTGCAGATGTCCAGGGTTTTGAAATCCATCGTTTTGTGTGTTTTGTTTGGTTTTTTTACTGGTTTCATGTGTGCAGGTACATGTGTTCCCTGTTACTCCATGTTTTCTGGAAGCGGAAGTTCCACCTTTTCCTAAAACATCTGAGGAATTATTTAGGACTTGCTTCTAGAGTATGAAATTTTCTTTGGAATTTCTATAAGGTAAAAAAATCTTCATTCTTCCAGTGTGATTTTGATTTGGGGGAGCAACCAAGAGTCATTTTTTAGTTCTGGAGAAATGATCTGACTGGATAATATTGTTTGGGGTTCAGATGAGTTTGACTTAAGAAACTGGCTCGGAAGTGTATAGCAGTTGCAAAGTACGTCCAGCGATGGCAGTCTGGTTGAGATGAATATAAAGCTTCTTAGGTTGTGTGCCTTGAAAAATAACTTTTATTTGAGGGTCTCCATGTTTAGTCATATATTTAGTATCATATATTTTCTATTTACCTTACTGCTTCTTAATAAGCTTTGTTAAATTGTTAAATTTTTATGTGATATTCTCTCTCTAGCTTGATGATGTAAACACACCGATATATGAATAGCTTTGTACACTTGCTCACTGAACTCTGCGCTCTTAACTGGATGGCACATAAATCATGATAGTTGACTAATTTTTGAGCAGAAACCAAGATCACTGTCAAAATCTATTGCATAATGTAAAAGATACACAGTTGATTTTGATGCCTGCACAGCATTATTGACTCCATCATTTAAATTTAAAGTTATTTGTGGGCTTCCCTGGTGGTACAAGGGGTGAAGTCTCAGCACTATGAAGCATCTGCAGCCACTGCAGCATGAGTTGGATTCCCAGCAAGGGAGGGGACCCACATGGCGCAGCAGACCTCTCCTGTCTCCCCTCTGCTCCCCTCAGCAGTGTGTTTCAGTCCATCTGCCTGTCTGCTCCCCAATCTGGTGTCTGGTGAGTCCTCTTACCCCCTGCACCTCTGGTCTGTACCCTAGTTCATGTCTGCATAAACAGATAAATCTTTAAAGAAATCAAAGTTATTTGTGTGAGATGTTGAATTTCAGCAGCATGAAAACATACCTGCATGTCTTCCACTGTAGGGCTCACATGACTACCTCGTTCAGAGATGTCCGGAATCTGGAACTGTTGTGTAAAGAAGCAAGGACCGGCCACAGGCCCTAATGGGTTGGTGTATACACTGCGCTATATGCAGCCTTAATCATGGGGTCAAAATCTTTTCCCACAGTCTTTGTTTTTATCTCCTGAAGATCCCAAGAATCCCACTCCCACTGCCCATTAGGAATCAGTAAGAACTTAAAATAATTCCTAAGGGGTTAAATTCTTAGATTTTTGATTTCCAGTGTTGATTTTCTTTAACTTCACATTTTTAGTTAACTGGATTTATAGCTTTACAGTTTTTCTGTAGTAAACCTTAGAGCAGAGTGTGTGATCTTACTTAGTATTCTCTTGCCTTGCTCTTTATCCTGATGTTCAGTACTTTAGTATATTTTTGTCATCTTATTTTCTCTCTTTTTTTCCAGTTCTGTATTTAGTACAAGGAAGATTACCATGGAAATTTTTTCTTTTGCATTATCCTGAGATAGGCTTCTAAATCCCAAATTTACCCTGGAGTTTCACATCTTTTCTTTAATATTTATTTATGCATACAAGCACTGGGGCACAGGCCAGAGTTGTGGGGGTGGGGTGGGGTGAGAAGATACACCAGAGACAGAGCGGGAACACAACAGGCAGATCAACTGAAGTACACTGCTGAGGGGAGCAGCGGGCACAGCAGGAGAGGGTTCACTGTGCCACGTGGGTCCCCTCCCTGGCCAGTGGCAGGGATCGAACTCGTGCTACAGTGGCTGCGGTCTGCTTCATACTGTGTTGTTTAACCCAGTGCGCCACCAGGGAGGCCCGAGTTTCACATTTTTATATTCAGTTAACTTAGAGTCCATATAGCAATGATGTCTTCTTACGTACGCACTCTGATGGCCACATAATTTTCATGGAGCGTGAAAACCACAATTTAGTCAATTGTACTTGTAGCGATGCATTATCCTTGTCCCCGGGGATATAGCAACACCCAATTTTGCTACTAGTGTTGCTTGAAGGAATGTTCTGAGATATTTTTTAGCCTTTCATTTCTTTGAGTATAACTTTGTGAGAGTTCCTTTAGACAGAAATAATGTGAGCTGGTTCTCCCCCTGCTCCCCCATCCCCCACATTTATTTAAAAGGGTTTCGTGCTGCTTTCCTGTCTACCACTTGAGTAGGAGATTCTTGGTTGGCTGCATTGTCTTAGCATTCTCTCATTACGTGAGCGGTACATACACAGGACTTGTTAGTTCCATGAGCCAGCTCTGTACACCATTTGTTAGAGGTCATCCTTCCCGCTGGTGAGAGAGAGGGCACTGTATTTGTTTATTAAAATGTTCATTCTCTCCCTGTTTTTTCACATGAAATCACCTAATTCCTCTTCATTGGAATTAATTGTAGGTCTTAGTCCTTGCTTTAATCTGGTTTTGTATTTTTCTTTCTATAAGGGGACCTTTGAGCTTCACAAGCTTTTGCTACCGCTTGTCATTTTGTCATATAATAGAACTGATACATAACCGGCCGGGGTACAGTTTTGTTACTCGCACTTGTTGTATTCCTTGATTCTGTGTATGTTCTAGATAACTTCATGGATTCTGTGGCTTCTTTTTTTTTTTTTTTTTAATTTTTTTTTTTAAAGATTTATTTATTTATGCATGCAAGCACTGGGGCACAGGCCAGAGGCGTGGGGGGGTGAGAGGATTCACCAGAAACAAAGTGGAGAACAGAACAGGCAGATGGACTGAAACACACTGCTGAGGGGAGCAGCGGGCACAGCAGGAGAGGTCTGCTGCGCCATGTGGGTCCCCCCCCTGGCCGGCAGCAGGGATCAAACTCGTGCTGCAGTGGCTGCGATTTGCTTCGTAGTGCGTTGCTTAACCCACTGCACCACCAGGGGAGGCCCTGTGGCTTCTTTTTGATTAATGACTTAAATTGGTGCTTGTTAACCTATCAAATCTGAGTTTCTCTCTGATGGATTAAAAGATTTCTTCTGCCACTTGTCCCCCACCCAGCATAGAAAGAAAAGAAAAGGCATAGGACAGAGGGTGCTTAACTTCTTCCTGCCCCATCCAGATACCATCTTCTGCCAGAGGTGATCTAAAGTTGCCTTCAGAAACAATTTGATGTTGAAGGGGTAAAAATATTCCAACTAATAATATAGATTTCTGGATATTCAGCATAGAGTATTTTAGTAGTGATAAGTTTTAGGGAAAGAAATATTTCAAATTAATCTATGACTCCTTTTTAGGAAAAAAGGATAGATCTTAGTGAGGTTGACAGCCCTTTTAATAAAACCCATTTTTAGGTGCACAATCTCTTACTGGAAACTCCAAGGGCCGGCTGTAATTTGGAATTCAGAACTTTTTTTTTTAGAAAGCTAGTAAGCTGCATTTGCCACATGTTACATAATGCCCCTGAGACACAGCGCAGCCCTTCATAAGCCAATACACTAATATTTCGGCAGCCAGAGCTGTGACTCGTCTTACTTTAACGGGGAGACTATAAATAGTATCATGTCACTTCAGGTCAGATTTGCTGCCAGTTACGTTCAGATAAAGTTCTTGCCACCAGTGAATTCAGAGAACTCGTGGTTTCATAAAGTTTTGGATTTGGGGATGTGGATTATGGCCTGATATTTATACTTTCTTAGCTCTGATGTTTAGTTCCTATTGTTAAACTTTCAGAAAATGGAAACCTGCTTTCCTTTTTTTCTTCTACAGGATATGAGATTAAATCTGTTCTCTCCAGGCCAGTTAATGGAAATTAGGACACCCCTACACAAAGCTTGGTGCTGGAGGCAGCTGTCACTGTCCCCACACGCGTCTTGCACATCACTGGCTCGATGTTGAGAACCTCGTAGTTCCCTTCGTCATGCTCCGCTCAGATGTGCTCGGGCTAATAAAAATAACATGAAACCCTACATGTGCTGTGTTCCGGGAATACGGTTCCGTGTCAGGTCGGACGTTTCACGAGGGGCAGCCTGCTCTCTCTCTGGAAGGCTCTCTCCCATTGTCGGCCGATGCCGTGAGCTGAAAAGCAAACCTTTGTAAAAGGAATATATGCTGATGGTAAAACAAAAATCCAAAAGGTACAAAAGCATACATACAAAGGCAGTGGAAACTTCTTTCTGGCTTGTGACACATCTCAGCCAACCAGCTTTTGACCAGTTGCTTTTCATAGCTTTTCTGGGGGTTTGCGTCCCTTATAACTAATTTTTTTTTTAGGTTCAGACTTTCAGGAAACAGTTTGAGAAATTCTGATTAGGCACCATAACCTAACTCGGAATGATTTTGTGTTCCTTGTGTGTTAAACTGTGGAAATGACCTTTTCTAATCTAGCAGATAAGTATAAATTTTATTTCTAGAGCTGTTTATTGACATTGCAAACAGTTGAAACGGTTGCTGAATAGTTTCAAAGTGTTATTATAATTAAATACATGTTTTGAAAATTAATTGTTCCAAGTTGAAAGTGTCTGAGTGTTATCTACGCATAGAAGTCAAAATATAATGACTTACTGTATTGAGCAAAAAATACTTCTTTAGAGCAAAAATACCTAGGTAGCAGCGACAGTGTGGTCTCCCGAAAGGAGTGCTTACTAAAAGTATTTTCTTAAACCGTGATAAATAAGAGCACAAAGCATAAATAAGAGCACAAAGCATCAAAATATGAGTGTCTGGACAAAGTTGCAAGTATTTCATTTCATGTATAATCCAGATGATTTTATTGTTTCGTTCAACAGACATCTGTTGAATACTAACTATGTCAAGAACTGACCTCATAGTCGAGGGGGCTGTCCAGAAATTGCTCTGGGAGGGGAGAGGGAGGGAGATTGAGAACCACTTTTCCTGAGTCATAATGAAACTCTCAGATATGCCCTTTTAACTAGGGCGTGCCTAATAGAGATCCACTGAAATGTGTTAGATTTAAGGTCAGTCTCAAATTGTTTGTTCTCAAGTCCCTAACTAGCAATTCACCCACCCTATCCCAGCTCCCTCTGCCCCCTTTACCCATAACCACATAGGGTCTGGCTTTTTTCCCAGTCCATGTACCTGGCACCATATATGTGAGACAGCAGAAATAGTCATCAGCGTTCCAGGTCACCTATTTTCAGGCTTAGACTACTTCAAATATGTTTTTTGCAGAGTGCTTTTTTTTTTTCCTCAGTGAGAGTTATGCACTCCCTCTATTTCTTTATCTTTTTATGAACCTTGTGAAGATGCAATGCCTTGAATTGAATAGGAGGTTTTCTGACATGGGTGGAAATTGTGAGAGCTGGACTAGAGCGTTCTAAGACCTACTCGCTGGTGGGGTCTAGGAATCAGTGGTTACTTGCCTTTCAGTGGAACTTTGGAGGGGCTGGGAATGGGGGTCTAGGACATTGCATAGCGTCCCTGGACATAGCTGAAGGGAAATGCTGGTTGATAAAGGGAGACTTGACTATCAAATTGATAGTAATAAAATGATTGACTAGGATTAACGTAAGAATAATAAGCAAAAATCTGATGTAAAGTCAAACAAGGAAAATAATCTTCAAAGCATCAATAGTCCGTTGTTGCAGAACACTGGACGTCCCTCCTCACTTTGCTCCCACTTCCAGCCTCGCTGCCCCTCCAATAGCCTCAATGCTGCTTGCATTGTATTACGTTGGCTTTTCTTTTGCTTCACAGGGGTAGACATTTAGATCATTGATTTGCTATAAATTTCCATGTAGACACCACTTAACTATGTCCCATAGCCCTGGCATGAAATTTTGTATCATTTTCCAATATTTTCTGACTTGCTTTGTGGCTGCTGCTTTGATCCATGTGTTACATATAAATTTGTTTCTTTCCAGATATTTCTGGGTTTTCCAGGTATCTTTTTGTTACTAATTTCTGATTTAAAATTCTGTTATGGTCATAGAACACATATTATCTGACTTGAACCAGTGAGATTATTGAGACTATTATGGTCTTCTTTGGTGATGTTTTGTGGCTCTTAATGTCACGTTGTTCAAGTCTTTTCAAGTCTTTTATGTGTTCTTACTGATTTTCTTCCAGTTAGTCAATTTCTTTTCTTTTTTTTTTTTTTAAATTTATGGTACAGGGGGTGAGAGGATCCACCAGAGACAGTGAGGAACAGAACAGGCAGGTGGACTGAAACACACTGCTGAGGGGAGCAACGGGGAGACAGGAGAGGTCTGCTGCGCCCTGTGGGTCCCTTCCCTGGCCGGTGGCAGGGATTGAACTTGTGCTGCTTTTTACTTCATATTGGGGTACTTAACCAGTTGCAGCACCAGGGAGGCCCCCCGTTACTCACTTTCTAAGAGGAGCATTGACGTTTCCAACTGTGATTGTGGATTTGTCTATTTCCCACTTTCATTTTTACTTCATGTATTTTGAACCTCTGTAATTAAGTATAAACATACTTAGGATTGTTACAGTTTTTTTGATTACTTGAACCCTTTATACTTATAAATTGCTCCTTTTATCTTTGGTAATAACTCCTTGTCCAAATTCTACTTTGAGTGACATTACAAGGTCACTCGAACTTTGTGATTAGTGCCTGATGGGGTATCTTTCCCCGTCCTTTTCTTTGTCAACCTTTCACCTTTTTTTCCCCCCTCATTTTAATGAGTTTCTTTCAGATAGCTGATCGTTGGATCTGGTATTGTTTTGATGTGTTCTTGAATTCAGTCTTACCATCTTTGCTTTTTAATTGAAGTGTTTAGACCATTTTCATTTATGTCATTTTCAATATGGTTGGGTTTGAGTCTGCCATTTTGCTATTTGTTTTCTATTTATCCCATCTGTTTCCTATTTATTCTTAACTCTTTTTCTGGCTTCTTTTTGATTACTTTTTTACTATTCTATCTCCTCTGTTGGCCTATTAGCAATAAATCTTTTTTTATTATTTTTATAGTAGATACTCTGGATTTTAAAATATGCATCTTTAATTCTGTTGGCCTTAAAATAATGCACCACTCTATTTATAGTCTTAAAAACTTTATAAAATACGTTGTTGTTTTCCTCTTCTGCTTTAGGCTGTTGTCATGTCAGCCTCTTCTATGTGTTATAAACTCACAATTCATTGTTACTGCCTTTGCTTTTAGTGAAACTTAAAAATCCAAAAAAGGAAAACCCCATGCATTTACTCACATATTTGCCCCTTCTGGTGCCCTTTATACCTCTGTTTAGATCTGAGTTCCTATCATTATTTTTCTTTACCCTAAAAAGCATCAGCATTTCTTGTAAGAAAGATTTTGAGCAGTCAGAATGAATTCTCTCACACTTTGTTGAAAAGTCACTTCCTTGTCCTTCATTTCTAAAGACTCATTATTGCTATCAGATTTTATATGGACAGTTCCTAAATTTCAACAGTTTTTGTTATCTGTTTTGTATTTTTTCTAATGGGAATTCAGGTGTTTTTCTTAGCTTAACCTGTGTGTACTGCACCCCTTTTCTCTGCCTGATTTATAGATTCTTCTCTCAATGGTTTTCAGTAATTTTTTAAAAGTTTATTTTATTTATGCATACAAGAGCTGGGGTGTAGGCCAGAAGCAAGAGGGGTTGATGAGAGGATTCACCAGAGACAGAGTAGGGAGCAGAACAAGTGGATCCACTGAACTACACTACTAAGGGGAGCATCCGCGAAGATCGAGAGTTCTGCTGCGCCATGTGGGTCACCTCCCTGGCCGGGGATCGAAAATCGTGCTGCAGTGACTGCCAAGAGCTTCTCAGTGCTGAGACTTAACCCATTGTGCCACCAGGAAGGCCCTGTTTTCCAAAATTTGATAACAGTTTGCCTTTGGGGTGGAAGAAACACAAAAGATACCACAGCCAAACTCTTCCTCAAGTTGAAATCCCTTCAGCAGTATCCTTGTCAGGAGTGTTATTTTTGTTTAGATACTGGCTCTTGGGCAGCTGTTTGTTTGGGTCTTACCTTCTGGAATAATCCAGAACAAAGCTTTTCTCCACATGAAATTTCTGTTTGTGTCCTCCCTTTTGTGTTAACCAGATTTTTTTCGGATTGGTTTCTCCAAGAACCTGACTTTTTGTCTCCTCATGGCCTGGTCCCTTTTCTCTTTATGATGGTTTGATCCATGCTCTTATAACATCATGGTCTTCTAAATACTCTGACAGTAAAGTAGAATGGCTGTGCACATCAACGTCACTGAATCTCAAAAACATGCCAGACAAAGCAAAGAAAGGACATGCTATATGTTTCCACTTATATGAAGCGCTAAAAAGCAACAACGTACAGTGACAGAAGACACATCAGTGGTTGCTTGGGTCTTGAGTTGGGGGTTAACTAGGGTGGAGTACCTGGGAATTTGGGGGATGATAGAAGTGTTCTATATCTTGATGACGGGGTGTGTAAATGCATCAGCTTTTATCAATCTGTATGATTAAATGGGCATATTTCATTATGAACACACCTCAATGAAGTTGATTAAAAATACAGTGTTCTCAGAATTGAATGTGGTACTGGTTTCACCAGGACAGACTATAATTGTATTACTACATCTCTCCCTCTAGCTACCATTTTTAGTAAGCATTTGATAAGCATCTACTGTAGGCTTGACACAGTCCCAGATGGACCTTGAACAAGACTTGGTCTCTAGGCAAATAGTGTGTATAATCCTATGAACACTCTAATATCTATTTTTACTTTTATTTTGATATTATTTTAGACTCACAGCTACCTCTGTCCCTATTAATAATTCACTTGTTTTAAGGAACGCCTTCATGTCATTAATTAAAGTAGCATTTCACTAAAACCTCTTTCATAGTATTATCAACCCAGATATAATTGCTTCTTCTCCTCTTGCAATTCATTCTTAAAATGCGTTTTCTGTGTTCCCAGTGTCCTGTGTTCACATACTGCAGTGTGAGAATAACATTTACTGTCTCGTGTTGGGGTTTTCCTATTTGTCTGCCCCTCTCTGACTAAACAGAGCCCCCCACTACAGACCCTTAGACTCTTGTGCCCCAGGTCCCCATGTTCTAATAGTTGGGTGTAACCGGCCCTCAGTAAGTGGTATCTGGCTGACTACTAATTAATGAAGGAGGCTGCTTATTCTTCAGAACCCACCGCAGAACCTACTTCAGAACCTACATCTGCTGCAGCAAGCGCTTCCTGATTTTCTGTTCCTCAGAGCTCGGTTAGGTGTTCATCCTGTATCACTAATACCTGCGCTTTCTTCCTCGCGATATGTGGTACACAGTTCCCACATTCAAGGATAAGGCACTATTATTTATAGTAGTGTAAAATGGGAAACGACTTACCTGTCCAGCAAGAGAAACGGATACCTTAGGTATGACTCATTACAACAGTGGAATCTATGCTGTCATTAAAATCTTTTGAAAGGATTTTTAAAGACATGGGAAAATGTTTCTGAGACAATAAGACAAAAGAAAATGCAGGAGACTTTACGTTTGGATTCTTGGGTTTTTGTTTTTAAAGAATATGCTATGTATACACACATGGAGAAAGAACAGTAAATTGTAGATGTTAGTGTGTTTATCACAGATCTGGTTTTAGTTCTTTCTCTTATTTTTGACTTTGCAGAAGGGTTTTGTTATTATAAACAAGAGTGGTTGGGGCATGTTATTAGAAGTGTAGTTGAAAGGATAACGGAGACATGACAAGTGCAACAAGAGGTCCTGGGACAGAAAAAGGGTATTAGTGCAAACACTAGGGAAATCAGATTGACCTGTATTGCAGCAACGTTCACTTCCTAGTTTCACTGATCGCACCAGGGTTATATAAAGCTGTTAATGTTAGGGAAAGTTGGGTAAAGAAGACATGAGAACACGACACTATCTCTATGACTTTTCTGTGAGTCTAAGACTATTTCAAAGTAAAAATAGATATCTGAGTGTGCATAGGATTATACACACTATTTGCCTAGAGACCGAGACTTGTCCAAGGCCCATTCGGGAGTGCGTCAGGCCTACAGTAGTAGATGCTTATTAAATATTTAATGAGCAGATGGAGGGGAAATTGTATATTTTCTCAGTTGCTGCCATCCCAGTGATTTGGCTCAGGCTTCAGCCTTCCCAGCTGGTGTTTGCTCGTACATGCTAGAGCCACACACGGGAGTTCTGTTGAGCATGGCCGGGGCGTGTCGTGCGCTCCGCCAGCCGCGCTCCTGGGTGGCGTGCACGTCCCGGGGGAGGGCGACCGGCAGGCATGGTGGGAGCAGCACCAGGCAGCACCGGTGAGGTGGAGCAGAGGCGGGCGGCGTGTCCACCCGGGGGTTAAAGCATGCTTACCTGAGGAAGTGAGACTTCAATTTGTGACCGTAAAACTCTAGCGCCAGATTTCAAGAAAGGTGAATAACATTCTATCTAAAATGCGGCCCTGACAGAGACTTGGGAAGAAGAGAGCCTTTCCTTGAGGCACACAGAGAACCAGCCTCCCTTCCCACTTACTCCTGAGGACAAGGATAAGGGGAGGAATGGGCGGGCAGGAAGGAGCAGAAAACTGAAAGGGCTCCATTAACCCTTGACGTGTGTTTTAGAATCAATGAAGAGTTTTGTGGGTTGTTTTTTTTTTTTTTAGATTTATTTACTTAGGCATACAAGAACTGGGGTTGGGGTATAGGTCAGAGGTGAGGGGGTAGAGTGAGAAGATTCACCAGAGACAGAGCGGGGAGCAGAACAGGCGGATCTACTGAAATACACAGCTGAGGGAGCAGGGGGAGAGGCAGGGGACGTCTGCTGTACCTTATGGGTCCCCTCCCTGGCTGTGGATAGCTTCACAGTGCTACGACTTAACCCCTTGTGCCACCAGGGAGGCCCATAAGCATGAAGAGTTTTGAACTACAGATTTTTAGCTGTGAATGTAGTGTGTGATTCTGGCGGTTGTTATAAAATGGGGCACATGTTTTTAGTGTCATAGATCTGTGTATATACGTTTCTTCTTTTTAGGTGTGTGAAACACTGTGCATGCTGTACTCATTCTTCTTGCTTGCCAAGTGTCTCACAAAGGAAGGTAACTCCAGTCAGTGCCCCTGCCCCCACACCCGCAGCTCCCTGAGGCAGGGATTATCATTCTGAGTCTTCATTGGGAGTGATTGGGCTGCAGCTCACAGTGAGGTCTCCAAACGAGTGGTAGCAACAACAGCACCCCTCATCTCCTCTGTGATCATTTCTAGAACCCCGTCTTCCTCCTCCAACTTGAATGCTCCCCGAGCCTGCAGTCATTGCTCAGACATTTTGCTGAACCTGTCCATTTTTGAGAACTCAGTGAAACTAAACAGTTTCAATTCCTGAACCCAATCAAGAGGTTAAACCAAGGAAATCATTCCTTGCCCACAGGGAACCCAGGCTGCTCATTTCATATCACTCATACTCTGAGGACTTTCGGCTTCCAGCCTTTTTAAGAAAGGGACTCCGCCAGCCTGTACCTACCTGCGTACTTTTTCGTAGAACAACCTTGAGAGATACTCCACCTTGAATCACAGATGTGCGATCATGGTTTTGGCCACTGGTCGGGCCCCAAGACTGCATTGCTTTTACTTTGCGTGACAGGAATCGGATACACAGGTTAGTAAAAGAGAATTTTTTATTACACAAATGAAAAAATGTTTACTGAAGAAAATTTTTTGAAATTCAGTAAATATGCATTTCCTTTCATCACTGTAAATCCACTACATTGAGATAACATATCCCTGATAGCATCTCAGTAATAATCTTTCATATAAAATAATCTCGCACATAAATTTTTCCACAAAAGTGTATCATTAAGTGTGTATTGCATTGAGATCTGCTTTATCCATTCAGTGTGTGTTGAGACCATCTTTCTGTGTCAATAAACAGATTTCATTTTTAATAACTGCTCTGTATTTCATTATACAGACAGATAATTTTCAAACTGATTCTAGTTTATTACTATTTTTGTTATTGACAGGTTGTAATGAATGTGTTTATATGTCTGTCTTTGCATACTTCCATAGTTAATTAGCTAAATTTCTATGAGGATAATTGCTAGGTGACGGAATTGTTTTTATATGCGCACACACATACACACAAGGACTTTTCATTAAAGTTCTTTTCTAGTCTTAATAGAATTATTTGTGACTCACCACTGATTGATTACTACCAGAAACCAAAGTGTTTTTCTTTTAATGAAAATTTTTACTAAAATAAGTACTCTCTTTTAAGCCTCTCCCTCAATCTATAGAAGCTCCTAGTATTCTTCTAGAATTTATATAACTTTTTAAAACATAACTCCCAGGTGTTTCTGAGAAGCAGAAAGGCTCAGGAACCACTGCTCTGGGTCAGTGCAGCCGTCTTGCCCAACTTTTCTGTCACCAAAACAAAATTTCCTTGAAATCAATCTGTCTTAACTGAGAAATTGCTATCGAAGTTATATTCTAAGCCATAAAGTGTTTTCAGAAGACTTTTTATGATTTTATTATTTAATCCCAAACATAAATTTATTTTTTTTTATAGCAGTTGGAAGAGAGGATCTAATTTGATTCTTCCCAAACAGATAACCAGTTGTCCCCATGGCATTTATTGTACGATGTATGGGACAATAAATTGTTCTGAAATGCCACCTTTATTATGCACCCAATGCCAAAGTGCATATACACAGCTCTGTTTCTGGCTGGTCATACATTCCTGTGTGGTCATACATTCCTGTTTAAATAGTTGTGACTTTGAAGCATCTTTGTTAGACACTTATAATGTCCCTCTCTTATTATTATCGTTCTCAGCATGAAGTCCAAATTTCTTGCAGTAACATATAAGACAGGTATCCTGCCAGCCGCCTCTCCCACTCACCTGTGACCACGCCCTTCCCGTCCGCTCTTTAGCTCCCTTTGTCCCCCCTCTTTTCTTGCTGTCCTTCATCTGCCCTTCCAGATCCAGCAGTGGTTCATCTTCTCAAAGCCTTCTAGACTCCCCCAAAGCTTCCCAGAACCCTTCTACCGTCCTCCTTCATAGTGCTTCGTGCCTCATTTTCTCATAGGACTTCACCTTTTGTCTTGTAGTCAATGCATCTAGCTCGTATTACTCATTACATTCAGTTTAAAGAAACAAAACAGAGGACTTCTTTGCAGAATCCTGGGTACACATTGCTGCTTCAAGTGCCTGCTTGCTTTCTTTGCTCATGCTGTGCAGATTGCATTGCTTAGCAGCTTCCTGCTTAAATTTCAGACCCTGCTCAGGGATCACGCTGGAGGAGCCTTTCTGCCCTTCCTCCTCATCCGAGTACCTGCTTTCCTTCCGCGGGTCCCAGGCCTGCCTGTGTGAGGCCTTCCTCAGCGTAGCCTGCGAGACGGTGTTTTAGTGGCTTGGCTTCAGAATGAAATCATCTAAGTTCTAAACCTGGTTTTACCACTTTTTAGCTTTGTTAGGGGCATCCAATTACTTAACTAATCTAAGCCTCGGTTTCCTTACGTGTAACATGGGGAAAATAACAGTTCTTTACTATAGGTTGTTGTGAAGACAAAATGAAATGTATCTTGAGATGCTTTTGTCTTGTATGTAAAACACAGGTGACCTGCAAGGCTACTACTTATTATTTCATGTCTCTCCACTGGTCTTGTGAAGACTCTCTTACTCATCTCTGAAACCCAATACTTGGCCCAGAGCCTGGCAGGAAGTAGACTGATGAATAAATTACCAGCTGTCCTCAAAACTCTCCCCTTGTTTCACTTTTTTTCTCTGGTGCCATCATTTGGTGTAGCGTCATCTTGAACTTTCCTTCCCATTCGAAACAAAAGTTGTACTGAGTGTTTATCATGAGCCAGGCACTGTGCAAGGCCCTGGCTGAAAAAGAGAAAAAGATAGTCTTGATTCATTGGAGCTTGCAGTATAGCAGGGGAAATGGTTAAGAAATAAAACTCAAATACTAGAATTGATGGGCTCATTATGCAGTTTACTCTTGTTTGTCAAGTTTCAAAATAAGGTTTTAAGTAAATAATTCTGACGTGTCATGTGCTATGAAGAAAATGGCTGAAGGCTGCATTAGGGACTCTCAGGGGGCCCCAGTTGGTCAGGTCGTCTGGGAAGTTTCATCTCAGCTGAGACTTAGATTGAGGAGGAGCCCGTGGAGGGGAGTATACTGAGGGGAGTGGCTCTTGCCCTGCCGCAGGTGAGCAAGGCTTAGCATGGGCAGGACGCTGGCTGGCAGGCTGACGTGGCTGTACTGGCGGAGAAAGAGTCGGGGGAGAGGCTGTCAGAGGCAGGTGTGCAGAGTCCATGTCTCTCGTGGCCTTGACCAAGAGAAGGAGTGCAGGGGTTACTTCTGTACAGTGTGATGCTGCTGAAGACTTACAAGCAGGGAATAAGCTGATCTAACTGACTTCTTTAAAAGGTAGAAATTGGGCCTCCCTGGTGGCACAAGGGGTTAAGTACCGCACTATAAAGCATCCACAGCCACTGAAGCACGAGTTCGATCCTCAGCCAGGGAGGGGACCCACATGGCACAGCAGACCTCTCCTGTCTCCCTGCTACCCCCCTCAGCAGTGTATTTCAGTCGATCTGTCTCTGGTGAGTCCTCTCAACCACACATATACACCTCTGGCATGTACCCCGGTTCTTGTATGCATAAGGAAACCTTTTAAAGACAAATTAAAAGGTATGTATCTGAAAGACAGGCGGGATGCAAGGATGAGAGTAGAGAGGTCAGTTTGAGAGCTATTACAGTAGTTTAGGCAAGAGATGATAGTAGCAGGAGAGGGGGCGAAATGAGCAGACATTTGAGACAGAGTCAGTATGACTTGCTGGTCAATTGGAAGTGGGAAAGGAGAAATCTATAGGAATCAAGATTTATGACTCGAAATCTGTATATTGTGTTATCTACTAAAGCAGGAATGTTTTGGGAAGAAAGTCAAGAGTTAAAATTTAATTATATTAAGTTTGAGCTGCTTTGAGGCACCCAAGTAGAAGTGTTGACTTGGCTTTGAATGAAGGAGTGGATAATTGAACATAGGAAAAACAGAGCTCCACGCAAGGTGCCAGCCCGCAGATAGAGACTGGGGGCTGTCACTGACAGACAGATAGTTAGATCCGTGGAAATGGATGATGTCATTTAGGGGGCAAGTAAAGGGATGGGAGCTTGCAGTTAAGCTCTGAATTAACATTTTGAGATGAGGTCAGAAAAGTTGAAGGAGCAGAGGAAGAGGATTTAAAAACAGAAACAAAACTGGGAGCCGAGTGTCAAGGAAGTCATGTATCCGCAGCCAGTGCCTTGTGTTCAGTAATCACTGGCTGAGTGGAATCGAGAGATTATTTCAAAAAGGGGGAAATGAAGAACAGAATTTAGTGCAGCCGAGAGACCCAGTGAGAAGAGAGCAAGAACTGCTCATTCTGTGGCGGTGTGGACATGGCTGGCGATGGGGCAGGGGCTGTGCCAGAGGGACTCGGCAGAGCTTGCATGGGAGTAGGGCGGTGAGGAAAGGCGAAGGGCATTTTTTTTAATCCACTTCAGCAGCGTGTGGCATTGAAGGAAATGGAGGAACAGAGTAGGACCTGAAAGGGGAGGGGACAGGGGGTCAAAGAATTTTTGTTGTAAGGGGGCAACCTAGCGTGTAGATGTATACAGATGGCAATGGCCCGGGAAAGAGTGGGTGACGGCTGGTGGATAAAAAGCAGTAATTACACGACTGAGTTTCTGAGTAGCAAAGAAGGGTCAGAATCAAGAGTGTAAGTAGAGGGGTGGTTCTTCCAAAGAAGGAAGGACCCTTCTGTTGAAACGGGGAAGGAGGGAAAATAGATTCAGCTTCTAGTGGCTTTATGTAACTGGTCATGAGGAGTTTCTAGTTTTCATTTTAGGCTTTTTAGTTCTCACTGAAGAATCAAGAACATTGGCTAAAGGGAGGGGAGGATTGCAGAGAAGAGAAAGAGTAACTTTAGAAAGGAGAAGAGTTAGACAGCGAGTTTGCTAGTGAAGTCTAGTGCAATTGCAGTTAAGGTTGAATGCCCGATTACAGAGCTGCGGTACAAATGATCTTGCTGGTCAGATGCTTTCTCATCAGTGTTCTTGGCATGGAAAAGACAGTCTCTTGAGTTTGGGGATTGTGGAGTTTGAGAGAAGGAGACCTCGGAAGAGAGTTGAGGATTCTTGCAAGAGCTAGATTGTAATTATTAGCGACAAACTTTAAGATTCTAAACGGGGAAAAGTGACTTCAGAGGAGAGAGGATGGGGCAGGAGATTGTAGGGCTCATGGCAAGGCTGGAAGGGCACTTGAGCAAGTGAACTGGAAGGCTAAGACCGTGGGCTAGTTGGGAGGCAGACGCAAGGAGAACTGAGTTCAGTGTGCCCGTGGAGGGTGTGGTTGAGCAGCAAAGGGAAAGGGCCTGGGAGCGGGTGTTTGACTAGGTCACCCATTTGGATGTTGGAGTTATGTTCAGTGTGATGACTAATGGTGCTGGCGTTTTACACGGCGCCAGATGTGCTAAAATATCAGATCGTGATAAGTGCTCAGCAGTGAACTAAAATTGGGTTCTGGCGTATACAGGGTAGCTGTCATCTTCAGACCGGACTGCCAGAGAAGGCCTGTCTCTTGAGGAGGTGACATTTATGTCCAGATCTGAGTAAGAATGCCAGTACAGAAAGTAATCCGGGCAGGGGGAACAGCTAGTACAAGGCTTTAAACCGGATCTAAACCCCTCACCTTTGAGGAACAGAAATGGGGCCAGTAAGGCTGATGCTTATTGGACCAAGAAAGGATGAGGTTCGTGTGCTGCAGGAGCCGTAGCAAAGGCTCCAGGGTGTCACGGTCATGAGCAGAAATGCCTTGTAGCAGTAACCAGCCTCCAAGATGGCCCTGGTCATCCTCGGCTCCTGCAACATGTGCCTGTGTAACCTCTTCTCACTTAAACTCTTCTGACCTTGTATCCAGTGGCTCTTGCGGCAGTGGTGGGGTGGGGTGTGATTTTCCGTGATAGGTGAGACAAAGCGTTGCTCTCTTAGGCCTATCAAGCGGAGAGGAGGCCGCCTACCATATCATGAGGACATTAAGTGTGACGCTGTAAAGGGTCACATGGGAGCAGCTCTGGCGAATCATGCCAGGGCCGTGCCAGTTTGGAAGGAGAGACTCCAGCCCTATCAGATGCTGGCGACCGCAGCCTCTCACATGCACTCCACTTGCGTATATCTCTAAAAGGTGAGAGCTTCAGACCTCCCTGGTGGCGCAGTGGGTTAAGCAATGCACTTTGAAGCAACTCTCAGCCACTGCAGCACGAGTTCAATCCCTGCTGCTGGCCAGGGAGGGGACCCACATGGCGCAGCAGACCTCTCCTGCCTTGCCCGCTGCTCCCCTCAGCAGTGTGTTTCAGGCGGTCTGCCTGTTCTGCTCCCCGCTCCGTCACTGGTGAATTCTCTCACCACCCTGGACTCTGGCTGTACCCCAGCTCTTGTATGTATAAATAAAAAAATCTTTAAAAAAAAATTAAAAGGTGAGAGATTCAAAAGCCACAAGCAGGGGTCTCCCTGGTGACGCAATGGGTTAAGCACTGCACTATGAAGCAAAAAACGCAACCACTGCAGCACAAGTTCCATCTCTGACTCCGGCTATGGAGGGGACCCACAGGGCGCAGCAGACCTCTCCGGCCTCGCCCGCTGCTCCCCTCAGCAGTGTGTTTCAGTCCATCTGCCTGTTCTGCTCCCCACTCTGTCTCTGGTGACTCCTCTCATCCCTTGCGCCGCTGGCCTGTACCCCAGTTCTTGTATGCATAAATAAATAGATCTTTTTTTAAAAAAAAGCACAATGCAATTATCACATCAAAAAATCAATAATTCCCTAATACCACATGCAAAAAAGTCAATATTCAGATTTCCCCTAATTCTGCAAAGTTGATTTGCCTCAAGAACCAAACAAGGACCAACATGCCACTTGGTCAGTGTGTTTTCTGTGTGTGTCTCTCCCTGTGGGGTCCCCTCTCTTACCCCCTCAGTTCATCTTAAAAATCAATTTTGCCATCTATCCAGTAGTCTTTTACCTGCGGGATTTTGCTAGTTGTGAAGTGCTTGTGGGTGTGTTTAACAAGTTCCTCTTTCTTCTATTTCATGCAAAACGGTAGTTACATCCAGAGCCTTGGTCTAAGTCAAGTTTGTTTGGCTGTTTGGCAAGAGTCCTTTCTTTTTTTTTTTTTTATTATTATATTTAATTGTATTTGACATAGTTTGTATTCCCCAGGGGGTTCCCACCGCCGTTTTCACCCGTGCACCGTCGCCTCAGTCCCTTGTGCTCTTTATGCCACATCACCGTCTTTGCCCTCCCCTCCCTCTGCTCACCCTCATGGTCCCTTGGGTTTATCTTTGATCTTTTGATCTTGTTGAGTTTTTATTTGATTGTTTGGTTGTTTTTGGTTATGATTGCCCATTTCCTTTAGCTTTCTCTTGTTTTTGTTTGTTTGTTTTGTTTTCTTTTTATTTTTTGATGTGGTTGTTATTTTTTCACATTCCTCCTAAAAGCGAGGCCATCCGAAATTTTTCTCTTGCCTTCTGGCTTGTTTCACTGAGTATAATTCCTTCTAGCTCCATCCATGTTTCTATAAATGTCCCTAGTTTTTTTTTTATTTTTGATTGTTGAATAGTATTCCATTGTGTGTATGTACCACATCTTCTTGATCCAGTCATCTACTTTTGGGCATTTGGGCTGTTTCCAGGTCTTACCAATTGTAAATAGTGCTGCAATAAACATGGGGGGTGCAGGTACTCTTTTGGATCGGTGTTTTTGTGTCCTTTGGGTAGATCCCTAGGAGTGGGATTGCCGGGTCATATGGTAGTTCCATCTCTAGTAGGCTGAGGAACCTCCATATGGCCTTCCATAGTGGTTGGATTAACTTGCATTCCCACCAGCAGTGTACTAGTGTTCCTTTTTCTCCACAACCTCGCCAGCATTTATTGTTATTGTTTTTTTTTTTTTTTTTTGATGTGTGCCATTCTTACCGGTGTAAGGTGGTACCTCATTGTGGTTTTAATTTGCATTTCCCTGATAATGAGGGATGTTGTACATCTTTTCATATGCCTAAGAGTCCTTTCTAGAAGGGGGCAGGCAGTTCGGGCTCCGAGGAGCAGGTCGTCCCCAGTTGTCTCCTCTTACTGTGGTGCTAACAGGTATTGAAGACTCATGTCTAGCTGAGTTAAGTTCTGTGACAAAATGGTGATATGCTAATTCTGTCATTTGTCTCCCGGAGAGAAACTTTGCCTCATCAGCCCTGGGGGTAATCTGAGGTTTGCTTTCTTCAGGAAAGGTGGTTTAAATGCTTTGTTTACCAGTTTTCAAAATAATAAATAGTAACATTACACAGCACTTTTTTCCAAAGGAAACCATGAGTTTTAAAAAAATATCACAGATTTGAAACATGAAACAATGGGAAAATATTGCAGTGATTATTTTATTGCCGCATCAAGTTGTCCCATTCTTGATGGGAGGACCCCTTCAAATTGACTTGCGAAGACTTCATAATAATAACGTTCTTGTGGTTTGATGTGACACAGTGACTAGGCTCATTTTATGCCTTTTCTGTTCCAGTTCTGAATCAGCCATTTCTCAGGGGAGCTTTGGTCCCATACAGTGGGAGAAGCTGTACATGAATTTGGGTGCTGACATGAATTTGGGTGCTGATCATTTATAGCAAACTTTTATTCTTTTTGAAGATTTATTTATTTATACATACAAGAAGTGGGGTATGGGCCAGCAGTGTGGGTGTGGGGTGAGAGGAGTCACCGGAGACAGAGTGGGGAGCAGAACAGGCAGATCTACTGAAATACACTGCTGAGGGGAGCAGTGGGGAGACAGGAGAGGTCTGCTGTGCCGTGTGGGTCAGCTCCCCGGTCGGGGATCAAACTTGCACTGCAGTGACTGCGGATGCTTCATAGTGCTGCAACTTAACCCATTATACCACCAAGAAGGCCCCGATAGCAGACTTTTAAGTAATTGCTTATCAGAATCTGTGTAGAGTTCAAACAAGTCTTTCACTTTGAGTTTGATTTTTTTTTTTTTTTTTAAATAAGAAATGTGGAATGGTGGCCTCCCTGGTGGCGCAGTGGGTTAAGCAGTGCACTATGACGCAAACCGCAGCCACTGCAGCACGGGTTTGATCCCTGCTGCTGGCCAGGGAGGGGCCCCACATGGCGCAGCAGACCTCTCCTGCCTCGCCCGCTGCTCCCCTCAGCAGTCTATTTCGGTTGGCCTGCCTGTTCTGTTCCCCACTCTGTCTCTGGTGGATCCTCCCATTCCCAGCACCTCTGGCCTGTACCCTAGTGCTTATATGCATAAAGAAATAAATCTTAAAAAAAAAAAGGAATGTGGAATGTTTTGTTTGTTGGCAGGAAAATAAGAAAATGAAGTTTCAGATAGGAAAAATGAAGTTTTAATTCCCCTTTTAAATTGTGTCTTCAGTTGACTGTATTTATTCATTATGTCCAGTGAAGGGAGATTTTATGAGCTTTTCATTTTTCTGGCTACATAAAGGCCAGGTAGTGTTTAAAGGTTATCATTCTGTCATTTGGTTGATAGGTGTCTTAAGTCTTTTTTTATCTTGAGTTCCTCCTCCTGGTAGAATCCTCTCCCACAGACTTGTGTATTGGCATACAAAAAATACATAGTATTTTATTTATAAAATTCTTGGCTTGTCATAATGCCCTTGGCTGACGCTATATCACTGGCCAACCTTAGTTTTTGTGACAGTATAAGGAGGGCTTGGTTCTTTGATCACTAAAACTCATTTTATTCTAGAGAAGGAAATACACCATTAGTGTGGCTGTGTGTTTGAATCGCTCAGGAGAGTGGAATACTGCTCTCTTGGGGGGGGCGGACACTACAGTTAGAACTTTTTTCAATATTTAGCGACTTGATTCTTTCCCAATATTTACAATCCATTTCAGCAGTTTTATATATGATGCACTAGCCTTTCTATTCACCATTCAATTGTCCAACAGATACTTACCCACTCTATACAGGGTGTGGTACTAGAAATGGACAAAGAAATAAGCAAAACGTGCTGAGCATCACACAACTTTTTATCTAGTGGGAGAAAGATGGATCAGGCAGTGATGTGAATACTCATGAAGCCTTTTAGGACTCGAGGCCTCTGGGGCCCCCCTGGTAGCGCAGTGGATTGAACACTGCACTGTGAAGCATCTGCGGCACAGCAGCGCCAGTTCGATCCCCGGCCAGGGAGGGGACCCACATGGCGCAGCAGACCTCTCCTGTCTCCCCGCTGCTCCCCTCAGCAGTGTGTTTCAGTCAGTCTGCCTGTTCTGCTCCCCACTCTGTCTCTGGTGACTTCTCTCATCCCTTGTGCCGCTGGCCTGTACCCCAGTTCTTGTGTGCATAAATAAATAAATAATTAAATGGAGAGAAAAAAAAAAAGACTTGAGGCCTCTGAAATAGGAAGTTCAGGCTGGATAAAGAGAAAGTGCCCCCAGCTACACTGGCAAGTGCAAGATCTTGATCGTGGCCAGAGGAAAGCGGCCCCTCTCAGACTGACAGCGACTGCCCCCTGACTGGGTCACAGGCCAGCCCCTGTCAGAGTGCCTGCGGGACTGTGCAGGACATTTGAAAAAAGATCATTCTCACGATGCTTGGAGGAAGACAGAAGAGTGTTTCTGAACTTTAAATGGTACCAGAAGAGTTCACAGTTTAACCTTTGGAGGCCAGTAGCTTGAGTTCTGTTGCCAGGGGCTCTTTTTAACTTCTCTGCTTCATTTCTCTTGTCTCTGACATGGGATTACAGCAGAACCAACTTCGTGGAGTATTTTTAATAAGTAAATGAGTCAGTCACTTGTATTGTGACTGGCACATGGTACGCATTCAGTAAGTGCTGCTATTATTCTCTTGTTGGATATAAGATGCCATCAGTTGTAAGACACGCCATTATTCTAAGTGCCATTCTCAACTTACTATAAGCTGTAAGATGGCTTTAATTGTGAATCCTGTCCATTTCAAAGATATTAACATACAGAGGGAAAAAAAAGCACATCTCAGAGTTGATGAGGTATTTTGTATTTTGATAGCAAATACCCATCAAGTCCAAGAGAAAATGAAATATCTCGTGAAAGTAACAAAAAGAATTTGAGCGGAAACTTCATGAAAATTAAATATGCATTACCCATGACTGGAGATTTTTGCGTATAAAACATTGAAGGTTGAGAAAGCTGTATTACTTTCATTTCTTCAGAAGTGAATGTGAACTACAGTGGAACTGCCTTTGAAAGGGATTCAAGTTTCCTGTGGCTATTATTCAAACAAAAAGTGTTCTTTACTGTGGAATTGGTAGGTACTAGCTGTAGAAAGACCAGATGTTGAATGTAGAACATACTTGATAAAGCAGAACTTTAATATGCAGTTGGAGTGGTAACATTCTTCTGCAGGTGTTTTTCGAAATGTTTTCCACTTTCTTTTCACTCTGAGTTTTGATTACCAGTTCCATGAAGTTGAGAGGAGATAATCACTAATCTCATTTGCTCTTAGCGCTGATCTGTTTTAGTTGGTCTTACTGCTTATGATACTGTCGGAGCGTATAAGCATCAAAACTCGTCCCAAACATTTTGATTTGGTTAGATCGTGTCGACTCATTATGGAGCTGCTAGCTGGAGCGCTGTCACTGCCGACACTTACACCCCACACAGCTTTATGTGACAGTGTACAAAGGAAGACGACGACTACCCCATTCAGTTATTAGGGTAAATGTTTGTGCTTTGGATCATTATGGTGGCCTCATGGCTCTCTCTCTCTCCTACTGCTACGTGCTTTGATCAGTCAGGAATGAATTAGATGGCATGAAATGGAAAATCCAACTTCTTTTGCTTTAACCAAATAGAGATTTATTTTCTCTTGCACAACAGAAAATTGAGAAACCAGTAACCCAAGGCTGGCGCAGTCACACTGCAGTGGTATCAGTGCTGGAGTTCCTTCTCATCCGTAGACGTGTCTTTCTAGAGGGAGAAAGGTCGCTTCTCTGCTTCCCCCAGCACCACCCCACACCCCCAAGAGGAAGGGGGAGGTACAAAAGGTGTACCTAGTTCAGTGGTATGCCATCCCACAGCCACCTCTGAGAAGGCTTGGTATTCTGCTAAGTGAAGTAAGTCAGGCAGGAAGACAGATACAGTATGATGCCACTCCAGGGCAGGAGAAGTAGACTGGTAAAGCAAAACAAAAACAAACTCAGCCTGTAAGAACAAAATGGTGGTTACTGGAAGGGAAAAGGAAGGGTGATAAGTTGAGTTTACTGCATGTGAAGGGTGACAGTCATAACGTAGCGTGTGTAGATGTCACCGGAGTCGGCTGTAATGTTAGAAACCAGCGTGACTTCACTTAAAATAAAGGTTGGGGAATGTCATTTTCTAGCTGAGTACAGGGTAGGCCCAACCAAACAAGTGTAGGTAACGGTCAGCTTTTGACATGTACCCCTCTATCATCTGGGGTGTGTTTTCCTGAACCGTATGCTTCATTCATTTAGCAGACATGTACTGAGTACTGTGCCGGTAGGCATACAAATATGACTCTGGTGCCCAGTTCCTCCCATCGTCGGTAGGATCGGTGGACCTCAAAATAAAAAGTTACAAATGCTAGAACCTATGACCTTTGTGGCAGAGTGAGCGATCATTAACGGTGGTTCACTGTGTGGCTGGCCCAGCGTCTCAGCCTAGGCCTCCACACACTCTAGCTCTTTTATCAAGTTGTCTTAGAAACTTACAAACATCCCTGTTGTACTGGCTTCAAAAAGCACCGGTTGCCATATTTACACCTGTCTCTAATACACAGTCCTCCACTAAAGCCTGGATCATCACAATGGTTTTTTTTTTTTTTGAGACTTTCGATTCCAGATCTTTAGACGCAGGCTACTACTGAATGGTCAACTCTTTCTCGGGACATCTGTGAGGACAGTTGTCAGCCAAAAGGAATGTTCTGACTAAAGCTCAGTCCGGTGAAGTCTAAAAACCCTTGCTGGTTTGGGCAGTCAGGGAAGAGGGTCTGTCCAGCATGGCGTTGTAGTTTTTGGAAGCATCTAAATCTCCTGCGGAGACATGGTGCTTGTATTAGGTGAAGCCTGGTCAGACGCACACTGGCCTAGAAGTGGTGCGTAGATTAGTGGTATCTACGTACTTCCCTGTGTATCATTTCTACGCCACTATGTCCCAAGTGCTGTCCCGGGACCTCGACAACTTGGGTGAGTTAGGCTTTCAAGATGAATAGTGGGACTTGATCAGGCTGTTTGGGTACTCACTGGGTACCCCAGTTACACCCCCGCCAAAGACAAGACTGGCTCCACCTCGCATGTCTTCCAAGAAACCTTCCTCTAAACAATTACATTGTTTGTATTCTTTTATCAGTTACAAAGGTATATGCCAACAAATGAAAAAGAAGAGATATTTATTAGCCAGAAACTGGTTAGTTTTGGGTGGGGTTGCATTGGTAAGCCTGTGCACTTGGCTTGTGAACTTCTCCCACAAAAGTAGGTGCTTTTGAAGAGAACAATGTGAAGTGAAATCCCAGCGTGCTCTATTGGAGAGTCTTGGGATGGCAGAAGAGATGGTCAGAGGAGACCACCACGGGCCATGTGGCACTGTGCTTCCGGAGGATACAACTGAATCATAGAGACAGATACCCCTTTCAAACCCGCCCCTGCCAGGGGAGTTCACCTGCTGATGGGTGAGGGGTCCAGGCCGCCACCAGACTGTCTCTCCACCCAACTAAGGGGTGTGGACTAGATTCCCTGTGGACTGGGAGTCTTAGAACTTTGGAACAAAAGAGTGACACAATCAGATTGCTTTTATTATGAGAGTAATTCTTGTTCTTGGTTAAGAACTCAGTTTTTTTTTTTTAAAGATTTATTTATTTATGCATACAAGAACTGAGGTACAGGCCAGAGTCGTGGGAGGTGAGAGGATTCACCAGACAGAGTGGGGAGCAACAGGCAGACTGACTGAAACATATTGCCGAGGGGAGCAGCAGGCGAGGCAGGAGAGGTCTGCTGTGCCATGTGGGTCCCCTCCCTGGCCAGCGGCAGGGATTAAACTCATGATGCAGTGGCTACGGCTTGCTTCTTAGTGCGTTGCTTAACCCACTGTGCCACCAGGGAGGCCCAAGAACTAAAAGTTTTTGAAATAGAAAATGGAAAGTTCTCCCATCCCTCTCCTCAGAGTACCTGTTGTTGATTGTAGTTGTATATTTTGTGGGACTTCACCCCTGTACTTTGATTCTAGCCTATAATACATACATGATGTTATGTATTGTAACACATTACATACATATGAGACACACAGTATGTATTTGTTATATGTTACCAACAAGGGATTAAACTCTGCAAGTTTTGGGGGTAACTCTTAATATAACAAGATGTGAGCATCTTTTGTGTTACTTTTGCCTCTTTTTAATGGCTACCTAATATCCCATCATTTCTCTCCCCATGCATTTGTATGCTTGAGAGTATTTTTCGGCACATTTCATTCTTAGAATTGTTATATGAAAGAAACACTTTTTTAAAAATTAAATTGATTTAAATATATTTGACATCAATTGTAGTTCCCATGGAATTCCCACCACCATTTCACCCGTGCACGGTCACCTCAGTCCCTTGTGCTCTTTCTGCCTTTGTCCCCCAGCCTCTGCCCCCCCAAACCCCCCTACCCCAGAAGATTCCTTTGGTTTGTCTTTGTCCTTTTGTTCTTGTTGTGAGAAACACATTTTAAATTTGGTCAATGTTGTCTTACGATGCTGTAGACAGGCAGTCTCTAACCCACCCTCTAACCCACCCTCTGGGCAGAATCAGTCTTCTTAATCTTTTTCAATTTGTTAAGTAGAAACCTTTTTTTTAAAAGTATCAGGTTTATGTTTTTACATCCTTAGTACTTTTTTGTGGATTGTGTCTTCTTTTCCTGTGTTCAATTATTTACTAGTTTTTTTTTCCCCTTAATACAAGAGAACTCATTACCTGTTTGTCTTTTTATCATAGGGCTTTTTTGAACATAGAAAAGTTTTAATTTTCATATAGTAAAATCTATCAGTGATTTTTATATGCCTTCAGGGTAAAATTATCAATGCTTTTAGGAAGTCCTTCTCCAGTTGAAGATTATAAAAATATTTTTTAGTAATTTTATCTATTACTTTCATGGTTTTTGGGTTTTTTAAATTAAAGTGTTTTATTTGCCTGCACTTCAGTTTTGGTGTAGGGAGTAAATTGTGTCAAGAAAGGAATATTGCTTTCTATTCTCCACTCCTGCAAAGAGTAGCCAGCTCCTCCAAAGCCATTTATTGAATAATTCCATCTCTGCTGCTTCGAAGGAACGCTTTCATCATCACTTACTGCACGTGGTGCATTTCTTTTCCCCTTGACAACCTATGCCCCAGACATGGAATTAGCATATTGGATGAAGACCCTGGGGAGGAGGGAGATGAATTTAGCGGATTGTGATAGCAGAGATGATTAGCACTCGAAAGAGAAAGTTCTCGGAGAAGAGATCTTTTGGGGTAGGCCGGATTGGAGATTGGAGGGACATTGTTGGGTTGTTTCTTAGCAGGTCTCCCCAGTTCCCAGCTGCACCCATTGCTGCTCTCTACTTCTCAGTGAGGCTGAAACGTTAGCCTCACCCTGGAGTGCTTGTGAAAACACAAATTGGCTGACGCCACGCTCAGAGATTCTGATTCCGCGTGACTGGGTACAACCTGAGAACGTGCATTTCTGTCTGTTTCCTTGGGCCTGCTTAGTGGCTGGTCTGAGGACCACACTCCCCACCAGATTACTCCAGTGGTCGCTGGGTCAGCTGCTTTCTTCAGGGGTCTTGTCCTTTAATACGTCCCGACACAAAGTAGGCTGCAGTGGTGAGAGGAGATGTGGAGAGAAAGGAATAAACCCAGAAGACATTGCAAAAGAAAGATGAAGGGTCTTTGGAGACGGAGTGAAGGACAGAGAAGCAGGAAGCAAAAGAGGCATTTTCTAAACACTGCCACCAGATTTAGCCTTTCGATTTCGAAAACACCTCTTTCATCTTGCTGCTTCCCTCAGTCTGCAGTGATAGAAATCTAAAATGAGATTTATTTGAATAAAATACAACTGGCAGTTGACACCCAACCAGTGTGGTTTCTCCTGTTTTGTCTAAGTCAAATCTCATTATGGCAAATGACTTTGCCAGCAGATCTCTGCGTTACCAAATACTTTCAAACCCGAGCCAGTGACCTACTTTAAGGAATATCCAATTTAACAATTCCAGTTCAGCAAACTAATTTGACTACCCTTTTAGGGCTTGTTGTAGAATTTAATCTGAAGGACATTTGTATTAAAAAAAAATGTCAGTTTCTAAGGGTTAGCTGGAACCTTATTTAGAAATTCTGTTTGTTGTCATGTATATCATTCTTTTATCTCTTTATGCACTATGCTTTCTGTATTTACCATTTTTTTATGCGTGCTGTTTGGGGGGAAAAAAAGACGAGGGCATTTTGCCAAATATTCATGTTTGTAATTATAAATGCAGATGAGACCAGTGTGTGTGTTTGTACAGGTGGGATGAAATAAATAAATGGCAGTGAAAGCTTGTTTATAAAGATCATTGCTTCTGATCTTGGAAAATAAGTTCAGAGATGTGCTTTAGGTTTTTTGAGTATTTAGTATGTGATGTTTTTATTTTTAAAAGCTGGCTTTTCTTGTTAGGCTTTATTCTTGTGTTATTGGTCCTGTGGGTGGGTGAGATTTTAAAAATAAGGGAATTACAGTTAACTATATTATAGCTAGCATACCAAGTGTTCGTCATTTTATAAAACAAACTTACTAAAATACAATTTACATACCATAAAATTCACTCGTTTTGGGTACACAAGTCATTTTTAGTAAATTTACATTAGCTGTATGTATAATCATCAGCACAACCTAATTTTAGAATATTTGCATCAGCCCAAAAAGATCATTCATACTCATTTGCTGTCAATCCTTGTTCCTACTCCCAGCCCCAGGAAACTGCTAATTTGTTCTCTGTCTCCATAAACACACCATTTCTGGACATTTCATGCCAATGGAGTCATATGATATGTGGTCTCTTATGGGTGGCTTCATTGAGCCTCATGTTTCTGAGATTCACCCATGTTGTAGTATGAGATCGATAGTTCCTTTTGATGGCTGTGTAGTTTTCCGCTGGGTGGACATACCACAGTTTGTTTAGCCATTCACCAATTGATGAACATTTGGGTGGCTTTGAACTTTGTGTTATTGTGGATATTGCTGCCTTGAATATTCACCTAGAGAAATGTGTCACCTCAGACAATGTTCTGATATTATTCATTCATACCAAAATGAGAAATGTTTGAAAATGAAATTTGGGAAATTTCATTGCAAAACACTCTGACCCTAAAATAAAAATCTTAGTCTTAGAACATAACAGATTGCATTTTTACACTATCTCCCTTTAAAAGCCTTTCCAGGCTTGCAATTCAACAGTAATTCTGTTTTATTAAAGCAATCAAACCTCATATGGTGTGCTTCACACTTAAAAAATCATTGCCCTAGGGCCTCCCTGGTGGCGCAGTGGGTTAAGCAACGCATTATGAAGCAAACCGCAACCACTGCAGCACGAGTTCGATCCCTGCTGCCGGCCAGAGAAGGGACCCACATGGTGCAGCAGACCTCTCCTGCTGTGCCCGCTGCTCCCCTCAGCAGTGTACTTCCGTTGATCTGCCTGTTCTGCTCCTCGCTCTGTCTGTGGTGAATCCTCTCACCCCCCACACCTCTGGCCTGTACCCCAGTGCTTGTATGCATAAATAAATAAATCTTAAAAAAAAAAAAATCATTGCCCTAGTCATCAGCCTTTGGGCCTCACGGTGGCCTTTCAGGGAGACAGCACAAGCATCACGACCTGAATTGGTTGCTGCTGGGGGGAGTCTGCACCCATATTCTGAGGCATTGTCTCAGGAATCTCCTTTTCATGCTGTGCTCACAAGACAGGCAGCCTGGGACTGTCCCCATTTGGGATATAGAGCATGCTCGAGTCTTCGTAGCTTACGCATTCCTCAGATCTTCAGTGAGTGGAGGCCCTGAGTTCCATGTCAGCTGTCAGGAATAAACTACCCTGCAGGACTGTGTCCGAGAGAATTAACCATAACTCCCAGTCAGGGGACCGAAGAAGAGTATCCAATGTGCAGGGGCGTTGGAGGGTAAGAAAGAATTATCAGAGTGGATTGACAATATAATAGCTACTGTCTGGTGAATAATATCAGAAAATAATACTGATAGCAGCTAGGTACTAATAATAGTTAAAACCTGTACTGACTCTGTCCCGGGCACCTTCCATGCACTTTGCATTCATTTGCCTGTCTGATCTTCACAACAACTCAGTAAGGGGCATAGTATTTTTATCTTCTTTCACTGATGTGGAAGCCGTGAGACTAAGCTTGGTGACTTGTCAAAGGTTCCACAGCCGGACAGTGACAGATCTGGAGGCTGAATCACTCATGTGGCCCTAGAGTCTCCTGAAAAGGTTCTGCTGGTGATGACAGCGGGCAGTGTCTTGGGTGACAGTGTGCACTTGGCCTGGCAGCAAGGTGGTGGGGGTGTGGCTTCCAGTACAGGGAGGTATCACCTTTTAAAGGGTTGAGAGTGTATATGGCAGAGTGCTTGAGAGAGAAGGTGGGGTCAAGAGACGAGATTAGAATGTTAGGACCTGATGGCTTTGAGGATCCTGCGTTCTGTTACCTTTTTTACAATTATACAGAGATACCACTTTTCTCTGTATTAGTTTTGTTTTTGTCTTGCATGCGATCTTTTTTGTTGTAAAATTTATTGTACCACCAGGAAAGTGCATAAAACACAAAATGTGTGTACAAGAACTGGGGTACAGGCCAGAGGTGCAGGGAGCTGAGAGGATTCACCAGAGACAGAGCAGGGAACAGAATAGGCAGATGGACTGAAATACACTGCTGAGGGGAGCAGCGGGCGAGGCAGGAGAGGTCTGCTGTGCCACGTGGGTCCCTCCCTGGCCGGGGATCGAACTCGTGCTGCAGTGGCTACCAGTAGTTTCATAGTGCTGAGACTTAACCCCTGGGTGCCACCAGGGAGGCCCCACTGTAGTGAATTTTTGCAAAAGAACCACGTATGTGAGGTCAAGGATGAGACATTGAAGGGACCCAGTGGCCCTTTCGGAACCCTTCCCTGGTCACGGTCTCTGCCTCCTTCCTACCCGGAGGAGCATTCTCTTCTGGTTTTTTTCTTTCCCTTCTCTTTACCACCCACATGTCTTTAGACTTTATAGTTTGGGCTGATTTTAAATACAGGGTACAAGCTATAAGTTCTTTTGCATCTTGTTGTGTTTGCAAGATTCATCCACATTGCTGTGTGGCTGTTGCTCCTTCACTCTCCTTGTTGTGTGGTTGTGTGCTGTCCCTTCCATCAGTGTGCCAGAATGCACTTACCCACTTTATTACTGAGAATATTGGGGTTGGTCCCATCTGGGGACTGTTACGCTCCTGGTGTGTTCCAGATGCTCTTGTATCATGCACATGTGCGTGAATTCTGGGTGTGTACCTGGGAGTGGGTCATGCAGTATGTCTGCCTTTAACTTCAGCAGGGTTGTATTCCAAGATGGATATAGCAAGTCCCGTTCACAGAGTGATGTTTGAGATTCCTGTTTCAAATCCTCACCAACACTTGATACTGGCAATTTTTTAAATTTAGCCAGTTTTTGAAATTTTAGTCAGTCTGGTATAAAACATCACTGTGACTTGCTTTTCTAACTTCCCCTTAAGGTTTTCTTCTGCATCTCCCGCTTTCTCTTGGCGCCAGCTGCCCCGTCAGACGCCTGTTCACCTTCTAGATCATGCGGTCGCTACTTCCTCTAGCCTCTGATGCATTTCCTACTGAGTGCCCTTTTTTTTTTTAATATATAGAATGCTGTTACTTTGACTATGAGCTCTTTATTGGTTTAATGTGGCCTGCTTTTTTTATTGTCTTGAAGCTATCTTTCAAGAAAAAAATTCTAAATTTTTGTGTCGTCATATTTATCTGTTTATTAATAGATGCTTCTGGTATGCTGTTGAAAAAATCCTTTCCGGGGCCTCCCTGGTGGCGCAGTGGTTTAAGCAACGCACTGTGAAGCAAACCGCAGCCACTGCAGCACGAGTTCGATCCCTGCCGCCAGCCAGGGAGGGGACCCACATGGTGCAGCAGACCTCTCCTGCCTCGCCCGCTGCTGCCCTCAGCAGTGTACTTCTGTTGATCTGCCTGTTCTGCTCCCTACTCTCTATGGTGAATCTTCTCACCCCCCACACCTCTGGCCTGTACCCCAGTGCTTGTATGCATAAATAAATAAATCTTTAAAAAAAAAGAAAAAAAGAAAAAATCCTTTCCTACTCCTAAGTTATGAAAACATTACCCCACATTATCTTCTAAAAGTTCTGGATGGGGGGGCCTCCCTGGTGGCACAAGGAGTTCAAGTCAGCACTGTCGCACTGTCAAACTGTCGGCAGCCACTGCAGCATGAGTTCGATCCCCGGCCAAGGGGTGACCCACATGGCACAGCAGACCTCTCCTGTCTTGCTTGCTGCTCCCCTCAGCAGTGTATTTCGGTCACTCTGACTGTTCTGCTCTCCACTCTGTCTCTGCTGAATCCTCTCACCATCCCCCCACTGTACCTCTGACCTACACCTCAGCTCTTGTATGCATAAATAAAAATAAATCTTAAAAAAAAAAAAAGGAGGGGCCTCCTTGGTGGCACAAGGGGTTAAGCACCACACTATGGAGCATTCGCAGCCACTGCAGCACGAGTTCCATCCCCAGCCAGGGAGGTGACCCACATGACCTAGCAGTCCTCTCCCGCTTTGTCTGTTGCTCCCCTCAGCAGTGTATTTTGCTCAATCTGCCTGTTCTGTTCCCCAGTGAATCCTCTCACCACCACCACCCACACTTCTGGCCTGTACCCCAGCTCTTGTATGCATAAATAAAAAAATATTTTTTTAAAAAAAAGGACAAGAAAATTAAAAAAAAAAAAAAGTTCTCTCTTTATCTTTCACATTTGGGAATGTAGTTCCCCTGGAGTTGGTGGTTGTGATTGGTAGTTCTTAATTAGCGTTTTAGTGCTCTCTGCCTTCAAGATTCTGTTTGTATTTTAACCACATTTCGGGCTGCCTCAGCAGAATGGTTGGTCTGAGTTACCTAGTTTGCCATTCCCAGAAGCAGAAAGCACTTTTAGTTTCACTTTGATTTTAAAATGATCTCTTCTGTGCTGTGAAGGTGCCTTAATGAATATATTTACAAAAAAAAAAAGGAGGACTAAAAAACTATATAGATTCGGGGTTGTTTGTGTTTGTTATGTTTTTTAAATTTAAACCTAAAAGAAGTTTCTGTTTCTTCTGTGCTTCTCTCAGCTATAAAATTGTTAGACAGCTTAAAGCTGCTACATAAAATGAACGACTGTGCTTACTGCAAGGTAATTTCAGAACACGAATTGTGGCGAAATCTTGAATTAAAAAAATGCACACCATCAAACGCTGATGCCAGTGCAGCTCAGCACGGCAGTGGCTGCTCCCCTCGCTCCATCTATCCATATATTTAAACCTTTTTTGGGGCCAGGGATGGACTGTATACAAACCACATCCAGAATGCTTTTAGTTTGTGCCCCCAAATAGTAAGAAAATGTTTATATTTTATGGCAACTAGATCCACAACATATGAGGCTCCAGGAACTGTTTTAACAGCACAAGATGCACAGGGACGGGGCAGCAAACTCACAGGATTGTTGGCAAGGAAAAGCTGGCTACGTGGCTGATGTTAAATTTACTTTTTCAGACAGCCAGATCAAGAAATGTCTGAAGAGTTTGAGTGTGTAGCAGGGAGATGGTTTTGCAGTTAGTAAACACCCGGGAAGCCATCGTGTGGAGGCTTCTCTGAGCCATTTTACAGCTTCTAGGAGGACAGCACAGTGCAGGCGCCAGAGAGGAAAACCTGACGTGGCCTCCCGGGAATGTTGCCTGGGGAAGTAGAGCCTCTCCCTCCCGCGCAGACACACACACGCACACACACACACATGCACATACACCACCCTCGGCCCTGGGGGCTCCTTCCCCTGCACGCCCCCCCAGCGTTGCCCTGTCTGTACTGAGGCTCGCAGTGGCGTGAACTTGGTTGTGGCTGAGACCTCGGGCATTAGAACTGAGGACGTGAAAGTTACACACTCCAGCCACACACTTCCTTCCTGCCCAGCCCTGGCTTTACCGTGGTCTTGCTCTTTAAATGACTGCTTCCCAGAGCCAGAGTCTACCCCCACCCCTAATCCACTCAGGGCCCTCCCAGGAGGTCTGGGGCCTTTTTCCAGCTTTTGGCTTTTACACCGTTGTTTTAATAATACTCAGAGAACAAGTTTTAACTTGTTAAAAGTTCCGCTGTGGCACCTGGGGGTTCTCAGAGGCCACGTGAAAGGCGACACTGAGGAAGGGGGAGCACACAGGCAGGTACCCAGACACAGTCGTCTGCTCTCCCGCAGGAAACTACTGATAGTTGCAGAAATGCCGAACATTAACTGTGGTCTCAGCTTTTGATCATTGAAAGTATTACTGATTAAGGGCCTCCCTGGTGGCGCAGTGGGTTGAGCAACGCCCTATGAAGCAAACCACAGCCACCACAGCACGAGTTCGATCCCTGCTGCTGGCCAGGGAGGGGACCCACATGGTGCGGCAGACCTCTCCTGCTGTGCCCGCTGCTSCCCTCAGCAGTATGCTTCTGTTGATCTGCCTGTTCTGTTACCCGCTCTCTGTGGTGAATCCTCTAACCCCCCACCTCTGGCCTGTACCCCAGCTCTTGTATGCATAAATAAATAAATCTTTAAAAAAAAAAAAAGAAAGTATTACTGATTAAAATGCTAATTTTGTCATCTTTTTGAATGAATATGAAGTATTGTCAGTTTTCAGTTTTCGTTGTATTATGGTAAATATTGATCATTGTGATCGCCATAAACCAGCGCTTCTTGGGCTCCTTAATAACTTTTTAAAGTGTAAGGGTGGGGGGCCCTCTCTGGTGGTGCACCGTGAAGCATCCGCAGCACAGCAGCGTGAGTTCGATCCCCTGCCAGGGAGGGGACCCACATGGTTCAGCAGACCTCTCTTGCCTCGCCTGCTGCTCCCCTCAGCAGTGTGTTTCAGTGGATCTGCCTGTGCTGTTCCCCACTCTGGTGGATTCTCTCACCCCCCGCACCTCTGGCCTGTACCCCAGTGCTTGTATGCATAAATAAATAAATCTTTAAAAAAATTATACACTGTAGCTAGAGAATAAAGGCTTTTTGAGTAAGCGGTAGGTTGTCAGTAAATTGGGTATTTTTCAAAAGCTGAGCCTGTAGCCTTTGTAATTTTTACCTGACCGTAGTTGCAGTGACTCCGGGCCTCAGGCCCCTGTTCTGAGACGAGAGCACAGTGCTGCGGGTCGGAAGGCCCCGTGAAGTGGGCTGGCCTGACTGCGGCCCTTGTAGCCCCTAGGACTGGCCCCGCCGCCAAGGGACTCACAGTTTGTATGGAGGGCTCCAGAAGAAGACCTTGTTTCCCGAAGCCCTTTACGTTAGAGAATTGACAGCTTGTCCCGAGCCAGGAATGGGTTCATTTGTTAGTTGCCCGAACTGAATCAGTAGCTCCAGACTAGGTGCATGTGGTGTTTCTTTAGCTCTGCTCCAGACCGGGTTTGCTCTTATTTTTTTTAATTTATTTTTTTTAATTAAAGATTTATTTATGCATACAAGCACTGGGATACAGGCCAGAGGTGTGTGGGGGGAGGTGAGAGGATTCACCGCAGACAGAGGGGGGGGGTGGGGGGGGTGGGGGGTGGGGGAGCAGAACAGGCAAATCAACAGAAGTACACTGCTGAGGGGAGCAGCAGGCACAGCAGGAGAGGTCTGCCGCACCATGTGGGTCCCCTCCCTGGCTGGGGATCGAACCTGTGTTGCAGGGGCTGCGGATGCCTCACAGTGCAGTGCTTAACCCACTGCGCCACCAGGGAGACCCTTTTTTCTTTTTAAAGATTTATTCATGCATACAAGAATGGGGTGCAGGCCAGAAGTCGGGGGGGGGGGTGCGGTGAGAGCAGTCACCAGAGACAGAGTGGGAAGCAGAACAGGCAGATCTACTGAAATACACTGCTGAGGGGAGGAGCAGGGAGGCAGGAGAGGTCTGCTGCACCATGTGGGTCCCCTCCCTGGAGCGGGGTGGGGGTGGGGAGAATTGAACTCTTGCAGCAGTGGCTGCTGATAGCTTCGTAGTGCTGAGACTTAACCCCTGAGCCACCAGGATGGCCCGGAGTTTGCTTTTCTTAGACAACCTTCCCAGACTCACAAGGCGTAAGAATACATTTAACATCTTTATGTCAGGGTCTTGCTGTCGGTTCAAAAGTTTCTTTTGCAACTTCTTCCTGGAATTCTGTGGCTCACAGTGCCCTGAAACCCCAGAGTATTCCACCAAGGTGTTCCTAGACGCAGCACACACCTGGCAGGAAACCTCTTCCCCCATGGGTGGGTGGGTGAGTGGAGATCGATGGCGGCAGTCTGTACGTGACCTGGAATCTGCTGAAATGAGTGAAAAGCAACATCCTTATTTGAGTAAGGATACTTAATCCCCCCACATGTCTGTGTTTATTCCACAAGAGTATATTAGAATGTCCTTTGCTCCACTGCCATTTTAAATGATGATACAGTGATAAGTAAGACTTCGGCTTGGCTGTCAGGATGTTTATGACTAGTACGTGCAACATAAACAAGCCTGGTGGGGAGACCTGCCAAGAACAGTTACTCAGGACAGACCCATCGAACCACTGCCGCAAGGGCGGAGTCAAGAGCACTTCATGGAAAGGGTTTCCCACACCTGAACTTGAAGCTCCGGAAGCAGTTTGTCCTGTCAGTGGGAAGCGGGTCCAGCGCAGAGAGCACGTACGGGGCACGGGGAACCCGCAGCACTTAGGGAAGCTGAAAGCAACATGGTTTTGGGAGGAGAAGCTGAGAGGCAAACAGGTACCAGGCCTTGTAGAGCCCCCAAGGGGAGCTGGCTTTTATGAGGAAGGTGGATGAAAGACCTTGCAAAGGCAGTGTGGTTTTAAATTAAAGTTAGCTTTAATGGCAGTGGAGTTGTGGGGGAAGGGACTTGAGGGTAAGAAAACTAAGTTAATAAACAGTTGGCATTAATTGAGCGATAAAGGGTGTCAGAACTGAGGCTGTGGCAGTAGAAATAGGGAAGAAAGTATATACTGAAATACTTGGGGCATAGAGTTGAGTGAGGTGAGTTTGATGAGAGGAAGTTGCCGATGATGGCCCCAGATTTTTCAAGTGGGATGATAATATTCCCAAGTGAGGCAGAAGGAGAAGAACAAAGTTTGGGGGAGGATTATTTTAGTTTTAGACATACTGAATTTTAGGGACCAGTGGGGCAGGGGGTGGAGCAGTCCATGCACGTTAGGTCATTGCACAGATGGCTTTGAAGAGTGAAACGAAGGTCAGCACTAGAGAGAGAAGTGGGTTCATCAAGTTCTGGTGGTAGTTACATCAGCAAGGAGAGGACATGCGTGCATGACAAGAGGAAAGGAAGGGCGAATTCCCAAGGAACATGCCAGCAGTAAAGACAGGCAGAGAAAGACTTCCCGGCAGAGACTGGTAGCTGAAGCAAGGCACTTGTGAGGTAAAGAGGCTAAGCTTGCCCTGGGTCAGCTTGGACAGCAGAACGAGGCTCGATTCTTGAGACCAGGCGTGGAGTTTGGTTCCTTCACCGCGACCGGTGCCCCAAGCCCCCAGGTACAGGAGCAGCAACTCACCAGCAGCACCGTGCCGTGATGGGGACCTGACACTCCACAGTACAAGGCCTCGGGCCGCCCGCAGACCTGGGGAGATGGGGCACCCAGCCACAGCCAAGAGGGCAGGAACTGCCACAGGCACCCCAGCAGCTCTGTAACTGCGGTGTCCTTAATACTTGTCCGGCACGGGAGCTCCCAGGTGACAGGAGGGCTGGTCACGCTGGTGTTTAAGTGCCAAGGAGAGGGGAATGCAAGACACCGAGTGATCAGGCAAGAAATCGCATTTCCATGATGGATAAGCAAATGAGACGGGGACATTAAGGCCACGAATACAGACATCGTTACTTAGTAGCCTCGGAGAGGAGCGAGGGGAGGCAAGGCTCAAAGGCAAGGGGAAATTTGCAGATTAAATGGCCGTTTTTAGGAACACGCGCACGCGGACGTTTTTACGGAATTTCCAGAGTTGAACTGAGGGCGAAGTGCCGTCACGTGACTTCTCAGGTCTGGGAACAGCGGTGACGCATGTTGGCGGCTCAGGAGCCCATCTGCCTGGGGTGGGGCCGCCTCCACCTGTGCATCTCGGGCTTTGGGCAGTCTCTGTGCTACTTCCTAAAAAGGCCCCTTCTGGCCCGCGTGGGCTGGTGTCCCGCCTGCAGGCCTGGCTCTGGGACCCGCTCGTCTGCAGCAGGGTCCAGTGTCCGCTGGCTTCCTGGGAGGATCCTCCGGCCTCCCTGTTGCCGTCTCACTCGCCCTCACAGCTGCTGCTTCGCTTAAGATGCCTCTTCCGGCATCTTGCTTGAAGTTAGGTCAGTTGCCAGTGAGGTAGTCAGGGTTTCCACTGTTCCTTGTGACTCAGTTAAAAGTTTATAGTATTTTCTTGATTGTCTGCATCCCCAGAACTTTGCTGGGAAGCAAGCTGGCCACAGCTCCAAGTCCCGGGTAGAGCAGGTGGGAAGGGGGAAACAGTAGTCAAAGGACTTGCCCTACACCATTTCCACTTTAAAAAGCACTAAAGTTAAGAGACGTGCTCAGTAATCAGGTTTGAAAATTAAACTTGGTCATATTCGTAAGTAAATACAGTCAGTTGGACATGCGTTTCCTTCAGCTTGTCGTGCTTCCCAGGGAAGATTGAGCTTGATTACATCCTATGAGTTGAGCTCGGTGCAGGCTGTGTGGGAACCCTTAATGTCCACTTGCAGTTTTGAGGGGCCTGGGGGCTGCTTAGTCCCAAGTGGCTGAAGCTCTCTGCCCTTGTGCATTTCAGTACCAGACTGTGGCTTCCCTGGTGGCACAGGGGTTAAAGTCTCAGTGCTGTCAAGCTATCCCCAGCCACTGCAGCACAATTTCAGTCCCCAGTCACTGCAGCACAATTTCAGTCCCCAGTCAGGGAGCTGACTCAGATGGCGCAGCAGACCTCTCCTGCCTCCCCGCTGCTCCCCTTAGCAGTGGATTTCAGTCGATCTGCCTGTTCTGCTTCCCGCTCTGTCTCTGGTGACTCCTCTCACCCCCCCCCCCACACCTCTGGCCTGCACCCCAGTTCTTATATGCACAAATAAATAAAAATAAATCTTAGAAAAAAAGACCAGTCTGGTTAGTTGCAAGAGGACAGAAAGCGGGAGCACGGCTGCCCCCCACTAGCTGGTGGGGTTACTGGGTAGTTCTGAACATTTGAAAATGATGCTTTGAAAGGATCTGCCATCACACACATCTCAGAAGAAAATGAGCTGGCGATAACTTCCACCAGATCACTTCAAAGTTGATTTGTGAATTATCTGAACGTTTCTCCTGAGAGCAAGTGTTCCTGATGCAGCGCGTCACAGTCCTGCAGAGATAGTAATGAAGCTGTTCTCTAAAACTGGCTTCAGGAGTTCCTGGAAGTCTGCCCAGGTTCTTTGCCCACCTTGCCGCGGCCTCAGCTCCTCTCCTCTCACTGGGTGGCAGGCCCAGGCCGAGCTGGCCGAGCTGGCCACAGCGCCCTTGGCTGAGAGGGGCATGTGGATGGGCCAGTTTCGAAGGCGCAGTGTGAGGTGGGCTGGCGAGCCATCCGGAGAAGTTGTGTTTTAGCTGCGACAGGAGTGAAGCAGAACAGAGAACTGAAAATTAGCCCGTGTTGTTATCTAGTCAGTATGTGGTTGACAGAAAATTACAGAATGCAGTCCTTCTCTGAGGTATTGAGGTCAGACACAGCTGCACAGTTCACGTCTTCTGTGAGGCCCAGCCCCGTCCTGGAGGGGCAGCCCACGCCCCCGCTTCCCCCAGAGCCACTTCATGGGCCGCAGCCTCCAGCGAGGTCATGCTCCCCGGCTGGCGTCAGGACTCAGCTCTGCTGGACCCCTGGACGCCTCCTGATGCTGCCTTCAGAGATGAGCAAGATGAGGAGCGTCCTGTCCCCAGGAGCTCCTGCCGGTGGAGAAGACAGGCCTGGGAGACGAGCGGGCCGAGGGGGTCCCAGAGGGGCAGCACGGGTCCAGCGGGAGGTCACAGAAAGGAAGGGAATCGGGCAGGGGGCCTGTGCACATGGCCCTAGGGGGCAGAGAGCAGGTGCAGAGAGCAGACGCAGTCCACCCCAGCGGGCTGTGATGTAGTGATCGGGCAAAAGGATCTTAATTTTTTAGCCTAGAAGTAATGGCTGGTGACTGACTGACTTCCGGCAGTGATACAACCAGAGGTCAGTTTTGCTTTCAAGAAAGAAAAATACTAGAACTATGGTGTATACAGTGGGGAGTAGAGGCGGGAACGAGAATACTACTGGTGCCCATCACTGCAGCAGCTCATGTGGGGTTATTCAAACACTGTTAGAAAACCCACTAAAGCAGGGCCTCCCTGGTGGCGCAGTGGGCTAAGCAACGCACTACGAAGCAAACCGCAGCCACTGCAGCATGAGTTCGATCCTTAATGCCAGCCAGGGAGGGGACCCACATGGCACAGCAGACCTCTCCTGCCTCCCTGTTGCTCCCCTCAGCAGTGTGCTTCAGTCTATCTGCCTGTTTTGCTCCCCGCTGTCTCTGGTGGATCCTCTCACCCCCCACACTTCTGGCCTGTACTCCAGTTCTTCTCTGAATAAAAAAATAAATCTTTAAAAATGAGGATGTTACATCCCCATTTAAAAGAAAAAAAGAAAATCCACTAAAGCAGAGGTGATGCCAGATAAGAGGGTGGCATGATGCTCTTGAGACTCACTGAAGCGCTACCTCGAACACCCGACGCAGTGTAGGACCAGCTCTGTGCCGTGCAGCGGCGGCCTCGGGGCGTGGCATGGCCTGCTTGGACAGAGCCCTTAACGTGACTGTGAGACGAAGAGGCCTGCTTCCAGACGGTGGCGGGCGTGCTCCGCCTCTGCCGGGTTGTCCAGCGTCGCTTACACGCTTTCACACACACAGAGGGCAAACTGTCCTGGCACTCATTTCTGCCATTGTGAGATGGGGGGACTGTCCTGGTGTCACTTAGTGTTGACCACAAGCTTCTGTCATTTCATGTATGTTCACATATCTATATATCTATATATTTCTCCTTACCTGTCTGTCTAGCTAGCTAGATGATGATTCCATGAATCAGTCCTCATGGAATAAACTTCCACTGCATTTGTTAATAACTGACCGTGATCCAATTTGATTTTGACCGGGCCATTCCAGCCATGATTTGGGAATGAACTGGGGAGAAGCAAAAGCAGGCCCAGGGAGACCAGCTAAGAGGCTTCCTCCAGCAGGAAAGAGAGATGGCTGTGAAAATGGAGAATTATGGGTGGATCTAATGGTGATGAAGCATTAGGGGCGAATCCATATCGTGAAAGCAGGAAGGATGATTGCTGACCGATTGACTGTGAGAGGACCGGAGGGGGTGGGGACTGAGAAATCCAGGATGAATCTGAGGCTCTAACCCAAGCACCTGGGTGGAGGGCCGCACCCTTGATGGAGACCGTGGAGGCAGGAGAATTAGGATTGGGCAGGGGATGGAGAGCGCATCTGGGGACATGTTGACTCGGAAGCAATGGTGAGACGCCCTTGTGTCAGCTGGAGACGCTGGAAAGGCAGTTTGGTAGTTTTCTGGCAGAACACATAAACAGGACAGGTTTAGTGCACGGCTTCTTGTTTCTTTGGAAAACATGTCAGTCCTCACCCTTAATAACCCCTTGCCTTGACTGCGCGTGCGCCTGGTGTCCTTCACTGTACATCTGTGTCTTACACCTATTTACCTGAACTTATAAAGAAAGATGCTGGGTCTCCCCGGTGGCGCAGCGGGTTGAGCGCCACACTCTGAAGCCACTGCAGCACGAGTTCAATCCCCTGCCAGGGAGGGGACCCACAGGGTACAGCAGACCTCTCCTGCCTCCCCGCTGCTCCCCTCAGCAGTGTGTTTCAGTCCATCTGCCTGTTCTGCTCCCCACTCTGTCTCTGGTGACTCCTCTCACCCCCACATCTCTGGCCTGTACCCCAGTTTTTGTGTGCATAACTAAATCTTAAAAAAAAGAAAAAAGATGCTGTTGCTGCTCCCATATTGAATGAGGAAGCTGAGGCTGAGGAGGCCCAGCGTGGGCCACGGATCAGTGGCTGGTGGCTGGTGGATGCAGCAGCTCAGGTGTGCGCTGGGTTGTGTGAGTTCACGTCCCGCGGCCCTTGCTGCAAACAGGAGGCTCACTGTGATTTTCCTCTTTCCAGGGTTTTGGTTTTTTGCACTGAATGTAACCTAGACTCACCTTCACCGGCTGGTGTTGCCCCGGGATACTGTCAAAGGTAAGTTTTTAAAGTGATATCCACGGTGTGTTGGCAGTGAAACAGGAGAATCTTCTAGAGAGAAGGAAAGTGCACTCCGAGGTCACTGCTGCTCTCCAAGTTCTCGTAGATGGAGTTGAATGTGGCCATCTCATCAGGGCCTCACATCCTGTTGTCGTGGGCACCTTGTTTTGCGGTGGACGCTGACGTTGGGTGCCCCGTCCCGTCACGCTAGAATTGGTTCTCGGTATTTTGCAGTTCCGTGTGAGTGTGTTCCTGGCGTCCCTGCCCCCGTCCCTCACACGGCTGTCCGTCTGCGTAGCCAGGGTCAGCTTTTATAGGAGACAGTCCTCGCACCGCTCCTGCACTCACACAGCTGCTGAGACTCCGGTTGCCTCCTCCCAGCCCTCTAAGCCCTCCTCCCTGCCACTCCAGAAACCCTGCTCTACACAGTGTTACTGGCTCTTTTTCTGTGAACTCCCCTCTGTAAGCCTCACCAGACTGTGTTCTGCCGTTTGGATGCGTAGCTCTTTTCCTGCCTAGGGCCTGGGAGGGGGGCAGGATCGCGGCTACCTGCTCTTCCTTCGTGTTTCCTCTGGTTACCGCATCCCAGACTTGGCAGGATTTCCTGCTCACCTGTGTTCTGGGCAGTTGGCAGCAGTGACAGAGCTTTCGTTATTTTACACCACAGTCGTGTCTGCCTCCTTTGCTGGCCTGAACACTCTAGGAGGAAGGGAAGTGTTTCTCATGCCGCTGTCTGCTCCAGTGCTGTCCACACATTGAGGTGTAGGCCTCAAACGCTTCCTCCTGACCCATTTATGGATGAAGATAATGATGATTAGAAAGGGAAGTCAAGGACCTCCCTGGTGGAGCAATGGGCTAAACAGCGCACTGTGAAGCATCCGCAGCCGACTTTAATCCCCGGCCAGGGAGGGGACCCACATGGCACAGCAGACCTCTCCTGCCTCGCCCGCTGCTCCCTCAGCAGTGGATTTCAGTAGATCTGCCTATTCTGTTCCCTGCTCCGTCTCTGGTGAATCCTCTCACCCCCTCTACATCTGCCCTAAACCCCAGTTCTTATATGCATAAATAAATAAATCTTTAAAAAAAAAAGGGAAGTCACTTTCCTAAGATTACACATAGCTAATAAATGACAAAGAATCATAATTCGGCTCCCTCAAAGCCAAAGCTCCCTGCACTCCTTGCACGCCAGCTCGCATCACCTGTTCTGTGTCTGGGCCCAGTAAATATTTACTGAACTGAGATCCATTGCAATTCATTTATGTATTTTTTAAAGATGTATTTATGCATACAAAAGCTGGGTACAGGCCAGAGGTGGGAGGGGGAGTGACAGGACTCACCAGAGACAGGGCAGGAAGCAGAACAGGCAGACTGACTGTAACACACTGCTGAGGGGAGCAGCGGGCGAGGCAGGAGAGGTCTGCTGCACCATGTGGGTCCGCTCCCTGGCCGGGGATTGAACTCGTGCTGCAGTGGCTGCGGAAGCTCCGGTGTGGCACTCAACCCTTTGCACCACCGGGGGGCTGAGAGCCATTGCAATTTAAGCAAAAAGAACTTAATTAATTCAGTCATTTTTGCATAGAAATGTATTGAATACCTAGTACATGGCAGGTACACAGTTGTAAGTAGGCTGTGGATAGAGATTAGTGAGACGTAGTGTCTGCTATCAGAGGGTTGACAGTCTAATAGTGGAGGCATCTATATGAGCAGATAAATCCAATAAAATGATACAGATCTCCTAATTGAATTCAAACAAGATGCGTCGGGGGCCTGAGGAAGGACTCAGTTCTACATAGAGGTGGTTCAGCAGCCTGTTCTAAAACCCGAGTCTTAAATGACAAGTTAGGTCTGCTCAGTTGGTGTTGGAGGAGGAAAAAGCAGAGGTTTGAGATGAACAAAAATACGCAGACCTCAGACCCTCTGGCCTACTTGGGAAGCCGTGAGCGGTTCTCGAGGCTGGGATGGAGACCTGGCTGTTGACGCTGGAGACTGGGGAGGGCTAGGTTCTGGGGAGGCTGTGAAAATACTGCCATTTGCCAACACCTGGAGAAAACCTAGCACACATGCAGGACACACCCTCCTGGTCATCAGCATTTGTCCAGTTGTGTCCTGGTTCCAGCTCAAGATGTGGCGCACTTCCTAGCTCCGCCAGCCGGCGACAGCCCTGAGGTGACAGGCTGCACCAAAGCAGAAGTTAGACGCCTGTGTCATCAGCTTCCCACCACGTGTTCACCCCCAGCTCACTCCGCACAGGCCCAGCGTTCTCATGGCTGGTCAGCCCCGACACGCAGGCCCTTCGTCCCTTCCAAGTGGCGCCTCTAGCTCGTCCAGGTGCCTTCCCAGCGGCTACCGTATTCTCTGTCCACTTTGTCAAAGAACAGGAAAACTGAGACCCTCAGGCAGACCAAACAGTCATCAAGTCATCTTCAAGAAAAACGTTTAAAAACGCTACGGTCAGTTCCAAAATAACAACCAAAAAGAGAGCAATTTATTTTAAAGATTTATTTATTTATGCATACAAGCACTGTGGTACAGGCCAGAATTGGGGGGGCCGGAGGGGTTTGAGAGGATCCACCAGAGACATAGCAGGAACAGACCAGGCAGATGGGCTGAAACCCACTGCTGAGGGGAGCAGAGGGGAGGCAGGAGAGGTCTGCTGTGCCGTGTGGGTCTTCTCCCTGGCCGGCGGCAGGGATCGAACTTGTGCTGCAGTGGCTACTGATGCTTCATAGTGTGTCGCTTAACTCACTGCACCTCCAGGGAGGCCCCCCAAAATAAAAGCAAATTAAAGGACAAGCGGGAACGCAGGTATCTGTGTGATAGAGTAAGTAGACTTACTGTTTGGTCATCAGGAAGGCTGTTAGAAATAGGAATTTGGGGCCTCCCTGGTGGCACTAGGGGTTGAGCGCCACACTGTGGGGCTTCTGTAGCCACTGCAGCACAAGTTCAATTCCCGGCCAGGGAGGGGACCCACATGGCACAGCAGACCTCTCCTGTCTCCCCACTGCTCCCCACTCTGTCTCTGGTGACTCCTCTCACCTCCTGTGCCTCTGGCCTATACCCCAGTTCTTGTATGTGTAAATAAATAAAATCTTTAAAAAGAAATAGAGAAATTGACTGGATAGTAGGAGGACAGAGAGATGGGTGGGGCGAAGGAAGGGATTTCAAGAGGCGCATGAACTGAAATTAAGCTGTGTAGAAAGATTGCAAAGACTTGCTTGAGAGGCTGGAGTTGCGTGTATTGGGAGTGGCGGGTGGTGGCAGAGAAATGCGTATAGAAGTAGTAGTGTGTTGTTCATGTGATGGGGATGCGGTGATTGGGAAGATAAGAACACCACAGAAAAATGCACTTAATTCTGAAGAGAGTAGGTTTCAGCTGTAAGTCGGAATTGAAAGGAATTCTAAAGCAACAGAAGTACAGTATGGAGGTGGAGAATAAGTTCACTTTCATTCCTAATACAGTTGACATAGGATAGGGCCTTCCTGGTGGTACACCGGGTTGAGCGCCACACTGTGCAACATCCGTGGCACAGCAGCATGAGTTTGATCCCCGGCCAGGGAGTGACCCACATGGCGCAGCAGACCTCTCCTGTCTCGCCCGCCCCCCTCAGCAGTGTGTTTCAATCAGTCTGCCTGTTCTGCTCCCCACTCTGTCTCTGGTGAATCCTCTCACCTCCTATAACTCTGATCTGTATCCCAGCTCTTGTACGCATAAATAAATCTTTTTTTAAAAAAATAAAGTTGATATAGGAGAATTGGCTCATCTCTGTGGCAAGTCGGCTTCCTGGTTCTGCAGTCCAGAAGTTAGCGGGTTTACTAACCCACTAGCGTGGAATAGACCTGCCTCCAGGAACAGGGAAGGAAAGAGCAGAATAGGTGCCCCAGTGGAGAAGGGAGAGAAGGAGCCTGGGGAAGCCCAAAAGACCAGGAAGGGCCCTCCCTGGTGGCACAGTGGGTTAAGCACTGCGCTGTGAAGCAAACCGCAGCCACTGCGCAGGACTTCGATCTCTGCTGCCGGCCAGGGAGGGGACCCACATGGCGCAGCAGACCTCTCCTGCCTCGCCCTCTGTTCCCCTCAACAGTGTATTTCAGTGGTTCTGCCTGTTTTGCTCCCCACTCTGTCTCTGCTAGACCCTCTCACCCCCCCATCTCTGGCTTACCCCAGTTCTTGTATGCATAAATAAATCTTAAAAAAAAAAAAGACCAGGAATATTAGGCAAACTGATGGGGCCCAGCATGGAAGGAAGTGGGAAAATTTCCCTCCATACCATCTGCCAGCAATTTGTCTCTCAGTGCATTGGTCTGAACAGTCACTCTAGGGCAGCTGGGGTGTGTCTGCCCCTTTCCAGACATGGCTGGTCTCAGCACAGCCCTGGACCTCTTTGGTGAAGACACCCCCAGCCCCCACCTGCACTCTGCCGACCGCTATTTTCTCAAGTATTCTCTTGGGACCACTGGTGAATAAAAGACATTCTCTCCCAGAAGATTCAAGCAATTATATGAATTCCAAGGCTAAGCAGTATCCTCACAGCCACCATATTCAGCAAGTAAGCCTCCCTCCAGCCCAAGGTCGGTTCTTTAGGTGGGTTATGTTCCCAGAACGCAGCTTCCTGGTACTGAGCCCCAGAACCCCAGAACTTAGCAGACACACTGGTCTCTGAGGCAGGCAGAAGGGTGGGGGTGGTTCTCTTGGCCTTACCAAGCCTTACCAAGATGCCAGTTCCTCTTCTACCTAATTTGGAAGACTCTTCCAGCAGAAGTTAAAGTTGAAACTCACCTTTACCATATCTGGAAGAAAAAAAAAACAACCAGTGCACACTGTCTTCTCTTTTAAAGATGAATATTTGAAACATCACTTGTTTTTTTGCAAGGTTTAGGGACATGTAGTGGTGGTAGTCCCAGTAACCAGGCTGTAGGTCTCCTCCCTCCTCTCCTCCTTCCCTCCCTCCCTTCTGTGGCGTATGCATAAATAAATAAATGAAGTCTTCATTGGTCTTCATTTCCATCCCCCTTTGGATTGCCCGTGTAAGCCTAGCACAAACAAACCTAGGACTTCACTGGTTTTGTATTGCATGTGCTATTTGAAATTCAGCTGCCTTGCAGCTTACGTGCAGCAAATAATTGTTCCACTAACTAACGTCTGGAAGGCTGTATGGAGAAAGACTCCTTTCCCTCAAGTCCAATCTTTGCCTCAGCCAGACCTTCTTAGGAGAGGCTGTGCCTGCATAATTCAAGGTCGGCTGCAGCCTCTGTGCTGTGAAGCACAGCCAGCGCCTGCTTGCTAGGCCAGAGTGACCAGTAGATGCTGAGGCCCCCTGCATGGCAAACATTTAGGTAAGCACTGCCACTGTGATAACCTGAGTTTGATCCCCAGCCAGGGAGGGGACCCACATGGCGCAGAAGACCTCTCCTGTCTCCCTGCTGCTCCCATTAGCAGTGTTTCAGTCCATCTGCCTGTTCTGCTCCCCACTCTGTCTCTGGTGACTCCTCTCACCCCCCTGCACCTCTGGCCTACACCCCAGTTCTTGTATGCATAAAGAAAGAAAAAATTTTATTAAATAAAAAGAAAAATTTTTTAAAGATTTATTTACTTATGCATACAAGAACTGGGGTACGGGCCAGCACAGCCCCCAAGCCTTTCCTGTGGAAACAGCCACTTGCTTGAAGACAAAGTTGCCACTATCACCGTCACCCCTAACTGCGAAGTGCAGTGTGGCGTCAGGTTTATAAAGTTCTAGCCCGGCCTCAGCACACAGCTGTCCAGGTTCAGGTGACTTAATGTCATCTCTACAAGCTCAGAACGCTGTCCCTCCCTGAAAAGGCTGTGGCCAAAACCCTTGCCCCAGCAGAAGCCTTAGAAACGTGTTGGTGTACCCCAGGTTATATGTGCTGTGTAGCCATCAGTCTTGTCTTATCTGTCAGATGTCAGGGTCTGTATTTCAGTCCATCTGTATGTTCTGCTCCCCACTCTGTCTCTGGTGAATCCTCTCACCACCACCACCCCCACATTTCTGGGCTGTACCCCAATTCTTGTGTGCATAAATTAAAAAATCTTTAAAAAAAAAAAAGTAAACAGCACTCTTTCTCCCTTGGCTGAGTCCAGTGGAGAAATAGGATAAGAGAGTAGGGCACTCCAGAAAACAAAATGTCATCTCTATTCCTAACACAGCTGCCCTGGAGAGGGTGGCTCATGCCCTTCAAGCCAGTGAGCTTCTTGACATGAGCCAGAACTCAGTAAAGTTAACTGGTTCTAGGTAATCAACCAAGAGGGGCCTGCATTTGTGGGTGTAGGAGCTGGAGGAAAATGTATGCCCCCTGAGGCACCTGGCTTCTAAGAGGAAGAGGGCGGGGCTGAGCTTTTTGTTTCTCTTTCTCAACTCACCTTCAGAAAAGATCTGTACTATTCCTGGGGTAGCCTGTGTGGGGGTGAGAGAGGAGGAGCAGCCTCAGGAGAGGGGAGCGGCTCTCCTGACTCCAGCACAGACAGACCTGGCGGGCGCTCACTGGGGTTTCTGGTGGGCAGCTGTGTCTCTGATGCACCTTCTGTCTTCTGTGAGATACAGTCTTTTACTGCAGAGTAGGAGAACTAAAAGATATGTGCAAAGCAATTTGCATACCAAGACTTTCTAGCTTCGTCACTGAGTTTTTCTGGCGCTTCCAGTTCAGTTTTCATAGAAAGAGCAGTTCTGTTTTGCACATCTGTCCTGAGCAGGTGAGAGGCAAAACCAGCTAGAGAAAGCCTGTGCCGTATGTTTTCTAGAAGCGGTGGGCAAGGACTGTTCTGGAGTAAATGAATAAGGCTGATTCAGAGAGCTTTTACAGTACCAGATTCACATTTGACATAAATATATATTGGTGGGCTCTCCCTGAAGGCTCAGGGGTTAAAGACACAGCACTGTCAAGCTATCGCCAGCCCCTGTGACACAAGTTCGATCCCCAGCCAGGGAGGGGACCTACAGGGCGCAGCAGACCTCTCCTGTCTTCCCGCTGCTCCCCTCAGCAGTGTGTTTCAGTCAATCTGCCTGTTCTGCTCCCCGCTCTGTCTCTGGTGAATCCTCTGACCCCTCACACTTCTGGCCTGTGCCCCATCTCTTGTGTGCATAAATAAATAAATCTTTTTAAAAATACATCTTGGTATCCCAGAACCCTCATTAGACCAGCACAGGAGATATTTTGATGCCCCTGCCCATCCAACAATGAGGAAAGTGTGCTTCCTGTCCTCGGCTCTGCTGGCGGGTTATCGCGAAACCCAGACCAGGGCAGCTCAGCACCGCAGGCTGTCCGTTCAGATGCAGATTCCTCTGCTGTAAAGCATCTTTGTGATGTCATGTCTTGGTGTTTTTTTGTTTTTCTTAATGAATTCTTCTTTAGCCAAGTGTTCAGCAAATTTACTATTTTGTAGTTATGAAATTTTTTTAAAGATTTATTTATTTATGCATACACGCACTGGGGTACAGGCCAGAGGTGTGGGGGGGAGGTGAGAGGATTCACCACAGAGAGTGGGGAGCAGAACAGGCAGAACAACAGAAGTACACTGCTGAGGGGAGCAGCGGGCACAGCAGGAGGTGTCTGCTGCACCATGTGGGTCCCCTCCCTGGCGAGCAGCAGGGATCCAACTCGTGCTGCAGTGGCTGCGGTTTGCTTCATAGTGCGTTGCTTCACCCACTGCGCCACCAGGGAGGCCCTAGTTATCAATCTTTTAAAGTATTTGAAAAGCTTTAAACTATTTTTGCCTTGGGACCTCCCTGGTGGCACAAGGGGTTAAAGTGCAGCACTATGAAGTATCCACAGGAGTTCGAGTCCCACCCAGAGGGCTGACCCACAGAGGTCTCCAGTCTCCCCGCTGCTCCCCTCAGCAGTGTATTTCAGTAGATCTGCCTGTTCTGCTCCCCACTCTGTGTCTGGTGAGTCCTCTCACTCCCCACACCTCTAGCCTGTACCCCAGTTCTTATATGCATAAATAAATATTTAAAAAAATATATTTTTGCCTGCATTATAATAGAGATCTATTTTGTGTCAGTTTGAATAATTATGCCTTCATAAGTACATAGGTATTTGTTATTTAATGCATTGATATGAACGTTGTATAAACTCTTAGTAGCTTTCTTTTGGAACACTTAAAAACTTGAACATTTTCTTGAGTTACTTTATTCTCAACAGAAAAATTACTACTTTTTATTGTCCTGTGAGCAGCCTGTTGTCATATAAAAATAAATGAATTGACATTTAATTTCTTTAAAAAGTAATGAACCTTAATTTCATTTATAAAATAATAAGAACGTTGGACATAAATTATAAACCCAGGAAGCCCTGCCCGCTGCAGTTGCCTGGCCTGGTCCCAGGCCCTGACCTGCAGCTGGCCCTCAGCTCGCGCAGGTGGGCATCTCCCTGGGTGGCCAGTCTGTGCTGTGGTACTTGTTGAGAGTTTTCACTCTCAACTTTGCCAAAAGTCAGGTGAAAGGAGGGAAAAATCTAGAGCTGCTTACTACACCAATGTCTTTTTTTTTAAAAAGATTTTATTTATGTATACAAGAACTGAGGTGCAGTCCAGAGGTGTTGGGGGTGAGAGGATTCACCAGCGACAGAGCAGGGAGCAGAACAGGCAGATTGACCGAAACACACTGCTGAGGGGAGCAGCAGGAGAGGTCTGCTGCGCCATGTGGGTCCCCTCCCGGGCTGGGGATCGAACTCGTGCTGCAGTGGCTGTGGATACTTCACAGTGCAGTGCTTAACCCCTTGCACCACTAGGGAGGCCCTACACCAATGTCTTAAACCTTTTCCAACTCTCCTTCCCGTGTCTGGGGAAAATTCCCTACCACTCGCCCTCTGTCCTTACCTGTGGTGCGTGTGTATATGCCTGTGTGTGTATATACCTGCACACACAGTTACTTAAGGTCATTGCTTCACAGTAGCCAGGATTTTGGGGACAGAATTTTAATCTAAAAACCATTTTTTACACTGACTTCCTTATACATCGCTTCCTTCTTATCTCTTCCAGGCAGTATTTGTGTGTTCCTGCAGCGTTTTGCACAGTCTGTTCCCATGCAAACCAATGAGGGAGAAGTTTCAGAAGAAAGCAGTTCCAAGGTCAGTAAATTGCTGAATGCAAGCGACTTGAATAGGAATTTAACAACAAGGTGATGGGTGAGAGAAGAGTGGGTGGTGCATTTTAGGTAAATTGCAAAATGAGATTGGTTGAAATTTGATCGGCCTCTAAGATTGGAAAGATTTTTTTCTTCTTGTTAATATGCATTTTGGGGGATGCTACATGACAAATTGAAAACCAATTATACTGAACTCATAGAGAACTTTATGATTCATTTTTATAATACTAGCATTTGATCTTTTCAGGTTGTATTATGCAAGTTAGATATCTTTATTTTGAAAAGTAAAATACATCAAAAGCAATTAAGGTACGAAGTAAAAGCCTGCCCCTTATTCCTGCTGAAAGAGGCTTCACTGATGATTTTTCAGACGTTGTTCTGTTAAGCATTTTTAATTGGCAATTTGTTTGGTTTTTTTTTAAGCTAAAGCCTAAAGGAATATGATCATTCAAACCCCATGTATAAATAGTTATCTATGTGTTTAGATCTCCGTATATCTGGCTCCATGCCCTGACTCTTCTTGACTCTTTCTCTGCCTGTTCAGGTGGCACCGTCAGTATCACCTTCATGTCCCTCTTTCCCTGTTAGTCTCTTGTGCCTCTTCCCACTGTGCCTTGGGCAGCCGCTAGCACATTACCTGCTGCCTGGGCTCTGGGGGGATACCAGAGCTCTGGCGACTGTCTGAGAGGGCTTGTGCCTTCACCAGAGCAGGAGAGAAGGTGCCAGAACATCATGGTAACAGGATGAAGCTTGGCACAGAAGTCACATGTTATATGACCCCATTTATATGAGTGATGCAGAATAGGTCAACCCACAGACACAGCACAAACCATGGTCGCTGTGATTATATGGGGCAGAAGCAGATAGGGAATGACTGAGAAGTGGGGAGGGGCTTCCGCGTGAAGTGCTGGCAGAGATTTGACACTTGTGCAGCGTTGTTTACTCTGAGGGTTCACCTTAAAATGGTTCATTTTACATTACATGAATTTGACATCGATAGATTACTTTAAAAAACAAAACAGGGACCCCGCCCCTGTTGGCACAGAAGGTTAAGACTCAGCACTATGAAGCTGTCCGCAGCCACTGAGGCATGGAGTTAAATCCCTGGCCAGGGAGGGGACCCCCATGGCACAGCAGATCTCTTCTGCCTCACCCGCTGCTCCCCTCAGCAGTGTGTTTCAGTCCATCTGCCTGTTCTGCTCCCCACTGTCTCTGGTGATTTCTCTCAGCCCCCATGCCTCTGGCCTGGCCCTAACTCTTTAAAAAAAAATCACCTGGCCCTCCCTGGTGGTGCAGTGGGTTGAGCAGCGTACTATGAGGCAAACCGCAGCCACTGCAGCACGAGTTCAATCCCTGCCGCAGGTCAAGGAGGGGACCCACATGGCGCAGCAGACCTCTCCTGCCTCACCCACTGCTCCCCTCAGCAGTGTGCTTCAGTCCATCTGCCTGTTCTGCTCCCCGCTCTGTCTCTGGTGACTCCTCTCATGCCCCGCACCTCTAGCCTATGCCTCAGCTCTTATATGCATAAATAAATATATCTTTAAAAAATAAAAAAACTGGGGCCCTCCCTGGTGGCGCAGTGGGTTAAGCAACACACTATGAAGCAAACCGCAGCCACTGCAGCACAAGTTCGATCCCTGCTGCCGGCCAGGGAGGGGACCCACATGACGCAGCAGACCTCTCCTGCTGTGCCCGCTGCTCCCCTCAGCAGTGTGTTTCACTGGATCTGCCTGTTCTGCTCCCCGCTCTCTGTGGTGAATCCTTTCACTGCCCCTATACTTCTGGCCTGTACCCCAGTGCTTGTATGCATAAATAAATAAATCTTTAAAAAAAAACTAAAAAACAAAACAGGAGAAACATGAGAGCAGGTTCCAGTCAGCCCTCACTGCTGTGGGTGTGAGAACTCCCTGGTTCAAGAGCCACTGCCCTGTTCTCTCCCAGGGGTCAGGCCCTGAGAAGTGCTGTGTCCTGAGGTGAATTTCAAGAGGAAAGTGCTGTCAGTGCTGTGGCAGGGGCCGCTAAGGAGGCTGGCAGTTAAGAAAAGGTTTCTAGATCTTCTTTACTAAGAGCCAATTCCTGACAAGGGGCACAATTTTTTAGGTATATTTTACCTGAAAAAACTAAAATGTGAATAGTCGGATAGAACTGGAGCATGGACCGGAGTGTAGCTGAAACAAGGATGACTGGATGTTGAGAACCGGTGAGGGGGCTATAGGAGTTCCTTAGTTTTACTTTGCATATGCTTGAAATCTTCCACAACAATAGGAACTTTTTTTAAAGTTTGATCTATTTATTTTTAAAGATTTATTTATATTTTCATACAAGAACTGGGGTACAAGCCAGAGGTGTGGAGGGGTGAGAGGGTTCACCAGAGACAGAGTGGGGAGCAGAACAGGCAGATGGACTGAAACACACTGCTGAGGGGAGCAGCGGGAGGCGGGAGAGGTCTGCTGCGCCATGTGGGTCCCCTCCCTGGCCAGGGATGGAACTCCTGCTGCTGATAGCTTATTAGCACTGAGACTTAACCTCTTGTGCCACCAGGGAGGCCCCTTCTGTAGCTTTTCTTAGAGAGGTGCTTGTTCAGTTTGGTCTAGAGATGGACGAGGGGTCACACAGTCTTCAGAAGTTGGCAAAAGCTTGACTTTAGAAGCCTTAGTTTCTCTGCTAGAGAGAGAAAAGCAGACTTCCAAAGGGTTGCCGTTACACTGGCCATAGAAAATTCTTTAATTAAGTACGAGTGTTCTTCCATGCCCAGTTTTTACTTCGTTTTCTCCCTCCTCCTTTCCCTTTCTCGTTCACTCCTGCCATCTCACTGCTTATCATCCACTCTGCTGGGTGCTGACACACAGACAGACTGAACTATGCTTTTCTTTGTTTTGGTTCTTAGAGCTCCAGGCATGGTAAGTGGAAGCAAGAAAAAAAAGACTGTTAAATTTCACATTAATTTAGAACTAGCTTTTTTCCCCTGAACGGTCACTTGAATGCAATTTTGTACGACCTAATCACTTTCTCAGAGAGTTCTACTGTTTTAATGAAAGCTTCTATTGTAAATACTGCAGGAAGAAAAGTTGACAGTTATTGGTAATGTAAAACTTCAGAACCCCCTGAATAGATCCAGTGACTCTTATCTTCTATTTTCAAGAACCACTTCAGGGCATTTTTTTTTGTTTTTTTTTTTTTAATTTCCCTGCTGCATAGATGAGAGAGGAAATGGAATAGAATGACCATAGGTACCCATGCATCTGTCTTGTTCTGTAATTTCAAAAGCTGAACATGAGTGTTACATTCTGGAAAAGGTGACATATCAGGAAGGCCGAAGCTGAGGGAATGCACTGATTCTGTTTGGGAGAGTCACGGCACCTAATCTGTTTGGTGTTTGTGTTTATTTTGACGCATTGACCTGAAAACAAGAACTCTGTGTCTGTCCTGGCAGCCTGGCCTCGCTGACCAGGTGTCTCAGTACCTGCTCCTGTAGGCGCGAGTGTCCACTTGGCGGGAGGCTCAAATCCTAGCGTGGGTTTACCAATACCTCTCTGACCGTGGCTGCTTACTTCCGTTACCCTTCCCTCTTACTCTAATTGAGATAAAATAAAAAATGATACACCTTAATAGTCACTCAGTTATTTAATTCAAAAAGCACCTAGGTGTGGCATCCAAGTCACATCAGGCTTGATCTCTGCATTGGGAACTTTTAATTTAGTAGAAGGAGGGGACCAGACAGTAAGGGGTGTGATTGTGATGTCAGCTGTGCTTTCGGAGCTAGAAAAAGCTGGGATTTCTTTCTGGAAGGAAGCTCCACAATGGATCAGGTAAGGGGGGGAGGGTGTCTTATTTGTTTTCGTTGGCTGGTTGGTAGGTGGGAGCACAGCGGCACCATAAGCAGAAGGAACCATTTGCAACATTCTGAAATGGTTGTGTGATAGAAGGCACTGTTGAGTATTTGGGGGTGTCTGAACCCACACTGCCACATTGTGGCTTAAAGCCACTGTCACAATCTCCTGAACAAGAATTCCATGTAATTGTGCAGGCCCTTCATTTGGAAACGACACGGACAACACCGTCTCAGCCCAGTGGGCAAGGTTAGCATTAGCAGTGAGGCGTCGTGTTCATAGCATGTCCCCTTGATATGATGAAGGGGAATCTTCCCGCAGCGGTCACCTCCCCAAACCCATTACCTTAGTCCAATCGTGAGAAAAACGTCAAATAAATCCCACTAGAGAAGCAACCTACAAAATACTTGACCAGCACATCTCACAGCTGTCAGGAAAATGAGACATATCTGAGAAACGATCACAGCCAAAAGGAACCTAAGGAGATGTGGCAACTGTCACATGATGGCCTGGGCGAGATCCTGGAGTAAAAAGAACCAAAGATGAATCAAAGGGAATTTGAACAAAGTGTGGGTTTGAGCTAATTATAATGAGTCAATATTGGTTTCTTGTGATAACTACACTAAGGTAAGGTGTTAAAAATAGGGAAAACTGAGTTAGGTCTATATGGGAATATTGTATCTTTGCAGTTTTAATCTGTTAATCTAAATCTGTTCTAAAAAATAAAATGTGTGGATGGATGGATGGACAAATGGATGACTATAGATGTATGGCCAGCACCACGATATTTTTTAATTTTAATTTTATATATATTTTACATTATTTTTCATTTTTGTACAGTGTGTATTTCTCATCCTTGTGAAATTCCCATCACCAATTCACCCGTGCACCATCACCACAGTCCCTGTGCTCTCTCCACCTCTTTTGTTCCTTTTCCATCCTCCTCCCCTCAGGAATGTCTCAGACTTACAGTTGTCTGTTGATTTTGATTTTTAATTTTTTGTAATTGATTTTTCCCCTTAGTCCCTTGTTTGTTTCCTCTACATTCCTCCTATAAGTGATACCATCCGATATTTTTCCTTTTCTTTCTGGCTTATTTCACTCAGCATAATCCCTTCTAGCTCCATCCATGTTGCTGCGAATTGCATGAGTTTATCTTTTTTGATCGCTGTGTAATATTCCATAGCACCATGCTATTTTAAAGCCTTTTATGATTCTGTGACTAACTGGGCACACAATAGGGTAGTTCTTCCACTCAAATGTGGTGTTAATAGCAGGGGCTTTAGTCTGCTGTCGGCCCAGCTGCCCAAAAGTGTCTACCATATGTCTGAGGAGGTGGCTTACCAGGGCACTCATCTTCAAGCTTCAAACATAGGCAGTAGATTTTTAAAGCATGGGTGTGAAATGTGCATTTTTTGTAATAATTTATTTTCTTAGAATTGTGTTGATGTAATAGTTAGACTGAAATATCTGTACCCTGAGACCGAGATTCTCTGGTGAAAGAATATGGTTGACCCAACCCAACCTCTGGATGATTGCCGCCTGATTTTTTTTAAAGTTATTTTTGGAGCATAACGGACATCCAACATTATGTTAGTTTTCAGTGTACAACACAATGATCCAGTATTTGTGTACTTTGTGAAAGCATCACCACAGTAAGCCTAGTTGCCATCCATCCCCCTGCATAGTCACAATTGTGTTTCTTGTGATAAGAACTTTTAAGAGTTACTGTCTTAAACTGCAAGTGTTGGCAAGGGTGTGGAGAGAAAGGTACCCTCATACACATGGTGGGGAATATAGACTGTTCCAGCCCCTGTGGAAGGTATGGTGGTTTCTCAAAATACTAAAAATAGATCTCCCACATGCCCCAGCAACTGTGTTCCTCAGTATCTACCCTAAAATGGCAAAAACGTGAATTCAACCATGTACTCCTATGTTTGTTGCAGTATTATTTACAATAGCCAAGTTATGGAAACAACCTAAGTGCCCAGACAGAGGAGTGGATTAAGGAAATGTGGGGAGTGTGGAATACTACTCAGTCATAAAAAAGACAAATTCGTGTCATTTGTGACAGCATGGGTGGACATGGAGGGGATTATGCTAAGCAAAATAAGCTAGAAGGAGTAAGACAAATAGTGGTAGTTTCACTCATGTGAAATAGAGAAACAAAGCAAAGAAACTGACATAACTAAAAGAAAACCCTAGAAACATGACTGCAGGATTGAGGCTACTAGAAGGGGAAGAAGGGAGACATGGAGGGTGGGTGGAGGTGGGAACATGATCTGTGATGGACTCTGGGTGTTTTGGTGGAGTCTGGTGTGGTGATAACATCTGAGGAAGTGTCAGCCTAGTCCTGGAAATCATACACAGTGTCGTAAGCAAATATTACCTCAACTTAAAAACATTGGGGAGGGCCTCCCTGGTGCCTCAGCAGGTTGAGCGCCGCGTTGTGAAGCAACGGCAGCCACTGCAGCACGAGTTCCATCCCCGGCCAGGGAGGGGACCCACAGGGCACAGCAGACCTCTCCTGCCTCCCGCTGCTCCCCTTAGTCAATGTGCCTGCTCTGTTCCCCAGTCTGTCTCTGGTGACTTCTCTCACCCCCCACACCTCTGGCCTGTACCCCAGCTCTTGTGTGCATAAATAAATAAATATTTTTAAAAATAATAATAAAAACATTGGGGAAAGGGGACCTTCATACTTTCTATAGTGGCTGCACCAATTACATTCCCACCGGTGGTGCACAGGACTCCCTTTTCTTCATGTTCTCTCCAGCTCTTATATTTCTTGTCTTGATAATAGCCATTCTAGCAGGTGCTATCTGTGGTTTAAATTTGAATTTCCCTTTTCACATATTGTTGGTCATTTGTATATGTTCTTTGAAAAAAAAGATCTCTGTAGATCTGCCCATTTTTAAAAAAAAATTTTTAAAAAGATTTATTTATGCATACAAGCACCAGGGTACAGGCCAGAGGTGCGGGGGATGAGAGGATCCACCAGAGACAGAGTGCGGAGCAGAACAGGCAAGTGGACTGAAATACACTGCTGAGGGGAGCAACAGGGAAACAGGAGAGGTAGGTGGGCCCCCTCCCTGGCTGGGGATCGAACTGGTGCTGCAGTGGCTGTGGTTTACTTCATAGTGCCTTGCTTCACCCATTGTGCCACCAGGGAAGCCCTTCTGCCCATTTTTAAATTGGATTGTTGTTGATTTGGTTTGGTTTTTAACTATAGAATTATATGAGTTCTTTATATATTTTGGATGTTAACTCCTAATCAGACTCGCAGATACCTTCTCCCATCACCAGGCACTCCCTTCATTTTATTTAAGGGTACTAGAAGCAGAGGGTGCAGAAACTTTTTAGTTTATTGAGTTCCACTTAGCTTTGCTTTCATTGCTTTTGTTTTTGGTTGTCAGAGATACAAAACCATCACTAAGCCTGATGTTAGAGAATTTGCTACCGCTGGTCTCTTCAGAGTTTTATGGTTTCAGGTCTTACATTCATCTTTAATCCATTTTTGAGGCGACTTTTGTATATAGTGTAAGATAGTGGCACCTACCATCTCATTCTTTTCTGGGTGACTGTCCTGTGTTCCCATCACCATTAGTTGAAGAGACGTCACTGATAAAGAGGCTTTTGGAGACTGGACCCCTGTGTCAGGGGAAGTAAAAGCAAAAATACACAGTTGGGATTATCTCAAATTAAAAAACTTTTTATACAGCAAACATTTTATGTATGTGTGTGTAGCTATATATATATATATAAATACAGATTATATAAGTCGACATAGAGAGCTTATATACATAGATTAATATAAGTAGTGTAAAAAGACATCCCACTGAATGGAAGGAAATATTTACATGTTATACAACTGAAAAGGGATAATACTCAAGATCTGTAAAAACCTTATACAATTTAACAACTTAAAAAAAAACTCCAATTAACAAACCGACATTTGATTCAAACAGACAGTTCATGACAGGGGACCTCCAGGAGGCCAGAGGAAAGGCTCTTCACCACTTTTAATAAGGGGATGCGAAGCCACACGAGATGCCACCTTCCACTGTGAGCCAGGCACATTGTAGAAGAGCCCCAGTGACAAGTCCCGGAGAGGATGTAGAGAAAGGGGACCCTGCAGTACTTGTGGGTGGGAATGTGAAGTGGTGCAATCATTTTCAAAAGTGATTGGGCTTTTCCTTAAAAAACTAAAAATGCAAGGCCTCCCTGTGGGCGCAAGGGGTTGAGCACTGCACTGTGGGGCTCCTGCAGCCACTGCAGCATGAGTTCGATCCCTGGCCAGGGAGGGGACCCACAGGGCACAGCGGACCTCTCCTGCCTCGCCCGCTGCTCCCCTCAGCAGTGTGTTTCAATCTGCCTGTTCTGCTCCCCACTCTGTCTCTGGTGAATCCTCTCACCTTCTGCACCTCTGGCCTGTACCCCAGCTCTTGAAAGCATAAATAAATCAGTCTTTAAAAAAAAAAACCTAAAAATGCAGACATTATTCAGGCTGGCAGTCCTGCTCATGGGCATGAACATGAAACCATCAGCTCCACCACAGTGTGAACCATGGAATCAATAATCTCCACAAGAAAGGGAATACTGTCATTTACGGCAAAATGGAGGGATCAATAGTTGGCGGGAATTAAGTATAGTAAAGCAAGACAGAATGACAAGGACAGATACTGCACATTTACCTCAGTGGACATGCCAACAAAGCAAAATATCTATAAAAATTAGCAGATTCGAGTAAACTGAGTGAGGTTCGGAGGTTGGGGCGAGAAAGGGCAAAAGGGATAGAAGCGATGGTGGTGGGGAAAAGCAGTATAGAAATGGGACTTAAATTATGGGTTACGACACCTGCCACAGGAGCTCCTGTGAAAACGAGCTCAGTTACCTTCTCTGGAGCCCTCATCACTGCTCGCTGCAGTTGTTTGTTCAGTAAATGGTTTTTGTCAGAACTCAGACTAAGCTCCGCACGTGAGCATATATTTCAGCAAAGCAAATAGAAATATCCAAACCAGTGCACTAAAACAAACAAACAAAAAATCCAATACCAAAGCAAGGCCCTGCTAAATAAATAACTACTGCATATATAATTAGAAATTAGAAGTAGGGGCCTCCCTGGTGGTGCAAGGGGTTAAGTCACAGCCCTATGAAGCATCCGCAGCCACTTCAAGTCCAATCCCCGGTCAAGGAGCGGACCCACATGACTGAGCAGACCTCTCCTGTCTCCCCACTGTTCCCCTCAGCAGTGTATTTCAGTCAATCTGTCTGTTCTGTCTCCCCCTCTGCTCTGGTGGCATCTTCTCTCTCTCTCTCACACATACACACACACACACATACACACACCGCACCTCTGGCCTGTACCCCAGTTCTTGTGTGCATAAATAAATAAATCTTTTAAAAAAAAAAAAGAAATTAGAATAGGTAAAGCTGAATCTCCGAGAGAGAGAAATAAAAAAATCAAAAAGATAAAAATGGAAAGACAAAGAAGAAAAATTAATGGATCAGTACCATAAATTCAACACTGAATGAATAACATGAGTTGCTGAAGGGGAGAAAATAAATTGGAGGAGATAAAATATTCAAATAATAAGCAGAGAACAATGTCCCAATCTTTTTTTTTTTAAAGATTTATTTATTTATGCATACAAGAGCTGGGGTACAGGCTAGAGTCGCGGGAGGTGAGAGGTTTCACCAGACAGAGCAGGGAGAAGAACAGGCAGATTGACTGAAACACACTGCTGAGGGGAGCAGCGGACGAGGCAGGAGAGGTCTGCTGCGCCACGTGTGTCCCCTCCCTGACCAGCAGCAGGAACCGAACTCATGCTGCAGTGGCTGTGGTTTGCCTCACAGTGTGTTGCTCAACCCACTACGCCACCAGGGAGGCCCAATGTCCCAATCTTGAAGAGCCTGAGTTTGAAAAACTGTAAGCACCTACCCACTGGCTACTTAGTGTTTTGCAGTTTAGAGAACTGAAGAGAAATAAAAGACCCTAAGTTTCTAGAGAAGAAAACGGTCTTATTTTCCAAATCCTGATGATTTGAAAATATGAATTATGCATAGCCCTGAAAGCCAAAGGAGCCTGGCTTTCAAAAATGTGGAGGGACAGGGTCTCCCCTGGTGGCGCAGTGGGTTAAGCAACGCACTACGAAGCAAATCGCAGCCACTGCAGCATGAGTTCGATCCCTGCTGCCGGCCAGGGGGGGGACCC
>JAGFMF010011640.1:858082-868141 GCA_019455555.1 Galemys pyrenaicus | reverse complement strand
GAGGTCTGCCGCGCCATGTGGGTCCCCTCCCTGGCCGGCAGCAGGGATTGAACTCGTGCTGCAGTGGCTGCAGTTTGCTTCATAGTGTGTTGCTTAACCTACTGTGCCAACAGGGAGGCCCCTAAATAAATATTTTAAAAACAAAAAAAGACCCAGGATTCTGGGAAGAGAGTCCACTTTCTGGAAAGAGATTACACTTTCTGTGGGCTCAAAGGTCAAGGGGCAGGGTGTGTGCTGGACCAGGGATTCAGCGTCAGCTTGGGCAGGTGGGGCCGGGCAGATGGAAGGACCCCGTAAGCAAGTGAGCTCAGCTTTCATCCCTCAGGAAGGGGGCAGAGTGCCTTGGAAGAATTTTGAGGAAAGCTGTGTGATCAGATTTGCATTTCACAAAGTCTCTTGATAAAAGTGATTTGGAGAATGAGTTGAAGTGACTCAGAACCCAGAAAGACCAGGGGGTTTTTGAAATGGAAGACCTAGAATTATGATCATTAAAAAGGGAGGAAGAAGGGGGCCTCCCTGGTGGCACAGAAGGTTAAGCACCACACTACGAAGTATCCCTAGCCACTGCAGCTCCTGGCCTGGAAGCTGACCCACATGGCACAGCAGACCTCACCTGCCTCACCCGCTGCTCCCCTCAGCAGTGTGTTTCAGTCCATCTGCCTGTTCTGCTCCCCACTCTGTCTCTGATGAATATTCTCATCCCCCACACCTCTGGCCTGTACCTCTGGCCTCTTGTATACGTAGATAAATAAATCTTTTAAAAGGGGGGAGGAGGTAGAGGGAGAAGAGAAAGGAGTGATGAGAGCAATTTAAGAGAAGCCTTGGAATGTAATGAACAGGATAGGGTGAAGAAGGAGGTGGACAATTTTGTACAGTTCTAGCTTTCATGTTTAGGGATCTTAGTGAATGATCTTGTCAATCACAGAGATAAGGGCTATAAAAGGAAAGGAAATTAAGGACCAAGATGATGTTACATGTGGACCTATTGGGCACTCAAAGAAGACACAGAAAACACGGGTGCTGGAGCCACTGGAGAGGAGGTTGTGGAAGCTGTGGACTTTTGCTTCTGACTTATCATCATTGTGCTGAATTAGAAATTTGACTGTAAATAAACTTTATCTTAACTAATAAGCAGAAGCTAATGTCCATGATTTACCTCTCAGTCGGGGAAGATTCTTAATGATAACAGGTCAAAGAAATTTCATGAGTAAATAGAAAACAGGCTATTTTTTTCAGAAAACGGTGGAGGCTTGAGGTGCCAAGAAACTTAATAAATTTAAACATTTTGTCACCTTATCTGGTTTTTTTTAAAGATTTATTGATTTATGCATACAAGAACTGGGATACAGGTCAGAGCTGTGGGGGAGAGAGGATTCACCAGAGCCAGAGCCAGAACAGAACAGGCAGATGAACAGAAACACACCGCCAAGGGCAGCAGCGGGCGAGGCAGGAGAGGTCTGCTGCGCCCTGTGGGCCACTTCCCAGGCTGGCAGCAGGGATTAAACTCGTGCTTCAGTGGCTGCTGTCTGCTCCATAGTGTGATGCTTGATCCATTGCCCCGCCCCAGGGAGGCCCCTCTGTTTTGTTTTGTTTTTTAAAGATTTATTTATTTATGCATACAAGAATTAGGGTACAGGCCAGAGGTGTGGGGGATGGGGGTGATGAGAAGATTCACCACACACCGAGTGGGGAACAGAACAGGCAGATGAACTGAAGTCCACTGCCGAGGGGAGCAGCGGGCGAGGCAGGAGAGGTCTGCTGCGCCATGTGGGTCCCCTCCCTGGCCTGGGATCGAACTGGTGCTGCAGTGGCTGTGGATGCTTCACAGTGCAGTGCTTAACCCCTTGCACCACCAGGGAGGCCCATTGTCTTTCTGTTTTTAAAGTTTGACATTTGTACGGTTAAGTGCATCAAATGCACAGCTCAGTGATTTTTATTTTTTCACTTACTTGTATTCTTTTGTTGCCACAACCAGTTCAAGATCACCTCTAGCTCCTCAGAAGTTCCCTCTGCAACACTAACCACTTACATTTCCTTCTCGAGTTTTTAGATCAAGGGTAGGCTTAGACTGGGAGAATCTTCCCCCTCGTTGGCAAGTCCCCAAAAGCTGGGGAACCAGGAAGTCTGTAGTTGAAGTGTGGAGGCAAAACCCGGGTTGAATTTCTCAGGATCCACAGTGTGTGTCTTTTATTATTCTTGCCTGCACTCCCTCCACTTTTTCTTTTTAATGCAGATAAAGCAACCCTCCGAATTTTTCTGTCCTTTTGGAAAGTTAGCCTCTTCATGCCACCCATTTCTCTTGCATTCTTGAGAAATGAACTCTGGTGAAGAAGGGAGAACTGGAGAGCTTTTGTTTTATAATGTTGTGCATATGCGTTATTCCAGATTGCTAGGTCCCCTGAGAAGTGGACTGTTTTTTTCGAGGTTGGGACTAATCCCATCTGTTTGATTTCTGTTATAATTACACCTTCTGAGGGAGTTTTCATAGAATTGATGATGTACAGTCCCCACTGGTGGAGGTAGTTCTGTCATTTTCCCACCTTTATTGATCAACAAATGGCCCGAAATAGGAACATGCTTGTTTTCCTTTGAAAATCCATACCGAGAAATAAACCACACATATCAAAGAGAAAAGAAAAAACATAAAAGCATAATTATAAAACAAGTAACCACACAAGTACTGCATAGGCCAATCTGGAAAAAGAACATACGGGAAGCCCCAGGACCTCCCTCCTGGCCCTTCCTGCCCAGACTGTCTCCCTCCTCCCTAAGACAGTCACTAGCCTAAATGCCTATGAATCATTCCCTTTTTCTTTATAGTTCTTAAAAACTATATATACAGGGCCTCCCTGGTGGCGCAGCGGGTTAAGCACCGCACTATGAAGCGAACCACAGCCACTGCAGCACAAGTTTGATCCCTGCTGCCAGCCAGGGAGGGGACCCACATGGCACAGCAGACCTCTCTTGTTGTGCCGGCTGCTCCCCTCAGCAGTGTGTTTCAGTAGATCCATCTGTTCTACTCCCCACTTTGTCTCTGGCAAATCCTCTCACCTGCCACATCTCTGGTCTGTACCCCAGTTCTTGTACGCATAAATAAATTTTTAAAAAAACTATATATACATACTATAGTATGTATGTTTAGATATACAAACACATACTTGTTTTAAAGACGTATGTATTTGAACCTTATATTGATGGCATTATACTGTAGATGTATCTTTACTTCTTTCACCCACTATTGTGGTTTTATATCCAATTGAGGTTGAGGTGTGTAGTTACTGTAGTTCTTTTATTTCCATACAGTGTAATGTTCTATTATCTGAAGACACCATAGCCTCTTTCTTTTACTGTGGAAGGTTGTTTATTTCTGTTTTTTTTTTTTTTTTTTTCTGTTAAGAATGTTTGTTACAGGGGCACCCCAGAACNTATCTGAAGACACCATAGCCTCTTTCTTTTACTGTGGAAGGTTGTTTATTTCTGTTTTTTTTTTTTTTTTTTTCTGTTAAGAATGATTGTTACAGGGGCACCCCAGAACCCCAAGCCTGCCCCCTCTAAATAGGTTCTGCCATCTGCCACATCAAGGCAAAACATATAAGATCTTTGTTGTTGTTGTTGTTTTTAAAGATTTATTTATTTATCCACACAAGAATTGGGGTACAGGCCAGAGGTGCGGGGTGGTGAGAGGATTCACCAGAGACAGAGCGGGGAACAGAACAGGCAGATGGACTGAAACACACTGCTGAGGGGAGCAGCGGGTGAGGCAGGAGAGGTCTGCTGCGCCATGAGGGTCACCTCTCTGGTCTGACGCAGGGATCGAACTTGTGCTGCAGTGGCTGCGGGTTGCTTCACAGTGCATTGGCTTAACCCACTGTGCCACCAGTGAGACCCCAAAACATATAAGACCTTTAATGGAAAGGAATTATAATACAATTAGTGGACAATACAGAAAAGCCAAGGAATATAGTTACTAAATCAAGGATCTTCAAAGTTACCATCTCCGCATTGGTAAAAGTCCACCCAAACAGGATTGGCCCAAAGCAAGGCCTGAAAGCCTGCCCAACTCTAAAGTACCTTCCGGCAGGGACCCATAGTAAAGAGTCAGAAAGAGGCAGACAAGTCTGGAAGGAAAAGAGCAAAAGCAAAATCAAGATAAAAGCTGCCATTGTTAACCTCCCCCTGGGTCTCTCACCCACGTCTGTTCCAGCCAGTCCAAGACTCAGAAGCAAGCGCAGTTTCTTCACATGTCTCTGCTCCACGTGCCTCCTCCAGGTCTCCTTCTTGCTCTCCATCCTGCTTCCTTCCTCCTCCAGTCTCCTCTCCAGCCTCTCCTCCCCACTCAGCTCCAGCCTCCCTTAGGTGGGGCAGGGAACCTGGAACTTCCCCCTTTCCTGGAGACCACCTTGTTACACATTGTTATTAAAATATGTGTTATATGTTTAAGAGGGCTTTAGGGTATATATATATATATATATACACATATACCTACAAGTATATATATATATACCTACAAGTATATATATATACCTACAAGTATATATATATACCTACAAGTATATATATATGTATATATATATATATATATATATACCCCTACAAGTATAACCACTAATTTGTAGGATAGATACAATAAATGTAGGATAAATAAAAATAAATATGTAAATACAGGTATACTAGATAGCCGTAAACTTTTAAAAATAATCCAAATTTTCCTCTCACCAGGAATGGGTGTGACAGTTACTATAGCTCTGGGTCCTTGTTACTACTTGATATTGTGTAACTCTTTAATTTTAGCTACCAGTAGTTTGAGATGGTATCATTTTGTGATTTGAATTTTCATTTTCCTTTTTTAAAAAAGATTTACTTATGCATACAAGAACTGGGGTACAGGCCAGAGGTGTGGGGGGTGAGAGGATTCACCAGAGACAGAGTGGGGGAGCAGAACAGGCAAGTGGACTGAAACACACTGCTGAGGGCAACAGCAGGCGAGGCAGGAGAGGTCTGCTGTGTCCTGTGGGTCCCCTCCCTGGCCAGGCATCAAACTTGAGCTGCAGTGGCTGCGGATGCTTCATAGTGTTGCTCAGCCCCTTGCGCCACCAGGGAGGCCCCTGAATTTTCATTTTCCTGACTGACATGAGGTTCAATATCTTTCGGAGTGGTTAGGGGATATTTATGCATCTCCTTCACTGGGGAGTCGACTCAGTTATTTTGTAAACTTTTCTGGTAGGTCATCCTCTTTTTTCTTACCGATTTAAGCAATTCTTTATTATACTCTGGATGTTAATCACTTTGTGGTGGTTAGGTGAGTTGTACATCTACCTGCTTCCTTTTTACTCTGCAAATCCTGTCACCCAAGGAAAAATGCCTTAAAGCAAACCTGGAAATTGAAAGCCACTGATCCTGCTTCTGTGCCAGGCACTGCAACGCCATGGCCCATGGGTCTGGGGAGCTGGGGATTGAGGGGGGAAGCAGGGGGTGGGGGAGGGGGGAGGGGAACCTTTCCAGGGAGGTGTGTCCTGGTGTTGTGCCTCCTGCTGACCTGTGGTGCTTCCTTTTACAGGTGGAACTGGAGGATTTTGTAATGGAAGGGCATGGCAAGACTCCACCTCCTGGTGAAGAAAGCAAACAGTGAGTCACGGTTTATTTTAAAAGGATCCTATTGCAGCTCTTCAGAAGCACTTGGGTCAGACTTGCCTGGAGCCTATCTGAGGGGATGTATACATTGGACACATTGTGGAACTCACCAGTTGCTTGGTGGCTGTTAGCGCATCGCTTCTATTTATAGACAGACTAACTGGAGAGACGAGAAAGTTGGCTTTGTTGCTTTTCAACACTTGACTAATCAAAATTTATGTTACGCGTTAGTTAGGGCTTTAAGGCTCAGGAAGTTCCAAATTGAACTCATTCAGTCTGGTTGATTTCCAAAGTGTAAAATGGTACATCCTTTTCTTAGCCATGTCTTTCTGAAGTGAACTAAATTAATAGACTGTTTCCCTGCATTGCAAGTGTGAATTTATTTGAAAAGTACTTCCTGAAATTCTATTCCGTTTAGTTATTTATACTTCTGATCTTTGTTTAAATAACAAATCTTTGTTTCTCTTAAGGGACAGGAATTATAAATAATATAACTTAGCCAACATTCTAAATAATTCAGGCGCTCTCTCGCGTTCTTAAAGAGTGATAAGTCTTAAATTTGAAATTGCAAGTCCTCTGGGTAGCTGCTCAGTGACGGTGAGCAGATTATTTTTCCCTCTCTTCTTCTGCCTCAGAACTTGAAATATTGTGTAAGAGTAGACTGGTATTTCATGGTATTTAGAGGAAAAATAGTTAGGACCGGCTTAAAGTACTAGCATAACTATTTTTTAAAAAAAATTCAGACAGTAGTCGTTTCTTAAGTTGAATGTACAGTGATTCATGGTATTTACTGAAAATCTATAGAGAGAAATATCTCTCTTGTGTCTACTTTTTTTTTCCTAGAAAATAATTTCATTTTGTTCTGTCTTATGAAAACTACATCTCTGCAACCCTGAGGAATGAATTATGCAGAACGTGCCGCACTGCCACAAGGCCAGGTTCATTAACAGAGAGCGTTTCTCCTGTTTGTTGTGAATGGAAACCAGGATATTTTCACAGCTGGTTTAATTTGCTAACCAGGCTGTTTTAAAAATAGCTTACAATATAAATCCTAACTCCGCTGTATCCTGTCAAATGTGCTTATATTCTGCACGAGCAGATGCGATCAGTTCATCTTTAGGAAATCACAGTGCCTTGCACGAGCCCCGGTGCTCACAGGAGCCTCTCCTTGTGCCCTGTCCACCCCCAGCTGCCCTCCCTGACCACAGGTCTTAGAAAAACCAGCACTCCCCTTTGATAAGGGTTTTCCGTGGCCAGCGTGCTTTGCTTCGGCACTACATTTGCTATTCTCACTCACCACTCGGATCAGGGTAGGTGACTCGGCCGGGGCCGTGCAGCTTGAAGTGGAGAGTAGGATTTGAACCCAGATCGCTCTGACTCTGAAGTGTTTATACTATCTCTCTAACCTGGTTCTTCACCTGCCTAGGCAGCTGTGTTCCTGAAACGCACTGTGTTTAGCAAAACTGCAGTTGTCAAAAGCCAAGTCTGGCAGATAAGGAGAAACAATGAAAATGGCATGAAGCCTGTTTTAAAAACAGATGAAACTTCTGCCTCTAGAAGGTATCCATTTCCCAAACAAACCCTTCGTTATCTTTACCCTCTCTAGTAACCCCTGCCCTGAATCAGCATCTTCAGGTATTGAGGAAACCTCGCTGGGGCTGACCGTCCCCCAAGTTTAAGGTTGTGAGACTTGTACTTCGTGGAGCGCTCCAGCTGACCCCAGGGACTTGAAACCTCCTGTGCTGTAGCCTCCCCTTTCTCCCTTTGTTTGCACAAGTCCCATACTGCTGCTTCGCTGGTGAGTCCTGTCTTGTTTTCTCCTGGGCCTCGTCTGCTGTCGTACGTTGACATGAAAAAGCAGAAGTGGCTCTTCTCACTGGGCACCCCTGCTGCAGACCTGCCCACCTCCTCCCTGAAGTGGGGAGCAAAGGTGCTGTGTTCTTCTGTTGGAGGCAACAGAAATAAAAAGATCAAACATCTTTTTGTATCTCAGAACTGCACTTGGCAAAGGATGACCGAATGTCGGGTAGTCGGCTCTAGCCACCGAGCAAGACTTTGTACCAGATCCTGGAGCCATGCATTGCTGTCCCTCATCTTCAAGCTTTTATTTAATTATTTATTTTAAAGATTTATTTATGCACACAGCACTGGGGTACAGGCCAGAGGTGTGGGGGGCGGTGAGAAGATTCACCAGATGCAGAGTGGGGAGCAGAAGAAGCAGATTGACTGAAACACACTGCTGAGGGGAGCAGTGGTTGAGGCAGGAGAGGTCTGCTGCGCCCTGTGGGTCCCCTCCTTGGCTGGGGATCGAACTGTGCTGCAGTGGCTGTGGTTTGCTTTGCTTAACCCACTGCGCCACCAGGGAGGTCCCAAAGCTTTTATTTTTTTAATCATAAAAGTAATACAGTAAATGAGGAAGCAGAAATAAAACAAGGTTCTTCTTTTACCTTCCTTCCCCTCCTAATCTTTCTAAACATTTTCTGTATATTTTAAAGCAACTAAATATCTTTCTCAATATACTTCTTCTGAGACTTGCTTTTTAAGTTTGACATCTTTGCAGCCTATATCAGTCTTTTGAATGTCTGTGCACATTCTGTTGAATGGGTACACTACAGTCCTTCTCCAGCCGATGTTTTGGTGGCCTTAACTTTGATTGTCACAGGTAATACTGTATTGAGCATCGTTATCCTGGTGTCCCTAAACACAGGTGTATTTCTGTAGAATAGATTTCTAAAGATGAAGCTCTTTGGTTCCTGGGCATGTTGTTTTATGTGAAAGTGGTTGCTATTGAATTGTCTTCCAAAAAAGCTACGGCAGTGTTCATGTATCTTTAACATTTTGCCACTTTAATATTTTATTGTTTTAATTTTATTTTTCTACTTAGAAATGAGATATCTTTAGTTTATTGCATATTGATTCTTTTTTCATGTATTACCTATTTACATATTATTCCCATTTTTTCTATAGGAATTTTTTAATAGCGGTGTGGGAACCCTTTATAAAGTATAGGTTAACCACTGTCAAGATATTTTAAATATTTTTTCCCAGTCTTTATCTTTTAATATTGGGGCATTTTTCATGCTAATAAATCTTTGGAACTTTTAAAACATTTTTTGGGTAAGATTTATTAAAATATGCATGCAAGAACTGGGGTATAGGCCAGAGGTGTGGCGTAGGTGAGAGGAGTCACCAGAGACAGAGCGGGGAGCAGAACAGGCAGAAGGACTGAAACGCACTGCTGAGGGGAGCAGCGGGCAAGGCAGGAGAGGTCTGCTGTGCCATGTGGGTCAGCTTCCTGACCTGGGAATAAACTTGTGCTGCAGTGGCTGAGGATACTTCATAGAGTGGTGCTTGATCCCTATGCCACCAGGGAGGCCCCACCCAACCTTTGAACTTTTTATATAGTAAAATTGATTACCCTTTATGGCTTCTGTGCTTTATGTTTGATTAGAGAAGTCTCCCCTAAACATGCTAAAATGTCCTTAGTTGGTTTTTGTTTGTTTGTTTTGCTTTATTTTTTACAATTAGGCTTTTAATTGAACTGGTACTCATTTTTTTTAATATGGTGTGAAGCTGAATCTAACCATTTTTTTCCAAATGGGTTTCCAAAATGGCTGATTTCATTGGTATTAGCTTGTATGACTAGTCTATTTCCCTAATGAAGTCAGATGGAGCACAGGACAACTGAATTTAATCAAGGCCTCAGAGTAAGTTCTTGTGAGATTTACTACTATTTTTTTTTGGTTAGGTGACCTGTGCCACTTTCCTTCTTTCCTCATATAACATTTTTACCGCAGCTTCTGGTAGTCTTGGAAAAATTATTTCTATGATGTTTATTCCAACAGAACTGAATTCTAGTCATGGACAGCTCAGCCTGTAAAACTTCCTTGAAAAATAATTGACTTTTGATATGGAGGCAGATCTGCACTAAACGTAATACTTAGATCAGTTGTGCTGAATTCTGGTGTATGTGAATAAGATTTAGCAGACTGTATAGCTTTAAATACTTTGTATATATATTGTTTCAATATTATTGCTTTTTAATGAGCTTTATTTACTTAGTATATCCAGTATCATTTTTCTGAGGATAGTCACTTTACAAGCTACTGTAGCAAAAGAGACAAACCGAGTTTATTGCCATATAATTACTACATTAAACTAACACAACATTAATCACATGTGTTTAACATGAGGCACGTATGAAACTAAGACAGCTTTCAAAAAGCAGTGTGAGCAGATTCTTCACCATGAATAGTGTTTGTGCTTATTAAAAACTCATTGCAAATAGGGCCTCCCCTGGTGGCGCAGTGGGTTAAGCAACGCACTGCAAAGCAAATCGCAGCCACTGCAGCACGAGTTCGATCCCTGCTGCCGGCCAGTGGGGGGACCCACATGGTGTGGCAGACCTCTCCTGCTGTGCCCGCTGCT
>JAGFMF010011640.1:845126-855794 GCA_019455555.1 Galemys pyrenaicus | reverse complement strand
CTCCCGCTCTCTGTGGTGAATCCTCTCACCCCCCACACCTCTGGCCTGTACCCCAGTGCTTGTACGCATAAATAAATAAATCTTTAAAAAAAAAAATTGTAGCCAATTTGGAATATACTTTAAATGTATAAAACAGCCTGGATTTTGGAGACTTAATACAAAAAAAAAAAAAGAGAGAAAAATTAGTAACTTTGAGATTAATCCTAAATTGAAATGATCATCTTTTGTATGTCTTGTATTAAATGATGCATATTGTTCATGAAATTGTGTCACTTCCTGTATTTCCACCGCCTTGAGGTGCCATCTTTTTTTGATCTCCCTTCTAAGAAACAATCTGTTTAGAGGTTGCATGGAAACTATATGGAAATCAAAGTGTTGAAGAGGGTTCATATTGATTGGAGAGGAGAATGCAGTGCATGGATTCATTACAGGGCAGGGAGAGGGGCACCCCAGAACCCCCAAACCTGCCCCGCTAAATGGGTTCTGCCATCTGCCGCATCAAACTAACATATAAGACCTTTAATAAAGGAACTTTCATACAATTAGGGAACAATACAGAAAAGACAAAGAATACCGCTACTAAATCAAGCACCCAAAGTTACCCATCCCCTCAAGGGCAAAAGTCCAGCCCAACAGGATTGGCCCAAAGCAAGGCTTGAAAGCCTGCCCAAGTCTAAAGCACCTTTCGGTTGAGACCCATAGAAAAGGGTCAGAAAGAGTCAGATAAGTCTGGGAGGAAAAGAGCAAAATCAAAACCAAGATAAAAGCTGCCATTGTTAAGTCCCCCAGGGTCTCTCACCCACCTCTGTTTCAACCAGTCCAGAACCAAAAAATTATGCGCAGTTTCTTCACATGTCTCTGTTCCACGTGTCTCCTCCAGGTCTCCTTGCTGCTCCCCATCCTGCTTCCTTCTTCCCCAGCCTCCTCTCCCTTTTCTTCTTATCCCTGCTCAGCTCTACCCTCCCTCTGTGTGTGGCAGAGATCCTGGTACTTCCCCCTTTCCTGAGGACCGTGCTGTTACATAGTCAACTCCCATCTCCTACCTGAGGGGTGTGATGTGGCTTTATATTTGAGGTGCTGCTGTTGTAATGTCTCGACTTTGATTTCTTTTCTTTTTTTAGATTTATTTATTTATTTATGCATACACGCACTGGGTACATGCTAGAGGTGTGGGGGCTGAGAGGATCCACCAGAGATAGAGTGGGGTGCAGAACAGGGAGATGGACTGAAGTATACTGCTGATGGGAGCAGGGGGCGAGGCAGGAGAGGTCTGCTGTGCCATGTGGGTCCCCTCCCTGGCTGGCAGCAGGGATCGAACTCGTGCTGCAGTGGCTGCGGTTTCTGCAGTTTGCTTCATAGTGCTTTGCTTAACCCACTGAGCCAACAGGAAGGCCCTGGCTTCGATATCTGGATTAAATTCTCTTTTTACTGGTTACATTCTTCCCTACTTAAATGTCTAATTATGTAATGCCCTTTCAGTTTTTCTGAGTTATTAATTTTACAGACCGTATATCAGTTCTCACAGTGTGTCCTCCCTTATCTCTATTTCTGCTCCTACTCAAACTCCATTAACCTCCAGCACTGTCTTCCTCGAATTCACTTTGTCCTGCTTGCAACTTGAAATTTTTCTTTTCCCCAAGCCTCTACAGTAAGAACTACGTTCATCAGGATCGTCCTTGTTTAATGTCTGACCACCCAACTTAACCCTAAGCTTTTTGGGAACCGATTTTTGGGGTGTTTATTTTTAAACTTTGGGCAGAAATATGGCATTTCCTACATATAGAAAAAAATGAAAATAGGGGAGTCCCGCAAGATGGCGGCAGAGCGAAGACGCCGGCTCACCTCCTCCAGATGCACCCAAAACACAAAGCAAAACAGCCAAAAACCGAGGGAAAGCTGATCACTGACTGCACAGTGGGAGGGTCAGCCAGACTGGGAACGGCAGGGCAAACTCTGAGGAACTTTGCTGGTTCAGCCCACAGGAGGGAGGCGTGGCAGCTACTGGCCGGGCCCCAGTCGACGACGTGGGGGCTCCTGAAGCCCCGCATCGCCCAGGATGAGGGCGTGCAGGAGCGCGCAGCCCGGACTGGGGTGCAGAGAACTACAGAGGGGCCGTCGTAGCGCCAGGACTGCGGGCTTAAGTCTGAGGCTTATAATACAGAAGAGCTACAGCCAGAGAGCCCTGAGCGCCTGAGCTTCCTTATGAAGAGACACCAAAGCCAGGCAGACACCCACACCTGGCACCCCCACAGGGAAATGCTTTATGGCGGGATTTCACATTCCTGAGTCTTGGGGGTGGTCCTTTAATGCTGTTGACCCAGGCCTCTTCGTACCTACTTACACTTCGGTGTCAGCTCTCCCCACCCCCACCCCAGCTGCGCCAACCAGCACAAAACAGCAGTTGAAAACATCTATCCCTGGGAAAGCCTTAGGAAATCACAAATGAGGAGAGAGAACTCAGAGCAGATACCTGAAAAAGAAAACCCTGAAAGGAGCCCCGAGGCAGAGGCAGTGGCATTCCATACCTGAGAGAGGGGCCCTGGGCCACAGCCCAGCCCGATGCTGGAACCTTAAATAAACAGCAAGACTATGAAACAAAGCAGAGTAACGATGGTGGAATAGAAGGCACCTTCATAGGCCTCCCTGGTGGCGCAGTGGGTTAAGCAACGCACTATGAAGCAAACTGCAGCCACTGCAGCTCAAGTTTGATCCCTGCTGCCGGCCAGGGAGGGGACCCACATGGCGCAGCAGACCTCTCCTGCTGTGCCTGCTGCTCCCCTCAGCAGTGTGTTTCAGTCAGTCTGACTGTTCTGCTCCCCGCTCTCTGTGGTGAATCCTCTCACCCCCCACACACACACCTCTGGCCTGTACCCCAGTGTTTGTGGGCATAAATAAATATTTTTTTTTTTAAAGAAGGCAGCTTCATTCAGAAATAATGGTTAAAAAACAGCTGATTTTACAAAATATAATTTAGGGTCTTCATAGCAGACAAACCGAAGCAATGGAGAGAATGGATGAACTTGAAAACACAATACTGGAGAAAATAAGACTAGAACAAGGTAAAAAAAAAAATAAATAGAAGATGAAAACTGGGCCTCCCTGGTGGCCTATGGGTTAAGTCTCAGCACTATCAGTTCTGCAGCCTGATTTCCATCCCTAGACAGGGAGCTGACCCACATGGCGCAACAGACCTCTCCTGTCTCACCCACTACTCCTCTCAGCAGGGTATTTCAGTCAGTCTGCTCATACTGTTACAGGGCAGGGAGAGGAGCACCCCAGAATCCCCAAGCCTGCCCTCTCTGAATGGGTTCTGTCATTCGCAGCATTGAGACAAACATATAAAACCTTTAATGGAAAGGAACGTTAATGCAATTAGGGTACAATACAGAAAGGACAAAGAACAGTGACTAAGTTAAGCATCCAAAGTTACCCATCCCCTCAAGGGCAAAAGTCCAGCCCAACAGGATTGGCCCAAAGCAAGGCTTGAAAGCCTGCCCAAGTCTAAAGCACCTTTCGGTTGAGACCCATAGAAAAGGGTCAGAAAGAGTCAGACAGATCTGGGAGGAAAAGAGCAAAATCAAAATCAAGATGAAAGCTGCCATTGTTAACCTCCCCACGGGTCTCTCACCCACATCTGTTCAAACCAGTCCAAGACCAAGAAGCAAGCGCAGTTTCTTCACATGTCCCTCTGCTCCACGTGCCTCATCCAGGTCTCCTTGCTGCTCTCTATCCCACTTCCTTCTTCCTTCCTCTCTCTGCAGAATCTTCTTTCCCTCCTCAGCTCCACCCATTTAGGGCAGAACCAGGATTTTGGAACTTCCTCCTTTCCTGGGACGACCCTCTTACAATACCCCACACCTCTGGCCTACGCCCCTGTTCTTCTACACAATAAATAAATAAAATTTAAATAAACTAAATAATTTAAAAAAGGAAAACCATTTAAGAGCTCTGTTATCAAACTTAAAGAGAAATACTATCATGGGATCCCAGAAAGGAGAAGCAAAAGAGGATGGCATAGAAAATCTATTTAAAGACATAATCACAGAAATCATCTCATTCTGAGAAATGCACCAGAAGTTGTGACCCAAGAGGCCCAGAGAGTTCCAAACAAAATAATACCAGACAGACAGACAGACATCACAAAGCATGATAATAAAGCTGTCAAGAACCAACAGTAAGGACAGGAAGCCCTGACCAGACTATCAGCAGATATTTTTCAAGAGAAACATCACGAACACAAAGGGGTTGGAAAGAGATATTTGAAGTACTTAAAGAAGGTTAACAATCAAGATAGAATGAAGAGTAAAGAGATTCAGGGAAGAGGGGAAAACTGAAAGAATTAATCAATACCAAGCCGCAAATGAAAGAAATCCCTAAAGGGATTAATACAAAGCAAAAGAACAATTAATACTGAGGCAAAGACACTTAAGTCGCTTAAGATGGATGAGGAGGAAAATAACAGCGTGGCCCATGAGAGGCCAGGCTGTCCAGCAGGTCACACAAATCTTCCATCATTTGTTCACCTCAGTAGAACCCTCCAACCAAAAATGACAGAAGTAGCACATAAGACAGTGGAAATGGAACCTAAGCAAAACATAATAGGACACCCTCAAAGAAATGAAAAAGAGGCCTGCCTCCCTGGTGGCACAAGGGGTTAAGTCTCAGCACTATGAAGCTATCCACAGCCACTGCAAAAGGAGTTTGAGCCATCCTCCCACCTAACCTCCTCCCCCAGGGAGCTGGCGCACATGTCTCTTCCCCACTCTGTCTCTGGTGACTCCTCTCACCACCACCCCCCCCCACCTCTGGCCTGTACCCCAGCTCTTGTATGCATAAATAAATCTTAAAAAAAAAAAAATGTTGGGCCTCCGTGGTGGCACAAGGTGTTTAGCAATGCACTATGAAACATCCTCAGCCACTGCAGCATGAGTTGGAGCTCCGGCCAGGAAGCTGACCCACATGTTGCGCAGACTTCTTCTGCCTCTCCCGCTGCTCCCCTCAGCAGTATATTTCAGTCTGCTTGCCTGTTCTGCTCCCTAGTCTGGTGAATCCTCTCACCCCCTGCACCTCTGCCGTGTTCCCCAGTTCTTGTATGCATAAATAAATCTAAAATAAATAAACCAACAGTAATCATCTTTTTTTTCAAAAAATAAAATAGACAAGCTAAAGAAAAAACAAAAATAGGACAAAATGGCCATTAATACTTGTATTTCAATAATCACCTTAAACATAAATGACTTGAATTCACCAGTCAAGAGCTACAGAGTAACTGAACAGATTTCAACACAAAGTCCAAACTCCTGCTATTTACAAGAGACCCACCTTACCAACAAAGACCAGCAGAGACATAGATTCAAGGCTTGAAAGACAGCTACACAACTGAATGGCAAACCCCTCCCCCCCCCAAAAAAAAATCAGGAACAACTATACTTACGTCTGATAAAACAGACTGTCAATTAAGAAAGGTAAAACCAAAATAAGACAGACACTCTCTTGGGATTAAGGAAGTGATACAACCAGAAAAAATAACACTCACAAATGTACATGCACCAAATGATGGAGCACTGACAGTTAATGACAGAACTGGAGAGAGGTATTGCTAGCAGCACAGAGTACTAGGGCTCCTTCCTACCTCACTGTACCAATGGAAAGATCAACAAGTCTAGGTGTAAATAAGGAAACAGCAGCTCTAAGTGAGGAGCTAGACCAAATAATATAATCCTATTACTGTTAGTGAGAATGTGAACTAGTGAAACCATTATGGAAAGCCATCTGGATTTACCTTAAAAAACTAAAAATAGAAATACTGTACAACCTGGCAGTCCCACTCTTGGGCATGCAGCCACAAACTATGAAACCATCAACAAACCCCTCCCCCCCAAAAAAGACCCATATGTTGTACAATATCCACAGCAGCATTATTTACAATAACTAGGACATGGGAGCACCTTAAATCTCCCTTAGCGGATGTATGGATCAAAAACATGTACGTTACATGTCATGGAATATTACAGAGCCACAAGAAGGGATGAAATTCAGCCATTTTCAACAAATGGAAGGTAATTTGAAAAAAATTCCATGTAGCAAAGCGTGTCAAAATGATGAACACAAACAATGGACATTCAGACTGTTCAACGGTGGAAAACATGTCACTACTGTTAGACATCACCGAACATCCTGAGGGCCCTGATATGGAGAGACAAGGGGACAAGGGGACAAGGGGAGGAGAAAAAGGACATTTCCCACTAATAATAACAATTGCAACTAGCCCACCTGCAGCCAAACTTGTATTTTTTTTTTAAGATTTTATTTATTTATGCATACAAGAATTGGGGTACAGGCCAGACACGCGGGAGATGAGAGGATTCACCAGAGACAGAGCAGGGAACAGAATAGGCAGATCAACTGAAACACAATGCTGAGGGAAGCAGCGGGCACGGCAGGAGAGGTCTGCTACACCATGTGGGTCCCCTCCCAGGCTGGCAGCAGGAATCGAACTTGTGCTGCAGTGACTGCGGTCTGCTTCATAGTGCATTGCTTAATCCACTGTGCCACCAGGGAGGGCCCTGTTTTTTGTTTTTAAACATTTTTTATTTATGCACACAAGAGCAGGGGTATAGGCCAGAGTCATAGGAGGTTAGAGGATTCAGCAGAGACAGAGTGGGGAGCAGAACAAGCAGATCAACCGAAACACACTGCTGAGAGGAGCAGAGGGCAAGGCAGGAGAGGTCTGCTGCGCCCTGTGGGTGCCCTCCCTAGCCAGGGATCAAACTCACGCTGCTGTGCTGCAGATGCTTCACAGTGTGGCGCTCAACCCGCTGCCCCACCAGGGAGGCCCAATGCAGCCAAACTTGTTTGGTCTCTCATAAGGAATTATTGAGCAGATACAAACCCAGCTTCACCAGTTGCAGTAACTTGAACTAATTTGTATGTCAACTATTAGAAAAAATACTTTATTTTCCTACTAAATCTGAGTTTGAACCATAGGTGTTTAGAAAACATTCAAATATTCATTGAAAGACCGAGAAAGAAAGGCTGCCTTAACTTTTCATCAAAGTGTGAGTGCTGGTCAGTAATAAAAATGAGAGGTGATCTTGCAGCATTTACCTATACCTGCCATGTAAAACTAGTCATAGTGTTTGGAAACTGAAGTGTACCTACTAAAATCTTAACCCAGATAAAAGGTGCAATTGCACAACTGCAAAATTGTGCAATTAGGAGATTAAATCCTAAATAAACGTTAACATTTCCAAATCAGTTATTTCATAGATAATTATTTTCAGAACACAGACCTTAAGAAATTTATTTTTTAAAGCATTTTATTTTGTGTAGTCTACCATCAGGGTTTCACTTTTTTTTCTGTGAAAGTTCAAGATACGGGGCCTCCCTGGTGGCGCAGTGGGTTAAGCAACGCACCATGAAGCAAACCGCAGCCACTGCAGCACGAGTTCGATCCCTGCTGCCGGCCAGGGAGGGGACCCACATGGCGCAGCAGACCTCTCCTGCCTTGCCCGCTGCTCCCCTCAGCAGTGTACTTCCGTTGATCTGCCTGTTCTGCAACCTCCTCTCTGTGGTGAATCCTCTCACCTCCCCCCCACACCTCTGGCCTGTACCCCAGTGCTTGTATGCATAGATAAATAAATCTTTTAAAAAAAAAAAAAAAGAAAGTTCAAGATACGTACATGTTGATATAAACATAGTAAGAACTACCAAGTTGATCTGTAAGCGCAATCATTATTACACAACAATAAGCTGGCTATCAGAATAATATTTGACTTTTCTATATAATCTCAGATTGTTTTTGGGAGAAAGAAAATGAGTTTTATTTTCAAATTCATTGGCATTTTGCAAATGCCACAAAGAGGTTCAGGACATGATAGTTTTCATGCTCATGGAATTCTTGTTGTCGGAAATTTTAGTTTGACCATAAACATTTGTACTCAGTTTTTAGGAAACTTTCAAAGGCTAAGAAATTTTCTAATTTGTATTCAAGTTACTTAGAGAAATTATCTGAAAATGTCAGTTTTTCCCCCAAGTGTCTCAAAAACTGTAACAAGTAAATTTTGAAGTCTGTTGTAAGCGGTTTTCCTTGGATGTCTGTGCCAGAGGTTAATTACAGTAACAGTAACTTTCAGAATCACTAAGTGTTTCCTAATTGAAAATGCTCTTACCTCCAGGCTGAGGTGATTTTAAACAGCAGTGAACAGGGTAGATAATGTAGTCTGGGAAGACTGCAGTTAGCTTAATAAAACTCTTGTTTGTTTGCTTCTCTCCTACTTAAAGACGAGTAATATTCTTTTATGAAAAAAAATATTACTTGAAAGGCATAATGTATTTAGTGCCTGGAAATGGAGGTTGGAGGCACTTGGCTATGTTACTGTTATCTGCGCTTGTAAAATGTTTTGAACTAAGTATTGGCAAAAAAATTTGCACATATCAGCTACACAAATCACCAGTGGTATCAAGAAGAAAAGTCAGTGGTTTTCTGTTTTGTTTAGTTTTATTAAAGTCAGTAGCTTTTTTTGCTCCAACTTTATGCTCACTGGAGGATATGGACCCAGTCCCTGACACTCTGCCTGCTTCCTCCTGGTTGGGAATCTGTGAGCTGAAGTCAGGGCCCAGCTAGAGAGGGAGAGTATTCTAAGGAGAAACTGACCCTCGTGATGCCAAAGGTCTGGCCAAGGCTCAGAGCTGGACACTTAGTTCTCCAAGGACAGTGACTTTTCTTAGCATGGCCACTGCCCAACAAGTGCCCGCGCACAGAAGCATCAATAAACAGAGTGAATGGAGGAGGATGTTAGTAAGATCTCCCCAACTGTGAAGAACCCCTGTTCTGCACACTCACTCTGAAAGTCTGAGGTGGGCTTATTAAAAATTGTAAGCCTGGGGCCTCTCTGGTGGCGCAAGGGGTTAAGAATTGCACTGTGAAGCTATCTGCAGTTACTGCAGCACGAGTTCGATCCCCGGCCAGGGAGGGGACCCACAGGGTGCAGCAGACCTCTCCTATCTCCCCACTGCTCCCCTCAGCAGTGTATTTCAGTCAGTCTGCCTGTTCTGCTCCCCACTCTGTCTCTGGTGGATCCTCTCACCCCCCCACCTCTGGCTTATACCCCAGCTCTTGTATGCATAAATAAACTAAATAAATCTTTTTAAAAAATGAAGTCTATGGAAAACAGTATGGAGAGTTCAAAAAGTTAAAAATAGGACTACTATGTGACCCAGCAATCCTCCTTCTGGGTGGATACATACCAAAACAACTGAAAGAAGGGTTCTTGAAGAGATATTTGCACCCCATATTCATAACAGCACTGCTGCCATAACCAAGAGACAGAAGCAACCCAAATGTCCATTGGCAGAGAAGTGCATAAACAAAATATGTTTTATACATCTACTAATATTATTTACACATCAGAAGAAAGAGATCTTGTCTCAGTCTACAACAGGGATGAACTTTGAGGACATTATGCTAAGTGAAATAATCCAGTCACAAAAAATACATACTGTGTGACTGCATGTCAACGAGGTATCTAAAGTAATCGAATCTATGTAAACAGAAAATAGAATGCTGGTTACCAGGGGTGATGGGATTGTTTCATTAGTATAGAATTTCATATTTGGGACCTCCTTGGTGGCGCAGCAGGTTGAGAGCCACACTGTGAAGCATCTGCAGTGCAGCAGGGCAAGTTCGTTCCCCACCTAGGGAGGGGACCCACAGGGTGCAGCAGACCTCTCCTGCCTCCCCTCTGCTCCCCTCAGCAGTGTGTTTCAATCTGCCTGTACTACTCCCTGCTCTATCTCTGGTGAATCCTCTCACCTCCTGCAACTCTGGCCTGTACCCCAGCTCTTGTATGCATAAATAAATAAGTCTTTCTTTAAAAAAAGAATTTCATATTTGGAAGATGAAAAGTTGTAGAGGGCCTCCTTGGTGGTGCAGTGGGTTAAGCAACACACTTTGAGGCAAACTACAGCCACTGCAGCAAGGGTTCGATCCCTGCCTCCTGCAGGGGAGGTAACCCACATGGTGCAGCAGACCTCTCCTGCCTTGTCTGCTGCTCCCCTCAGCAGTGTATTTCAGTTAATCTGCCTATTCTGTTCCCTATTCTGTCTCTGGTGGATCCTCTCACCACCCTCTCCTGCACTTCTGACCTATATCCCAGTGCTTGTATGAATAAAGAAAAAAAAAAGAAAAGAAAAGCTGTGGAGATCTGTCTCATAGGGATATGAATATACTTAACACTACCAAACTGTACACTTAATAAAGGTTAAGTTGGGCCTCCCTGGTGGCGCAAGGGGTTAAGTCTCATACTATGAAGCTATCCACAGTCACTGCAGAACTCTTGTATGCATAAGTAAATAAATCTGTAAAAAAAAAAAAAATGGTTAAGTTGGTATATTTTAAGCTATGTGTATTTTACCACAATAAAGAAAAACTGCAGGGAAAAAGAATTTGGGGAGTGTCAGGACTCCTCTTAAGGCTGTGGGAGACCCCCATGTAAGTGAGGGACCCCATAGATTAAGGTTCATGAGCTTCAGAGTGAAGCATCTCTGTTTTTACCATTCTGGGCCTGTGTTCTCTTTGCAGGCCACCTGAACTAAGTGGCCATGTCTAGGGTTTTTTTTTTTTTTTTAAAGATTTTATTTATGCACACAAGAGCTGGGGTATAAGCC
>JAGFMF010011640.1:819742-845076 GCA_019455555.1 Galemys pyrenaicus | reverse complement strand
GGGTATAAGCCAGAGGTGTGGGGGGTGAGAGGATCCACCAGAGACAGAGTGGGGAGCAGAACAGGCAGACTGACTGAAATACACTGCTGAGGGGAGCAGTGGGGAGATCGGAGAGGTCTGCTGCACCCTGTGGGTCCCCTCCTTGGCCGGGGATCGAACTCGTGCTGCAGTGGCTAGGGGTGCTTCATAGTGTGGTGCTTAATCCCTTATACCACCAGGGAGGCCCCATGTGTCTAGGTTTTTTAATTCTTGTCTCTCTTCAGGTAGTGTCTTACAGCCATCAATTTATCTTACATTATCTTGTTGATTGTCCTGTGTTTATGTCTTGTCTCTTAATCATAGGATTTTAAGTATTGTCTTCCTTTATATCCTATAAATACCTAGGTTTATAGTAGTCACTGTTCATTCCTTTGCTTATTTGTGTGCTTTCTTTCAAGGAGCATTAGTTGAATTCCTCTTTTCTGCTAGATCCAGAAGTAAAAGCCTCATACTCTGCCCTTAAGCGCATAGTTCAGAGGAGGAGGCAGTCAGTGCATGGGAACCAATGGTGATAGCATTTCAAGGGGCTACCAGACTGGTGTGTATGGGGCACCAGGGAACACAGAGGAGACCACATTCATTCTGGAGTGTGGGGGGCTGGGTTTCTCCAATTGCAAAGTTGAAGTTTGAAGGTAGAATCACTTCTGCCTTTAAAATAATTTGAGAATTAATTTAAAATGTTCCCTAAAAGATCTAGTATTCCCGCTTTTCTTTTTTTTTTAAGGTTTGTATTTTTTAAAGGATTTTATTTATTTTATTGTTGCACAGAAGAGCTGGGGTGTAGGCCACAGGGTGGTGGTGGTGGCGAGAGGATTCACCAGGGACAGAATGGGGAGCAGAACAGGCAGATGGACTGAAACACACTGCTGAGGGGAGCGGCGGGGAGGCAGGAGAGGTCTGCTGCGCCCTGTGGGTCCCCTCCCTGGTAAGGATCCAATTCAGGCTGTTGCAGTGATAGTGCTGAGACTTAACCTCTAGGCCCTAGTGTTCTCATTTTTAAATGTAGTAAGATTCTAAATATAACATTCTAATTTCTACTAGAATCCAAAGATTATTGGATTCTTAGATTCTAGTTTCGCTGGAGATTTCCATGTAGTTTTGGCTACTATTACACTTTCTGACTTAATTGGGGGTAAGATTCCTGGAAACACTTAAGCTCATGTATTTGCATTCTTTCTATCCGCCTTCCTAGTCTCCATTGTTTGATAGCACTGAAGTTGGTAAGAGTTCGAAAAGCCTCTGCCTGTCTTATATTCTTGACATGGCAAATTCCTACTCATGCTTTGAGTCAATTCAAAACCTCTCCTCCCCTGTGAAATCTGTCCTGGCTCTCCTAACAATTAGTCCTTTGTATTTCTGTAGCATAACTATGTTGTATATCTACTTATTCTTTCATTATGGCACTTAACATGCTTTATTTTAATTGTGGAGTTACATGCTTCTATCATTTGAGGTGTCTCTCCGAGCCTGTTCTAGCACAGTATCTAATTTATAGTAGGTGCTCAAGAAATGGCTCTAGACTCATCATTTGAAGAGAGTCAAGAGAAGTCAAGAGTTTGTGGTCCTGTTCTTTTTTTTAAGATTTATTTATGCTTACAAGAACTGGGGTACAGGCTAGAGATATTGGGGATGAGAGGATTCACCAGAGACAGAGTGGTGAATAGAACAAGCAGATGTAATAAAATACACTGCTGAGGGGAGCAGCGGGGAGACAGGAGAGATTTGCTGTGCCATGTGGGTCGCCTCCCTGGTTTGGAGATCAAACTCATGCTGCAGTGGTTGTGGATGCTTCACAGTGTGGTGCTTAATGCCTTGCGCCACCAGGGAGGCCCCTGTGGTCCTATTTTTGAAAGAGTTGATTTGCCCTACTCTATTTCATAGTCACAAACTGCATCCACATAACTAACAACCAGTCAGTTAACTAAATCACTTCTATCTTTAAAATATATTGTGTACTTGTCTCTTCCACTTCCACCTGTCCAAGACTCTCTCACCTTCCAGCTTGGCTCTCAGCTTCTCCTCTTTAGTTTCTTCTCCATACAGAAACCTGGGTGAGCTTTTGAAAGCATAAATCTGATCATATCTCATCTAAAACAGTTGTAAGACCATAGGACTTTAGGCTGTTTACTTTTGGAGACTTTTTCCTTTTTCATCAGAAACATACTGACAGGTGCCACACCCCAAATTAAATACTAATTTATTTTTGCTCTCACATGTTAATAATTTTGCTTCTGAAAATCTTTCACTACTAGTAGCTATTTTAACTTATAATTAAGATTTGTTAACAGTTCATCACATTTAAGGGTTTGTGCAAAGTGAGAATTATTTTGAAATGTAATAAAAACTTTATAAAATGCTAACTCTAGCAGTGCATAATATTTCTGGGTTGTTTTATTTGAGGACATTGATTCATTTGTTTTTATAGTCATTTTCTTTCAGCCATTCAGTCATTTCTTACAGTCATTTTGGACTTGTCAATAAGTTTTTTCAAGTCCTAGATGTTTTCGTAGGTCCCTGAAAAACTTGGAGACTCAAGATATTAAGTGGAAAGTGATGGATAAAGTATTGATGGATAGTGATGGATATTAATGGATAAAGTATTGCTGTTCACTCTTCTGCTGTAAATTCTTCTGTGACCTTATGCTGATCTTAAAATAAATCCTCACTGTGGCTTCTCTGACCTCCTCAGGTCTGTCTACCAGCATCATCTTGTTCATCATCTTGTTCTCTGACCATGCCAGCAGTCAGCTCTTGGATCATCTTAAGTGCCCTTCTGAGGGAAGTCCTCCCTAAACAACTCATGCGCACTGGGCCTCTCTCAGTTACTCTGTAGCTCGTCAAACACTTTAATTCATTCTCAGTGACTGTGCGCTCCCAGCATTGGCTCCATGTAAACAAGATCTTTTCCTAGTTTACTGCTCTGCCCATAGCACTTAGCTCAGTTGGATACATAGGAAGCACTTAGTACATATTAATTGAACAAATGAAGAATTTTGTTAATAGATTTTGTAATTTAGCCATCCTTGCATTGTTGGTATAAAGTCTACATGGCCATAAGGGTCTTTTTTTTTTTAAGATTTATTTATGCACACAAGAAGTGGGGTACAGGCCAGTGGTGTGGGGGGTTTAGGGATTCGCCAGAGACAGAGTGGGGAGCAGAATAGGCAGATTGACTGAAATACACTGCTGAGGGAAACAGCGGGCATGGCAGGAGGGGACTGCTTTGCCATGTGGGTCCCCTCCCTGGCGGCAGCAGGGCTTGAACTCGTGCTGCAATGGCTGCGGTTTGCTTCATACTGTGTTGCTTAACCCACTGCTGCCAGATTTATTTTTATTTGTGCATACAAGAGCTGGGATGTAGGCCAGAGGTGAGGTGTGGGAGTGAGAGCAGTCACCAGAGACAGAGCGGGGAGCAGAACAGGTAGATCTACTGAAATACACTGCTGAGGGGAACAGTGGGGAGCCAGGAGACATCTGCTGCACCATATAGGTCAGCTCCCTGGCCCGGGATCCAACTCACGATGCAGAGGCTGCTGATACTTAAAACTTTTGTGTCTGTCTTCAGGGCTTCCCTGGTGGCGCAGTGGTTTAAGCAACCCACTATGAAGCAAATCATAGCCACTGCAGCACTAGTTCGATCCCTGCCTCTGGCCAGGGAGGGGGCCCACATGGCATAGTACACCTCTCCTGCAGCTCTTGTATGCATAAATAAATAAACCTTAAGGAAAAAAAAAGAACTTTTGTGTTTGTCTTCATAAATGAAAATCAGTCTATAGTTTTATTTATTTTTTTTTGCAATTTCTTAGTCCAGATGGATGTCAGGAACATATTAGCCTCAGAAGAGAGTAGGAAGTCTCCCCTTTTATCACCATAAGTTCTGGAATAGTAGGGATAATGTGGAAATTATCTGTTCAATAAACGTTTGGTAGAGTTCACCCAGCAAACCATTTGGGCCTGATATTGTCGCAGTGGCTAGTTCTTTGAATATCTTTTTTTTTTTTTTAAAGATATATTTATTTATGCATACAAGCACTGGGGTACAGGCCAGAGGGGGGATGAGAAGATTCACTACAGAGAGTGGGGAGCAGAACAGGCAGATCAACAGAAGTTCACTGCTGAGGGCAGCAGCGGGGAGGCAGGAGAGGTCTGCTGCGCCATGTGGGTCCCCTCCCTGGCCGGCAGCAGGGATCGAACTTGTGCTGCAATGGCTGCGGTTTGCTTCATAGTGTGCTGCTTAACCCATTGCGCCACCAGGGAGGCCCTCTTTGAATATCTTAACAGATTTCTGCTGTGACTTTGGCAGTTGGTATGTTCATAACTTATTGTGAGTTGATTTTTTTATTTCTTTGATTATCCATTTATTTAATCTTCAAGTTTATTGACCTAAAGTACAGTTTTCAAACTCTGTGAATCTGTAGTCCCCTCAGCAGTGAACTTCTGTTGATCTGCCTGTTTTGCTCCCCACTCTCTGTAGTGAATCTTCTCACCCCCCCTCTGGCCTGTACCCCAGTGCTTGTATGCATAAATAAATATATCTTTAAAAAAAAAGATATCCCCTTTTTATCCCTAATATTTATTTGTGATATGTCCCTCTCTCTTTTTTAAAAGATTTATTTATGCATACAAGAACTGGGGTGCAGGCCAGAGGTGTGAGGTGTGAGAGGATTCATCAGAGACAGAGTGGGGAGCAGAACAGGCAGAGCCACTAAAATACACTGCTGAGGGGAGAAGCAGGCAAGGCAGGGGAGGTCTGCTGTGCCATGTGGGTCCCTCCTGGCCGGGAATGGAACTCAGGATATTGCAGTGAGCCATCAGCCACCAGGGAGCTAGCTCCCCATGGTTTATCTACTTTTATTTATCTTTTTTGCATTATAAACCAGTTTTTTGGATCCTGTTGTTCTATTTGTACTATTGTTTTGCGTTCTTTTATTCTTATTAATTTGGGGGGACTTGTTACTTTCTAGATTTTTTTGTGTGAGAAGTTCAGCTTATTACTTTACAGTTGTGCTTCCTAGTTAAAAAATTTTAGTAGTGGTATAGTGTCCTGGAGGTCTCTGAAAGACAACACTCATTTGTATTTATAAGTTCTGGTGTATTTGTTTAAAAAGTAAACCAATTTTATATTATTTTGTATCTGACCTTGTAATAATAGAATTTAAAACTGTGAATGTGAAATACTAACTGTGAATGTGAAAAAGTACAATAAGTGTATCAGTGCCCAAAATGACTGGAAATGGGAAATAGTGTATTTATTGAACTTGTATCTTTTCAACCAACAATCAGACTAACATTGTTTTAAGTTCAGTGGTAACTCACAAAAAAAGTGAAGTTGTGAGTGTCTGGAGTTTGAAGAAAAATACCTATCATATTACTATTTTTTTAAAAGATAATTTATGCATACAATAACTGGGGTACAGGCCAGAGGTGTGGGGAGTGAGAGAATTCACCAGAGACAGAGTGGGGAGCAGAACAGGCAGAGCCACTGAAACACACTGCGGAGGGGAGTAGTGGGGAGGCAGGAGAGGTCTGCTGCGCCATGTGGGTCCCCTCCCTGGCCCAGGATCGAACTCATGCTGTACTGGGCTGCGGATGCTTCATAGTGCTGCGTCTCAACCCCTTGTGCCACCAGGGAGGCCTCTCTATCATACTATTTGACTATAGAACTTTGTTTTAAATTGTGTTTCCCAACTTTCTGTGTAGCTTGTTGTTTACACTTCCAAGGTGACACATGCAGAAGCTCTGCACTGGGGACAGGGACTTAGCAGAATCCAGCAAGGCTAGAGAACATGTCCAGCCCAGATTAAAGCAAGGTGACTGGCTGCACAGCGTCCATGCATCTGACCACGTGAGCATGTTCCACGTACGCTTTCCGTAACTCATCTGGAAGGTATTGCAAGGACAAAAATAGACTAAATGTTCAGAATTTCCATCCTAGGAGTTTCCTGCTTTTGCCCACATCTCAATTGTCAGGCCAGCCCTGGCTCTTGCTCCACTCCGGGCTGTGTGTGCTGAGACAGTGAAAGCGAGCTAAACTGTAAATCTCCAAGCCGCCGGACTGTCCAGGCATTGGCCTCTCCCTGCTCCCAAACAGCTTCTTTCAGACTCTTCTCCTGTCCCAGCGGGAGACACAAAAGAAGGAGACAGTGTGAGGACCCAGAAGCCAGAACGACAAACATGTGTCACGTACAGAGTCTGTGGGTTTCCTTTCAAGGAATACTGGGATTCCAGAGTCCACCAGTTCTCTGCTGGCTGATCTCTGCTTACGCTCGTCATCTCAGTTCATCTGGGAGAATCACACAGGAGCCCCATCTTTGGTTTGTAGAGACAGACATGGTCTGATGGGCACAGGACACTTGGGCCTGCTCTCTCTCAGGTTTCTTTATTTCCTGGAGCCATCCTCAGAAATGCATAACGGGAGGCAAGTGTGCGGAAATACATGACCTTCATTTCTTATTTCGGGTGGCAGATTTCCTGCCATTCAGCCCAAGGCCTGTGAGTGGAAGGCAAGATAATTTGGTCACTTACTCACCTACTGAGGTGGGGTTTGATGTAAGGCATCAACTGAGCAGTGAAGGAAGGTGAAGTGTTGGTCCTTTCGCACACTGGAGCGGGCCCCTGGTCAGTAGGTCTCTCCAGATAATAAACTGCAGTTATGACCAGGGCTGTGAAGAAGTAGTAAAGGATGTTATGGGAGTTTTAACAGGAAGGCCTGGTCTAGACCAGGGCGGGCGACAGGAAACACCCAAGGTAATGACATACTTCTGAGATGGCAGGGATAAGGTGAACAGGACTGCTAAAAGGAAGAGGCCCAGTGCAGGCTTCTCGAACTGAAAGGAACCAAAGATTCATAGTGATGTCTGGTGTTGATTTTCTACAAATGAGAAAGCTTGGGTCAAAAGGGGAGCCCCAGAGGTGCGCTTAACTAAGGTCACAGGACCTCCAGCCACACCCACTTCTTCCTTGGGTGGCAGTCGGTGGCAGTTGAGGGGCATAGAGTAAGAGGACTGGACAGAGAAGTGGGGGAAGGCCAGGTGGGCTCATAATTCAGGGTCTCTCTGAGTGAGCAGCAGTGGCTTCCTCCATGGGGGAGAGGATTAAGCTGACTCAGACCTGCCGTCTAAGGAACTCAGTTTGCTGTGCTGTGGCACAGTGTGTATTTGGGAGAAGAGGTGCAGACCCACAAATACCCAAACAGTAGTGTGCAGTGCAGCTGGGAAACTCTCCCTGCAGCTGCCCAGCTGTGTGGCTTGGGCTCAACCACTTCATCCCTCTTAATTGCCATTCACCACTGAATGCAGAGGGTGCGTTTTCTTTCTTTTTCTGTGCATTTTAGGGGTTTGTTGGAGCATGGTCGTACCCCATATCTCACCTTAATCTTTAAGAACTGAAGCCTCCTGTTTGGCTAAAGCGTTGTTTAACCCTCCTCTTAAAGAGCAGTTTGCTAGCCGGTGCCCAAACCTCTAGAGGAGAGGGTAGCATGCCAGCCAGGCTCCAGGAGCTGCAAGAATCGTTAGCAACTGAGCATATTTCTATAAACCAATAGAGGTTTTTATATTTTGTTCATCTGTTACCCTTATGCTGTTGCCACTTTCACATTCAATGTGTGTAGGCGGAGAGTATGAGATAACAGCATTTCACAAACGAAAGTGAGTGGAAAAGGGCCGCTTTCCCTTTAAGGTGGTTCAGCCCCAGCGCCCGCCCCTTTCCTGATTGACAAACCTACCCGAAGTCACATGATCCGCCTCTATTTGAAGGTCACAAAAAGCAGCTTCCTTTAGAGACAGAGGGGGAGAGAGAGAGCAAGAGGGAGAGTGAGTGAGAGAGTTAGTTCAAGCCAAAATGGCCGACAGAGTCTCTGCTGGTTTCTGAATATTTAAAATACAAAAAAAACAGATAGACAAAAAGAAATCATTTTTTGGACCTTTTTTCATTTCCATTTCTACCTTGTATGCCTCAATTTGCTGGATTTAAGCACTGCTGCACTTTATGAGGTTGGTAAATATTTTTAATTTTTTAAAACCAATTGATTTATATGGATCTTGTCTAACCGTTTTCACTAGTGGTCTTGCAAGTCGACATTTGTCTAGCATGGAGACTGGCTTCAGACATTTCGTGGGGCCGTGTAAACCAGACCCGTGATGTTTCGGCTCGGCATTTTAGAAATGGAAAAAACCTTGGTAAAATATTGAGATTTTGAAGTGATTTAATTGCATTTTTAATTTATATGCAGATTTTCATCCTCGTTTCTAGCTTGCAAATACATCAAGCTGCGAGTAATTGGAAATTTGATATTTAGAAAGAGGTTTTTTTAAATTAAAAAAAAAAACAACACAGACCTCTCCCTACCCCCGTAAATCTGCTGCAAAAATTTGCATAAATATAAATGGGTTTGCATTCTTTCGGCGGCTAAGGCCCACAAAGGGTCTAGGAAGAGGACAGGCAATACAGCCAGGGGCAAACCCTTTTTTTTTTTTTTTTTAAAGGTGGGTCATTCTTCCTAGAGAGATGTAAAACCTAAAATAAGACCTGACTGCATGTTCAGCATCAGGCTGGGGGAGAAAACACCAGGAGGTTTGGGGTTTGTAGATTCCCCTGCTCCGGCAGCTCGGGCGCTGTGGGGTCCGGCTCTTTCCTGCGCGCGCTCGGCCGCCCTGGGTCCCTCCGCGAATGTGCGGCCAGATGCGCTTTTATTTTGGTCTTGCTTGAGCCGGGTGGCAGGGCTGTTTTGTAAACAGGGCGTTTGAAAGAGCGAAACAACTCTCCACCCCGTCCAGGAGTTCTTTCTGTGTCCGTTTCTTCCTGTCGGGTGGCCTCCATTGCTCACGAATACGATTTGTGTTTAATTTTATACAGATGAACACCGGGCTTTCCAGCACACATCCTGCGTCTGTGTGTGGGTGCCCGGTGGGGCCGAGTGTCCATTGCAAAGTGGTCCTTTAGGGCCACGTAAATAGGTAGCCGTGGTGTGTGTGTGTGTGTGTGTGTGTGTGTGTGTGTGTGTGTGTTAAGCCTGAAGCCCAGTGTCCATTGCAAAGTGGTCCTTTAGGGCCACGTAAATAGGTAGCCGTGGTGTGTGTGTGTGTATGTGTGTGTGTGTGTGTGTGTGTGTGTGTGTGTTAAGCCTGAAGCCGTGCAGCGTCCTGAAGTTAAATTCCATTACTCCTGATGCAGGATTCGGGAAGCCTGGGAATAGGGAGGGAAGAAAGCTGAAAACTTGCTTTCTCAGAGCCACCTCCCCCTATCATTGTGCGAGTGTGATGTAATGCCTCTAAGTCTGGTGGGCTGAAAGGGCTGTAGTTTGTGATGTGGCGGGTAAATTGCCCCCACCCCTGAGTAAATTACCCCCACCCCTCCCCAGCACGTTCTGGCTCTGAGAGGCCTGGTTGCTTTTTGCTTGTTTTTTGTTTTTTCTTTCTCCTCCTAATTTGTCTCCTCCCGATTTGTGCCGGGGCATATTGGCATAAGAAAGGGGCTGTTCTAAATCTGTTACAAAGTATAGTTTAGAAAAGGCATTTAAAATATGCAAATAGGGTGGAATTGTCATATCCCCATCATTAAATATGTAGACGTGGATTAAAGCTAATTAAGCTTAAAAGGAATAATTTTGATCAGAAGGGAGCAGTGTTTTGTTGTTTCCTTTTTAATTAATCTAATTATAAGATGCTTGCTGGGCCTGAAAGTGTTAAAAAATGGAAAAAATGCTGGACCATTTTGAAAATTTGACAGTCGGGAAGAGGGTGTGGAGTGCTTTCAAAAGCTTTATTCACTGTTAAAATGGATTGGCCTCTTGTGCTGAAAATGGCCTGTTTCTTTGGGCCAATTGTGTGTAGATGAAGGGACTTTCACGCTAATTTAACAAAAAGACTTTCCATGTGAATACAGAAAGATAATCAAAGTCCTCTGTCTCTAAAGAGTAAGTATTATTTTTCTAAAATTAATGTTGTTATTAGCAGTGGGAATAAGGAGAGAAGTGGTGGTTGAGATTCAGTGATTTTTTGGTGACAGAAGTTCAGCTCTTGGGTTAGAGGGTGGTGGGGGAGGGGGCACATTTCGTTAAAGAGATAATCTGGAACAAATTTGTCTCCAAATTTTTTCACAGCTGAATGTGCGGGAAGAGACAGAGGCATGGACACAGTGAAGGGGGTGTTGCTTTGTGGTGGACCTAGAAAAATTAGAGCTCTAATTTGTTGTTGTTTTTTCTGAAAATGAAAGCGCTTATTTGGAGTTTTACTTGTCAGATGATTCATTTTACTCCCCTTTCCTAAGTTGGCTTTACAGAAGAAGAAGAGTGAGGAAAAGCCTAGGCTTTCCATGTTTTGCCCTCAGCTTGTTTTTGTGGACTGTGTAAATATGTGAATAGCAGGTTAATTCAGTTTGCAGAGTGGAGGAACCAGAAGCAGGGAGTCTGCTCTCGTAGGCAAAAGGGCGAATGCTAGGATAATGAGCATGAACAGAATGCCATCTGATTCTTAGAAATGTGTTTATAAATACGCTTTTCTCCTAGGCAGGTTGAAAAGTGAGATAAATAAGACCTGGTTGCACGTATGTTAAGCGTTATGACTTTGGTGAATTTCAGAAGCTCAGCTGCCATTTTGGATGTAAGTTCCTGCAGAGCCCATCTATGGCTCTCCAAGACGATGGCCGATGGCCTGCAGAGCAGCACCCCTGCCACGAGTCAGGTGTGCGCTTCATGGGTGCCTCTCGTTGAAGTTTTCTTTCGGGTGGGATGTGAAATGAAGCTTTAAAAACTTTAGCGATGTGGTCGATGTTATAAAGAGCAAACCTGGGATTATCAGAATGTGCATGTCGTGGTTTTACTTTTAAAAAACGAAGTGGCATATGCAGAGGAAGTTTCTTATTGGAGAAAATGAATTAACTCCCTGTTAAAGCATCCCTCGGCCCCACCCCATCCATATTTCCCTATTCTGGGTCTATCTGTGATATTATCATTATCACACCGTCATTATCCACAGCACTGATATGTTCCAAAGAAGCATCAGAGACTCTTTGTTAAGGTTTTACTGAAACATCACAAAAATCCATAGGGGTATCTGTAAGAGGTGGTCTTAGTTTAAAATGTTTTTCAGACCCTCTGTCTGCTTGCCAGAAAGGAAGCATTGGCATCTTTGATAATATGGTAAAACTCCACTCTGCTTTTCAGCCCCGAATGGCCCTTTGTTATTCTCAATGACCATTAAGACAGCCCTTTAAAGTAAAAATTGATTAGCAGAGTAAGACTTGCCAGCCCTTCAGCTCTACAAGAGACACTGAACGTGATAACGTGGGGAGCCACGCAGGTTCTGCAGAGCAGGCCACGCTGATAACAGTCCTGAAGGGTGGGCCCCAGCTGTCCAGTGACTGAAAAAGTGTTGGGAGAAATTCAAATAACTCTGTAATCAGTGACCTTCTGCAGTTGAAACTGGACGAGGCCCTGAGGCAACCCAGGTGAATGCACTTTACCCCCGCCCCCCCAGGAGGTCTGTCTGGTCCCCTCTGGTAGGCCCTGGCGCCCAGCACCTGTGGGACCTCAGCCGGTGACTGCTACACAGCGGGCCTGGGCGTCTGCATTGGGCGAGCCCTTGTTTCAAGCAGCCGAATGAATTGTGCTTTAATAATTTTTCGACGTCATGGGGGTATTAGATTTTTGTGAAGTGGAGCTTGCGACTTAAAGATGGGCCTCTGACAACAGGCTGGGCAGCGGGCAGCATATGCTGATTGTTCCCTAGCATTGTTGCGGGATTTACATTAATCCTCACCTGCTTTTTGTGATTAAGGCTGGTAGTGGGGTGGGGTGGGGTGAATGGAAGCTACTTGGCCTGAAAAGGGATTTAACCCGCGGGGTGACATCCTAACACGCTCTGCCTTCAGTCCTGCATTCACTCAGTGACCGTCAGTCTGGCGCGGGCAGGTATCAGGCCCGGGGGGGTGCCAGGCAGCCACCTGGCGGCGATATCTGCCCTGTGTGGGGACTGTCTAACCTGATTTGGGTTCTAACTAGGATAATACTCACCTGTTGTCCTCCACTGGTAATTGGGGAATTAATGGCAATTTTTGCTGCTGGTAGTTCTCGAGACATCCATTTAGGGTTTGATAAGATCGGGCACTTTAGCCACTTTCTTTGACTCTACAGAAGTGTCTTGAAAGTATCTTCTAAATTTTCTCTGAGACTCTTTTGCAACCTAAGTCCCTGGTTGTTACCCTGACACATCAGTTTTACTTTTTTAAACACCCCTTCATGCTTTCACTGTCTGAAATTCTGTCTCTCATGCCTGTGACTGGTGTGCCCTCCTGGAAACCATCCTATTTCACAAGAGTGGAGACATTTAATTCACCCAGCCCGCAGCCTCTGGAACGGGGTTGCAGGAACAGCCTGACAGAGATGGACTCCAGTGGGGCTCGCGCTGGGCCGAGTGGAAGGTCCGTGCCAGGCCAGACAGCGAGGCCGCTTCCTTGTCGGTACAAAGGGTTAGTGTGTTGTTGCGAAGACACAGGAAATGCTCTGTGAGGCCGTCACCTGGCCAGTGCCGCTCCTTGCTTCCTTCCCCTTTTGCTGTGTCTCCCTTTGTTAAAGAAACCAGAGAGGTTTCTGTGACCCCCAGACAGCTCCCTTCCCGCTCCAGCTCTGGGGTCCCAGGCTGCGTGCTCCCTGCTCCAGCCTGGCCCCACACTGCAGGAGCAGTGCCGGGACTTTGCTTTTATTGAAGGCCCCACATTCCTATGGTCTGATGTGGTCTTTTCATGTTTCCCAGTCTCCTTCAGGCTGAACTTCAGCGATGTGTCCACATTTGCTTGGCTGCTTTTCATATATTCTGTGTTTTGCATCAGAAGGTTCTCAGCAGTTTCAAATGAATTGGTTGTAGAGTTTACTAGGAAAAGGAGAACATGAAATACAGTATTTCCCCCTTCGTTTTGATTCTTCTGAATCGATTTATGAAAATTCTATTTAACCAAACTAATGGTTTTGAGTGAAAAGACAGCAGAAATAAAAATTCAGGTCAATTGCCCACTTTATACAATGCAGTTGAATTAACACAGATGACATAGAGATTGGTTTCATTCATTGACCTTGGAATTTTTTTTTTTTAAATGAGAGCACTATCATCGGTTTAGTAATTCAGTCAGCAAATAACTATCAAGAACCTATTATGGGCCAGAGAGTAGGGCAGGTACTAGCCAGAGAGAGCACGATGAAGACTCTCTGACTCCATTGCTGAAATCAGAAGGCTGTAAAGGCACAGAGTCGCCTGCACGCAGGATGTTGAGTGGGGGGACCCCTCTTCAGACTGGGGACCAGCGTGTCCAGGGCCCGGAAGCAAGAAACGAAGGACTCTGCATCTCTGGAGACTCACGTGTAGAGTGCTTGGACGGGGCCTGAATGGGGGTGTCGGAGAGCTTAGAGGTACACACTGGCACCATGTGTTGAAGTCATTTTCTTGAGGACAGCTCCGGAGTTTTAGTCAAGAATGTCCCTGTTCAGTTGGACTTTTGGAAGATGATTCCAGTTGCACTGAGACCGGGTGGCATCACAGTAAACCCAGGCAAAGCTGGCCCAAACTCAAAAGAGTTGGGAAAAGTGGATGAACTCGGAGACATTTAGAAAGAGGATTCCACAGGACCTCATCACTGTGGATGAGTGTGACGCCGACTCTCATGTCTCCGGCTGGGGTCCTGGCGGCCAGGTTGTCTCATCCTCGGATCCCTTCACCCATTTAGATGAGAGCCATATGCCGCTGGGCGTCTGAAGCGTTCGAGGGAGCAGGAGGAGGACTGTCTTGGTTGCCTCTTGGCTGACTCGGTCTGTGCGGGCTTGGTGAGGACCAGTTACGGGACAGAACTGTGCTGAGGAGGCCTGGGGGGAGGGCTTCTGCCTGGAGGGTGAGCTCTGGTCGAGGACTGACTGGAGCTTGGGTGTGAGTCAGGGACACCAGCTGAACAGTGCGGATTGCCCCAGAAGCCAGAGGGGACCAGTCCAAAATGTGATACCCACGTGACCATACAGGTATTTTTGAGAAGACTAATGACTGGGCAGAGGAGGACTTGAGGGAGGGGATGGGAATGGCTGAGGGGAGAATTTAGAGGCAGGCCAGTGAGGAGGCAGAGAGGACTGTTACGAAAGAACTTGCCGTGAGAACAGCAGTGGGACTGGAAAAGGGGCCTGGGACACCGGCTTGCAAGATGAAGGATGAGAAACTTAAACAGTAATTACAATGAGGAATTCCGTGTCAGACGTACCGAGCTTACGAAATTGGTGGAACTTCCAGATGGAATTGTTTGGTGGGCAGCAGGCAGCGTGGAGCTGAAGCTTGAGAACGAGGTCAGAAGCGGAGATAAAGAATTGGAAGCCATCCACAGAGAAGCGATAGCTGAAGCTGAGAGAGTGGATGAGGTCACCATGGAAGTGTGGAGAATGGGAACGAGAACCGAGACTGGGACAGGATTAAATGAAAGGTGATTGTGTGGGACAGTCAGTGACAGTCACTGAAGAGGAGGGACGGGCTTCTCGGCCCCAGGTGAGGGCAGCATGTGCCGCTGTGCGGGAGCAGTGCTGGTCATGGCGGTGTTCCGCGGGTCAGGTTAGCCACAACAGCCAGGGGGAATAGAGGCCGGCCACGTGTCACGTTTTCCGGGAGTCCTGTTAAAAAAGTAAAAAGAAGCAGGTGAAATCGATCTAATAATATTTTTATTTAACCCACTATGTGCAAAATATTATGAGCTCAACATGTAATCGATTTTAAAATATTAATGAGAAATCTGACAGTTCTTTTTTTCCATGTTAAGTCTTCAAAATCTGGTGTGTATTTTACACTTATAACACGTTTCAGCGTGAACATGAAAATTTCACTGGAAATGTCTGGCCTATATTTAGCTTTCGTAAAACTTGCCGTTGAAAAAGGAGATTCACATATTCGTGTTTTCCCAAACATACGTGAGTTTTCCAGTAATGGAAATAAATTCCAAATTAAAAATTTGCAGTTAGTGTAGCTGAAACACAACTGGAAGTTCCATTTCTCAGTCGCACTGGCCCCACACAGATACACACTGAGGACTTTGCAGGCGGGTCGCGTTGGGGGGTCCGGGGGCCTCTAGCCACAGAGCCCTCTTCCCACCAAGGAGCCTGTCACCGGATTCTTGTTTCTTAAGAACACATGTTGGCTGATGCTAATGGAATTTTTAGAATTGGAAAAGTCAAATCCCTAATTTTGCATATGAGGAGTTGAAATTTTTATGGAAGCGCACAGATTCCAGAATTTAAAATAGGAATTTAAAACCGTTTTTCTTGACTGAGGTCTGCAGGATGTAAACTCCAGCCCACTTTTTGATCTCTCTGAACTCTGGAGTCAGTGCCATGGCAGCTCCAGGTGGGGAGGGATGAAATCAGGACTCAGAAATCAGGTGTTCTTGGAGTTGCAGGCCCCAGCCTTCTAGGGAGGGCGGAGGTGCAAGAGCGAAGAGTGGGTGGAGGGCTCTTTATTCTGTGCGCTGTATTTCTTTGGCAGCATGCAGATTGTTTGTCCTTCAGCCATTACACTCTGTGTTTCTTGCCATCCTGGGCCAGTATAACTAATACTTACTAAATATGGGAGGTTTTTCAAAAAGCAGGTTCGAAGGTTTTTATCCCACCATCTCATACATTTCGATTGCTTTGTGGTGACTCACTGTAGCCTTCTAAGTACTGCCAGTCAGGACACAGAAGGTCCTGGGTTGTACTTACAACCAAACTGGTTCACACTGGAGCGCGGCGTTGGCTGTGTGTTGGCTATTGCTGCACAGCCTCATTTCAGCTGACTCTGAGGAGCTGTTTTTCTACAAACGCTCTGTAAGACTTTAGGTGTCAGCCATTCTGTGACATCCTGTTTCTTTCTTTTTTAAAATAGATATGGAAATGAATACCATACCTCTTTATTTTCCTTTAAAATGCATTCGGGTTTCCATTTCTGCTTTTGTAAAAATCAGACCATGCAGCAGTGGGCTTAAATCATGCTCTTCAATACCCTCCTACGGTCAGAGCCCAGTCGGCATTTCTTGTCCCCCTTTGCCTGCAGAAAATAATTGCTTTTCTGTTTATGTCAGGAAATTCCTATTTACAAACTGAAGTTAGCTAATTGGGTAACTTAGAACAGTGACTTGCCGACTTTTGATTGGATCTATAGCAAGAAATACAATTTGTATTGAGACCTATACATATATGAATGTGTACACTGAAGCAACAGTATTTATGATACTCTATGTAACGTATTCTGATACATTCGATTCAAGTTCATTTTGCAAAATAAAACAAGACCAAACCTAAAAATATGATTGCGACCCACTAAATTGATTTAGTGGCTCTCTAAGGATCGTGTCCCTGAGGTTTGGTGGAGTTCTAGGGAACCTGTGATGAGTTGGCATATACCACGATACGATCCCCAGTGGGGCTGGTCTTACAACCACATGTACTAGTTCATGCAGTTCTCACGCCGATCACATCAACGAACTGATCCGCAGAAATGTTAACTGGTTAATTTGCTGTGGGAGGTGACTTTTAAAAAAAATATTTTATGTATTTATGCATACAAGAGCTGGGGTGTAGACCAGAGGTTAAGGGCAGGGGTGAGAGGATTCACAGAGACAGATTGCGGAGCAAAACAGGCAGATTGACTGAAATCCACTGCTTAGGGGAGCAGCGGGCGAGGCAGGAGAGGTCTGCTGTGCCATGTGGGTTCCCTCCCTGGCTGTAGTGGTGATAATGCTGAGGACACCAGAGGGGCCCTAGATCCCCCAGATTTTAGAGAAACCTAAGTGTAAAACACTTTCAGTCACCAGGTTATATATTCTCCCCTAGAAAGCACTGAGGGAGGGGGCACCCCCACCACTTTCCTGGGTGTCTTGAAGATGCAGCTCCACTGTCAATGTGTTTTCAGATTCACTGGAATGCATCTGATAAGGTCAGCATTTCCCATTGATTGTTGGGAGACTAATAGGTTTGCCTACAAAAAAATAAAAAGGCTCCTCTACCAGTTTAGGATTAAGCTGAATTAAACCAGTCTTTGCTTATCACAGGATTTAGGGTATGGATGCTAATAAGCATTGGGGCTCTTAAACGTGTCTATAGAAAAATCGGATAGTGTACCAGGTTTTGTTTTCTAGGTACAGTTTGGAGGAGATGCTTGCTTAGCTTTCCATTTCAGTTTTTGCTGTCTAAAACTACACCCTCATCAGGGAAGCTGGATTTCACTGTTTCTGAAGTCTGTTTAGACACCTCACTGTGATGGTTGCCAGGCTTGGGGTTCAGGGAACACAACATTGAAAAAGCAATGTTGGCATCCAGTCTGAGCTACCAGTTTACATTTGCCAAGACCTTTTTAAAAACAACAGCAACACAACATCCATTATCATGATTTCAAAGAAAGGGCATTTTATAAAAAAAGATGGACTGGGCTCTTCAGAATCTGACACATCTCATTCAGTTGACGGGAGCGTCACGCACCCACTCCGTGGGGAGCACACATCAGCCCAGGCAGCGTTTGGAAACCAACCCTAATTATAGGCCAGCTCTCCACATGTATTACAATTAACTCTCTGCTTGCTGGCTTTTATTAGCCTCACTCATGGGAATAAACCTACCTTCAAGTTCTGGCTCTACCTTCCTTTTTTTTTTTTTTTTTCCCAATATTCATTCATACAAGAACTGAGGTACAGGCCAGAGATGTGGGGGGTGAGAGGATTCACCAGAGACAGAATGGGGAACAGAACAGGCCGATCTGCTGAAATACACTGCTGAGGGAGCAGCGGGCGAGGCAGGAGAGGTCTGCTGCGCCATGTGGGTCCCCTCCCTTGCCGGGGATCGAACTCGCGCTGCAGTGACTGTGGATGCTTCATAGTGCGGCGCTCACCCCCTTGTGCCACCAGGTAGTCCTGCCTCCCTTCATTCTTATTTATTGCCTAAGGTGATAATGGCTTCCTTGACTAACACTTTATAAAATATCATTTTGTTCCCTCTGAACATACTGGGAACAGATAGCCATTCTTCTTTAATGTGAGAAAAAAAGAAAACAGAAACCAGTTCCCTTAAGTGCGGAGCAGTTGTAGAATCTAGAAGAATAATCAAAACTTCCAGCAAAGTTTATCCGATTTAATGAGGTCTGTAGTCTTGCTGATTATGTAAAAGTGACAGGTTGGTCATGAAGGTAAACGCTACTGCTTGGGGACGTTTGGGCCAGCCTGTTGGCTCTTTTGAATAATGGTCATGGCGGCCTTTGTCATTTTATGTACATTTAAATTTTTATATGCATGGTCCCAACTCACATTTTAAGTGACAAAACCCAATAAATCTGCAGGACCCCATTAAAAGTCCCTCTTCCTTCTATAGAGAGAAGGCTGCTTAGATGCACTTTCATGCCTTTAATCAGGGGGCGCTGCTGACAGTCCAGACTGATAATACTGTGGGCTGGTCCTGTGAGCCACAGCTCCTGCCGGCCAGGGCTGTGCCTCTTCACTGGGGACTCCTGGGGCGGAGCGGGACAGGACGGCTGGGTCAGCAGGTTGGGGGTGGGGGCAGCATATGTGCTGGGTGGACCCGAGTCTCAGCAGGATATACTCCAGGTCCTGAGGAAGAATTCATTCATCATGTAAGTGATGCATTTGTGCGTCACACATGCGGAGTGCTGGGAATACAAAGATAAAGAAGACCTGACTTTTATCTTTGGAACTCAACCAAGGATGTAAACGGTCCATGAGGCTTCCTGTACTGCAGATATAGTAGGAGGCAAAGGGCTGTGCTGTACGGGGAGAGGGAGCAAGGGGGCTGGGGAAGTTGCCACCAAAGAGAAGACATTTGAGCTGGGTTTTATTTTATGATTTTTAAAGATTTATTTGGTGCAGGCCAGAGGTGTGGGGCATGAGAGGATTCACTAGAGACAGAGCGGGGAGCAGAACAGTCAGATCCACTGAAATACACTGCTGGGGGAGGCCCCAAGCTTGAATTTAAAGGGTGAATAGGAGTTGCCTGGTAAAGGGATGCTGTGTACACCAGGGTGCTGTGTCCTGGTTGAGAACTCAGGTTCTGAAGTCAGGACAGCATGTGGTCAGGTGGGCCCAGGGCTGTGCAGGTAGTATATGTGCCTTGGCTTCCTCCCTGGTCGGGGGCCAAGGAGGAGTGGTGTCATGTCCACCTCAAAGAGTGGTCCTGGGGATCAAATGAAAATGTGTCTAGGGGCCTCCCCAGTGGTGCAAGGGGTTAAGTCACAGCACTGTGAATCACCCACAGCCACTGCAGCAGGAGTTCAATCCCTGGCCAGGTAGTGGATCCCCATGGCGCAGCAGGCCTCTCCTGTCTCCCCGCTGCTCCCCTCAGCAGTGTGTTTCAGTCGATCTGCCTGTTCTGCTCCCCACTCTGTCTCTGGTGGCTCCTCTCCCCTGCACCCTGCCTGTTCTTGTATGCATAGATGTTTTTTTAAAAACATTGTCTATAAAGTGTTTAGTGTATTGCTTGCAATCACTATTAGCTATTGTCATTACTTTTATTGTTAGTATTTCAGGCAGAGAAAATTGCATAAACAAAGGCAGGGAGTTGGGGGGGAGTCTGCAAAATGGCGCGATGTTGGTGGGACATGTGCGTGGGCCCTCAGGAGGAGGGTGGGAGGCAGGCCGGGATTTTGTCTGGTGGAGCAGTTTGAAGCATCAGCTTGCTTCAGGTGATCTCCATGTGGAGGGCCTGGGGGAGGCAGGGGAGAGGGGAGCGGTCGAAGCAAGAGGGGTGAGGGAGAAGGCAAGGTGAGGCAGTGACTGTCGACCGCGGAGCAGAGGCAGAGACGCTCTAAGTGGACCCCGCACGCTGTGGTGAGCACGAGGGGGTGGTTGCGGGTCAGCGGCAGGCTGGTGAACGTGGGTTTCCGTGAGTTTGGATGGACGTTGTGTGGGTGGCACAGGGGCGATGAGGAAATAGGATGAGGGTGGGGGCTGAGAAGCTGTGGTTTTGCTTTGGCCATGGTGTAGATGTCTGCTGGACATGTGCTAGAATTTGGCAGGTGGAAATGAGTCTGGAGCGCGAGAAGTTTGGAGCCGTGGATTCACATGGAGAGGGTCGCTCTGGTGGCCGGGTGACTGCCCTTCCACAGGTGACCAGGGCAGTGGGGTGAAAATAGGAAAAGGGTGGTGCAAGGGCAGACAGGAAGGTGCTGCGGGAAGTAAAGGGGACCCAGCAGGGCTGGCGCCCAGGGGTCAAGGGCAGTTGGCCTTGACCTTGACTTAAGCGCATTGCCAGGGCTCCATGGCAGTTCACCCTGCGTGCCGCTTGCGCCTGGGCAGTCTCCCGGGGTATTCAGGTTGCTTTGTGCCAGGACAGTGCGCAGCTCCAGGAGGGGAATGAGCTGTGCTCACCTCTGTAACCCCAGCCCCTGACACACCCACAGGATTGCTCTGCGCCGAAGAAGCAAGGATTGCTAGGTCAGCTCAAGAAGTAGCTGAATGCCTGTGTGTTTCAGGAGCTACGCTGGTCTCTGGGAATAAAGCATGAGCCAGGTAGATAAAATCCCACCGTGTGGGGCCCACCTCCTTGTGGGGCCCACCTCCTCCGGCCTGAGGAGCAAGGCCGAGGGGAAGGCGTGTGAGCAAAAGTGCAGGACGGGCTGAGCGCTGCTTGCCATGGTCACCAGAGCTGCCGGGCACCTGGAGGCTCTTCCCACAGTTAGTTGACTTGACCCTGAGAGGGCCCACGAGGAGATCTGGGGTCTGCGGGGAGGTCTGCTGCCCAGGCCACAACTGAGCTTTGGAGGGGGAAGAGCAGACTTGGAAATGGAGGGAAAGGCGTTTGAGGGCACTCCTTGGGCGTAGAGTAGGAGGTGAAGTCTGCATGGGAGGGGGAGCAGAAAGAAAGGCAAGATATTCAGGAAGATCCCCTCCACAGAAGGAGAGGGGAAGATTCCAGAAAGAAGCATCTGTAGCTGGGTGGGCTTGGCCGAGCCGGCGCCTCAGTCCCAGCAGCGACTAGCGGTGCCGCAGTTGAGGTGAAGGACGCAGTTGGTTAGGGCTCACCAGGGCTGCATGAGCCAGCGCGCTCTTCAGGGGAGTACTGGCTTGAGAGGGTCTGGGCTGGGCTGCGGCTAAAATTTTAAAATAATTTTTTTGAAAAGATTTATTTATTTATTTATATATACAAGAGCTGGGGTACAGGCCAGAGTCGCAGGAGGTGAGAGGATTCTCCAGACAAGAGTGGGGAGCAGAACAGGCAGATTGACTAAAACACGCTGCTGAGGAGAGCAGCGGGCACAGCAGGAGAGGTCTGCCGCGCCATGTGGGTCCCTCCCTGGCCGGCAGCAGGCATCGAACTCGCGCTGCAGTGGCTGCGGTTTGCTTCATAGTGCGTTGCTTAACCCACTGCGCCACCAGGGAGGCCCTAAAATAATTTTTTTAAAAGAGTTATTTATTTATGCATACAAGCACTGGGGTACAGGCCAGAGGTGTGTGGGGAGGGGGTGGTGAGAGGATTCACCAGAGACAGAGCCGGGAGCAGAACAGGCAGACTGACTGAAACACACTGCTGAGGGGAGCAGCGGGGAGGCAGGAGAAGTCTGCCGCGCCATGTGGGTCCCCTCCCTGGCTGACAGCAGGGATCGAACTCGTGCTGCAGTGACTGCGGTTTGCTTCATAGTGTGGTGCTTAATCCACTGCACCACCAGGGAGGCCCCTAAAATAAATTTTTAAAAACGGAGTCAGCCTACTGATCTGAAGGATAGGGAAGGAGGTCTGGTTCAGAGTCCAGGAGAGCTTGTGTTTTAGAAGGGAAAGTAGTGTCACTTCCCTTGCACTTACTGTGTGGACAGCACTGTCTTATGCACATTACACCGTTAGCCTTCAGGAACACCCCAGGAGCCACCAGGGGAGGCTGAGCATCTTGCCGGAGGCTCCACAGGTGGCTCTCCAGCCTTAGACAGAAACTGAGAACCAAAGCATCTCCTAGGCCATGTGGCTCTGGGATGGTTCCCTTATGTTGTTGGGCCACCTTTCTTTCTAGGGGAAGTATTGGGGGCCTGTGAACTGTCCCTCATTTTTTTTAAAGATTATTTATGCATATACGAACTGGGGTACAGGTCAGAGGAGCAGGGGGTGAGAGAATTCACCAGAGACAGAGGGGGGAGCAGAACAGGCAGATCCACTGAAGCACACTGCTGAGGGGAGCAGCGGGGAGACAGGAGAGGTCTGCTGTGCCATGTGGGTCCCCTCCCTGGCTGGGGATCGAACTCGCGCTGCAGTGGCTGCAGCTGCTTCATAGTGCGGTGCTTAACCCCTTGAGCCACCAGGGAGGCTCTTGTCCCTTCCCCATTTAAAAGAACACATATTTTAGGCAAGAACACAATAATATGGGTACAACATAGAATACACTACACAGATATATACGACATATAGAACCCTCAGTTTTCCTCACCCGCCTTGCTGGACCTGAATACCTTTCATAGAAAACGGAGTGTTACACAAGGAGGGAGGACTCGAAATGCCAGTGAGCCTGAGGAGTGCCTGCACTGCAGACCTCCCTTCTCCTGCCCGCTCCCATGAAGCAGAGCTGCCAGTCGCAGGGTCGGAGGGCAGCAGGAAGCCAGGTTGGCACACGGTGCAGAGGGAGGGCACTCTGTCTGCACTGCTGTGCCTGCAGGGTCTGGGCCAGGCCTCTGCTGTTGGGTCACGTGAGCGCTGCTGACGTTGGAGTCCTGTCAGGCTGGGACTTGGTCTCTGGTCCTTCTCCTCCACCTGGGTCTGAGGTCCGTGCCATTCCACCCAGGAGCTAGCGCTTTGCAGACCTGGGAGACACTCTCTGACCTTTGCTTGGAGGTCTGTGAGCACTGAAACTTGGCAAATAAACATGCAGACAACTTTATCTTCCAGATGAAGAAAGAGTTCTTTGCAGCAACAACCAGGTGTGTCGGCACCTCGGGGTTTCCTTTGTGTTTCTTACTGCCTGGCTCTGCTCTTGATGGCTTGGAGGGGAAGCCACTCCTCTTCCTACTCTTCAGTGCAGACACACTGGCATGGCTTTAAAAGAGACAGGAAGGCTACATAGTTTTACATACCCCCAAAGCAGAGGTACCCCAGAGATTGAAAATAAGAGCAGAGATCATTAGACATTTACTTTCTGTCATTTTTTTTTTAAAGAACTTATTTATTTATGCATACAAGAACTGGGGTACATGTCAGAGATGTGGGGTGAGAGGATTCACCAGAGACAGAGTGGGGAGCAGAACAGACCGATCTACTGAAACACACTGCTGAGGGGAGTAGCTGGTGAGGCAGGAGAGGTCTGCTGCGTCATGTGGGTCCCTTCCCTAGCGGGGCTTAACTCGTGCTGCAGTGGCTGCAGATAACTTCATAGTGCTGTGCTTTTAAACACTTACGCCACCAGGGAGGCCCCTACTTTCTATCAGTTTTTAGGTTCACTCCTAATCCTGATATTTTTTGTTGAGGATGTGTGTGGGGGTGGAGGGAGGGAGAGGGAGAGGGAGAGGTCTTTCCTGCTGGAATTGTCATAGTTTTACTTAAGAACTAGTAATTTCGTGTCTGTCTTTGTCTTTTTTTTGTTTTTAAACACTTCTAGCAATGGTCCATAATGCATCACATTGTTAACATCTCTAATTTTTAAAACTGCTTACCTCTAATGGAGTTTTAATAGCAGGATCTTCTTGTGTCAGCTCGTAAGTACTGTTCTTGAGTCACTGGTACTTGACAGAGGTAGTTAGGCAAAGCGCCAAATCACCTCTTTGGAGATGGTACCATAAAATGGACCCAAAGTCTCAGGGCAGGATTAATTGAGGTCTCTGGGACAGTTTGACGCCTGTGTATGGAAGTCAGGAGAAAATCTAGCCCTCTCATTCCTCATTTCTTTCCCACTTTAAAATCCTGCAGGTACCTCCTCAGTCAAGGACAAGTTGTTTGCTCATTTCTAGGTCTTGGAACACAGCTGGTTTTTGTCACGTTCCCTGGCGTCCATCAGGTACAGTGACGGGGCAGGTGGTTTCATTAGCAGTTCTTTTTTTTAAACATACCAGGTTTTTTTGTGTTTCTTTCTTTCTTTTTTTTTAAGATTTATTTATTTATGCATACAAGCACTGGGGTACAGGCTAGAGGTATGGGGGGGCGTGAGAGGATCCACCAGAGACAGAGTGGGGAGCAGAATAGGCAGATTAACGGAAGTACACTGCTGAGGGGAGCAGTGGGGAGGCAGGAGAGGTCTGCTGCGCCATGTGGGTCACCTTCCCAGCAGGTGACAGGGATCGAACTCTGCTGCAGTGCCTGCAGTTTGCTTCATAGTGCAGTGCTTAACCCACTGCGCCACCAGGGAGGCCCCTCATTAGCGATACTGATCCATATTCTGCCATCGGTTCTCTCTGAGATTCTGCATGGCCAAATCAGAAACCACCACTGAGACTCTGGGGGAGAGGACATGAACTCACATTCATTAAGTGCCGATTATAAAGCAGGTACTTCCCATTACCTCATTCAGCCTCTCAGCATCCTGATGGGGGACGGCTGAGCTTCTAAGACAGATGGAGAGCAGGTCTGAGGCGCTTCCACAAGTTGTGAGGACGAGGTGCTGTGACTCTCTTCAAGCCTTTAAAAATTCAGTGCAGCCAGTTTGTTAATTGATGGGGTAAACCCCCGTTTTGTAAATTGGAGTGTCTTCAGTGAAAAAGGACTGAAGGGATGGGGACTGATGACGCCGTGGGGACCCAGGCCCTGCGCTCACAGTGAGTGCGGGGCCAGCGCAGGTCAGGAGGTCTTTGAGGCTAGCTCTGGGTGGCCGTGGAGGGCATTTTTCTCTTTGAGCAGCATGAGAGGTTTTACTAAGGAAATCGCTGAGTGATTTAAGAACTTGATTTCAAATGATTCATTGAAAAGCCAGATTGATTAATAAAGAGACCTTTTTAAAGGCTCTTCTTAACTGTATGGCTTGAAGTGGTAATCCTTAAAGCGTAATCAAATAGAAGCTTATCAAAGCTATAATGAAGAAAATAGAAATCATTTGTAATTAGACAATAATTAAAGGCAAGTGCATGCCCAGTGATTTTAAAGTGCTTGAAAACAATTAGTTTCCTTAAGTAGGTTAAACATCTGGGTTACAAGCTTGTTTACACTATTAATTTACTTAGCAAACCTGTTCTTCATAGATGATGCAAAAGTGAACTTTAGCTTGGCTGTCTGAATTATCACCAATTGTCATTTGGTGGATGCTCTTTTTTTTTTTTTTTTAAAGATTTATTTATTTATGCATACAAGCACTGGGGTACAGGCCAGAGGTGTGGGGGGGTGAGAGGATTCACCACAGAGAG
>JAGFMF010011640.1:796547-812434 GCA_019455555.1 Galemys pyrenaicus | reverse complement strand
CCCTGGCCGGCAGCAGGGATCGAACTCATGCTGCAAGTGGCTGCGGTTTGCTTCATAGTGCGCTGCTTAACCCACTGCGCCACCAGGGGAGGCCCAAGATTAAGAAGACTTTCAACAGGTGTTATTTTGAAAGTACTGATGCATTTTTATCTCATTAAACAGCACTATTCAGTGTCCGTATTGAAAGCCTGTACAAACCTGTAGCAAAGCTTCAAAGGGCACTTCTTCGCCCAGCATTCAGTTCGTCTGATGTTAATTTCTGATGTGACTTACCTAGCTGGTCAGCTATTACCAGCCATGCCTGGATCATACAGAAATGTGCTGAGCCCTCATTTTTAAAAATTGGTTTGCTTGATCTCATAGGGAGAATTGTCTGAGTCTTTTGGCTGTTTTGTTCAATGCTTGGTAGAGATATTAAAAATATTTGTAGCATGGAGTAAGGAAGCAAATGTCATTCATTAAGCAGATGCCATTCACAGATAATTGGATGGTACAAGGTGGGCTTCGTTTTTACCACCAATGCAGAAAAAGATTTTTTGGTACTGCAGTTAGAAGATCACTGGTGCTATAAATATGCTGACTCCGTGACTATAAACAAAGAAAAAACTTACAGAGTAATGTAATCACTAGTCAACTTTGATTTGCCCATAGAAGCAGTAATAAGCATCAACCTAGAAGCTTTAGGACATGGGTGAGGTCCTATACTGAGTCTTGAAAGTGAGTCATGAACTTGAAAATTGGCATTTAAGCATTGAGAATTGTTTTAAATTAATTGAATAATTGCCATTGTAACAGACAAATACTAGCTTGGTGACATTCTAAGTTCACTGTATTGTCTAGTTGGTTTTTAAAGGCAATTATTAGACGTGAGAAGTGTTGAAAATTTATCATCTATATGGTATTTTGTCTAACTTAAGTAAAAGGGTCTTGAATCTATAAATGTGGTGTCAGTGCTGTTTTGGTTGAGATAATATATCAAGTGAATTTGGGTGACCTAAAGGGGTTTTGATTTTTAGGATTCTGAGGTTAAGATACATTTTATTTTTCTCATCTGTCACAGCACAAGTGAATATTAAGTTTTGTGTTTTTTTAAAATATTTATGCACACAAGAACTGGGGTCCAGGCCAGCGGTGGGGGGCTGTGTGTGTGAACGGATTCACCAGAGACAGAGTGGGGAGCAGAACAGGTGGATTGATTAAAATACATTGCTGAGGGGGAGTAGTGGGCGAGACAGGAGAGGTCTGCTGCGCCGTGTGGGTCAGCTCCCTGGCTGGGGATCGAACTCATGCTGCGAATAGCGTAGTGTGGTACTTGACCCCTTGCACCACCAGGGAGGCCCAGTAGTCTTAGTTTTAAGAGACTGTGCAGTGGAGCCAAATCCTGTGCTACCTGTTTCCAGAGCTACCTGCCCCCTTAGACTCTCACTCACTCTTCAAGCCAGTTGCCTCAACTATAGAATGAGGGTAATAGGATTTACCTCAGTGGTGTGGGGGGTTCCATAGTTAGGGCAGTGTCTGACATATAATGAGTACCAAGATTTACACACTGCTAGGTTACTAAACATCTGCCTTCTGTGTCAGGTAACTGGGCGTGAGTATGTGATAAGAAACTTTCTAAAGCTCAGTCAAGTTTCATCCTTTTATTTAAATGATTCCCTGTTTTAGAATAGTATTTTTCGTTATCATTACAGTAAAAACAGATAATGTAAGAAATACAGCACCAAACCTAGGAAGTTCTCCAGGAAAGAAATTATGAAATTCCATTCAAGGGCCGTGAAGTAAGATAAATGTGGAACGCTGTTGTAATCATGGATAAGAAGATTCAAGAATGATAGGATGCCAGTTCTCCAGAGTTGGTGTTTAAAAATTTGAAGCCACTTCAATTAAAAACAAATATTTTTTGAAACTTGACAAGGTGATTCTAAAAGCTCTATGAAGAGAGGAAGCAGGAATGACAAATAAGGGCACATGTCCCAGCGAGGTGCCTTAACCCCCAGGCATCCAGCTCACCCAGCTCAGCTGTCATCGCCCCCTGCAGACTAGCAGGAGAAAGGATGGGATTTTCAACAAGTAATGAGGGGACACGTCACAGGATTGTCTTGGGCTGTGAGGGCTGGCGTAACAAAATACCACAGACTAGAGGCTGAAAACATCAGGAAATAGATCTCACAGCATGGGAGCCAAAAGTCCAAAATCAAGGTGTGGCTTCTTCGAGCTCTAGGCTCCCTCTAGAAGGCATTATGCAGGAACGTTTCTTTGTCTTCTCTAGCTTCTGGTGTTCACTGGCAGTCTTTGAGTTCCTCGGCTGGTAGCCATATTGCTCCAGTTTCTGCCTCTGTCTTCACATGATCAAGTCAGACACCATATACAGAAATGGAAACCAGTGAATTCAGATAAGTGTGAAAAAATTTTATTACTTCTAAAAACAAATATTAACATATCTAGCAAAATATTAACAGCCTTGGAACAAAGATGTTTTCAGCGTGGCGCAGAAAGAACAAATCAGAAAGGAAGCCTTGATGCATTCATGTCTCATCTAATTAAGAACTTAACATTCATCACGGGGCACTCTCGTGAAAAGGAAAAATGATTAGCAAAGGATCTGAATTCAGCATACTGTAGAAATCAGTACGAAAAAGATCTAGTTGAAAATAATAAATGAAGTAAGAATTTCGCAGTGGAGAAAAATCCAAGTAGCCAATAAATCAAGGGAAAATATTCAACTTAATTGGTGATCAAGGGATTGCATGGTAAAGTAGAATGAGATACCATTTGCACTCATCAAATTAGGAAAAAAGAAATGATCTGAAATTAACCAAGATTAGTAAAGATGGAATGCAGTGAGAATGCTTGTGGGAGTATAAACCGTAATAACCACTTTGGAAAACAGTGTAGCCATCTCCAGTAAAGTTGGAAACATGGGTGCCCTGTGATTGAGTAGTTGAAACTGTGGACAGGAACCCACCCCACTGAAGAACTCTGTAGAAGCATCGTGCGTACTGCTATAGGAAGCCTGCAGGAGAAGGCGGAAAGTGGAGACCTAGCTGTCCACCAGAAGGAGAATGTATTTACATTGTGGTATAACAACAGTGGAATGCTGTATGGTGTTTACTGAGGAACTGTAACACAGGGTGATGCAACACATGCATTTCAGGAACACAGTGTCCTATGAGAAAAGCCACAGAAGAATAAAATAGTATGTTCCCATGATCAGATTGGCATGTATATTGTTTAGGTCACAAAGCTTGATGTGGTAAGGTAGTGGGCCACAACCACTCAGGTGGGACTGGATAATCTGTTCTGGGGGACCATCCCGTCTCTGGGTAGGAAAAGGTAGGGCCATAAAGGGGTACCCAGGCTTCTGGGAACAGGAAATGTTCTGTTCCTGAGTGCAGCATATACAGGTGTGCTTTTGTTTGAATTAAGTATTTAATAAGAGCTTTTAAAAACAACCAAAAAAAAAATCTAGAAGTTTTGTTATTTTTTTTTTAAGATTTATTTATTTATGCATACAAGCACTGGGGTACAGGCCAGAGGTGTGGGGGGGTGAGAGGATTCACCACAGAGAGCGGGGAGCAGAACAGGCAGATTAATGGAAGTACACTGCTGAGGGGAGCAGCGGGCATAGCAAGAGAGGTCTGCCGCACCATGTGGGTCCCCCGACTGACGGGCAGCAGGGATCGAACTTGTGCTGCAGTGGCTGCGGTTTGCTTCACAATGCGTTGCTTAACCCACTGCGCCACCAGGGATGCCCAGTTTTGTTACTTTTAAGAGTGGAAAAATAGAAGAAATACAAGTTCCCATCCAGAATGAAATTCAAGCCCTGGATACTTTTTTTTTAAAAAGACTCATGCATTGATGCATACAAGCACTGGGCTATAGGCCAGAGGTGTAGGGGGTGAGAGGATTCACCAGAGACAGCGTGGGGAGCAGAACAGGCAGATGGACTGAAACACACTGCTGAGGGGAGCAGCGGGGTGAGGCAGGAGAGGTCTGCTGCACCGTGTGGGTCCCCTCCCTGGCCGGGGATCGAACTCGTGCTGCAGTGGCTGCAGTTTGCTTCATAGTGCGGTGCTTAACCCACTGCGCCACCAGGGAGGCCCCCTGGATACTCCTTTTCACACATGCTTTGCGTTCTCTGTAAATGAGAGGTGTTTGAAACAGGGAGCAGGGAGTCAGGTTCGGGATCCTGTTTGCCCGTGACTGCCGTCTCCAGGGGCGTCCACTGCTGCAGGGAGCCTTGTGGCGTGCGGAAGTGCGCTCACGTCGTTGGTGTAGCAACACATGCCCATCTCCTGCTCATTTTGTATTTTCTTGGCATCATTTAGCTGCATGGGAATGTTTGCCCACATCAGCTTCTTATGCTCGCCAGCCGTTTAATCTTACTGACCCTAAGCTGTTGCGACTTTGAGATGTCAGTCGTTGATGAGAGTCCGATCTACTCTATCAGAGTTGAGAATAAGCGACCCTTCCCTTTAGAACGCTTGCTTTCCCACTCAGTTCTCTAGGACAGAGGCTTTTCACCAGTGTTTACACTGTCCCCTTTCTATTCAAATCACAAACCTAATAGAACAACAGAAATAAAAGTAGCTTTCATTGCCCTGGCCTGTCCGGGCACGCAGTCTGCTGGCTTGCAGATGAAAAAGCCCAAGCCTTTATCTCGCCGAAACAGCCTGGAAAATGCAAGATGAAGCAAAAGAACACAGGCTTGTGCAGACCTAGATCCAGGTCTACATGTGGTGCTCCGACGTGTAAAACCCAAAGACCTCAGTTTTCTCACTTGAAAAGAGAGATGATAATTGCTCCCACTTCAGTCGGAGGGTTGAAGGACGAATACATACGAAGCACGTGGTTTTCACCATGGCTGTAACTGCAAGTCCTGGTCTTGGGGAAAAAGCAGGGTCGGGGTGTGGTTACCTCCACCGAGCATTTAACTAGTCGCGTGAGCATGGACTACCTTTGAAATGAATTTCTCAGCTTTAAAACGGGATGCCATTTGTCACACTTTGGTTGCATAGATCAAACTGTCCAGTGAGACGGGATGTGCTCAGCTCCGACACGCCGGGATCCAGGCCCGGGGATCCTGCCCCATAACACCAGCCCCTCTGCAGAGCAGGCCTGTCAGAGGCGCTTGTGGAGTTTACGGTTTGGGCTTTACGAAGTAGCTGAAGGGACACACCTGGGCAGCCTCCTTACAGTAGGCAAGAGAGTCTGTCAGTCAGTTTCCGCTTCCAGAGCCATTGAGAGCAGTTGACCAAAATTATCCTGACATATTTTGTGTTTCGCTTTCGGGGATTAAAACAGCTGAATGGAGAAACGTGGCACTTCCCAGTGTTTCTCTTCTGCTGCAGTGGAGACAGTGTTAGAATCTTAAATAATGGCAAACACTAGAAACCATTAAGCAGCTGTTGTAACGAAACATTTTTGATGCCAGCTTCCTAGAACTTGTGCTGAGTTATCTAAGGACGTGGGGTTGTGCTCCCTGCTCAGCGGTGACACGCGGACCTCCTGTGTGGTCGTCCCTTGCCGTCTCCTCTTCACGCGCCCTGGGTGGACGCGGCGCTACCTGGCCCTGGCCTTCCTCTCAGCGCTGTCAGTCTTGGTTCTGGTGACCAGCTGGAATATTCCTCTGATAGGTTTCCAAGTCCTTGCTCAACCTGGAAATCTTCAAGCACGCTCTGTCTGTCTGGATGCCCCTGGACAACTGAGTTTTACCAGATCCAGAATCGAACCCATCATCTCCCCTGCCCCTTCCACGCCCTCCTCTGCCTCACAGAGCTCTCGCCAGTGGCAGCTGCACTCTGTCTCGGCCACCCAGCAACCTGGCCATCATCCCACACCAGAGTTTCTCCACCTCAAAAGGGACACTTGGGGCTGGGTAATCTTTGGGGGGACCATCCTGTGCACTGGCAGGTGTTCAGCATCGCAGCCTCTGCCCACTGGATGCCAGCTGCACCAGGCCCCTCAGTGATGACATTCACGTATGTTCCACAGTTGTCAGATGTCCCTGGGTGGAGGTGGGGACCATCCTGTAGGAGATGACTGTCTGCACTTATTTTTCCTCTCACCTTCCTCATGTGCATTTTGATACAGCTTCCAGAATAGCTTCCTGAGATTTTATCTTCCCTCTTTGTCTTTCCTTGCTTGTGCCTCAGTTCACGTGCTTCCATCTTTCCTGACCGATCATCTAGTACTGGTGTTCCAAAGACACCGCCTTACTGATGACCTGCCCCGCCTGAGGTACCGGGCTTGGTGCTTAGGGAGTCACACAATCCTTACCACAGACTTACAGTAGGTCTCCTGTTGCAAGCAGCTCAAACCAGTTTAAACCTTTAAACCAAGAGGAACTTACTGGCCTAAAGGAACTTCCTTTACTAGGAAGCCCGTGCCCCACCCTTCTCTGCTTCTGCAGGCTGTGCTTGCTTGGGCTTTGCTGCATCTGCAGGCCCGCCAGGCCCCTGGCAGCTCCTCCCCTGCAGCCAGAGGGTGCCAGCGGGAGAACCTTGGCAGCGATTCACGCGAAAGACCCCTACCTCCAGCAGAAATGTACAGGGAGATTTCTGCATTTTGTCAGGGAAACTGAGGCTCTGGGGGGAGAGCCCAAGGTCACCTTGTGAGTGAGCAGTGGGGTCGGTCACGCTCCCAAGCTCGCTCTTAGCATGTGCTACCTCCTGACTCACCTGCCCCTTGTCTGTTTCTTCTGCTGTCAGGTAGCTTCCTTACTTAAGCTAGCATCCTGTCTGGGGCATTCTGAGGAGCAGGGGTGAGAAGGAGGGAACCACAGTGGATTGGGATGGAGGACTACTGGTGCTTTGGTGGGAGAGCTACAGGTTTCTACACCAACAGGGCAAAATCCTACACGGGCAAATTCCTAAGGAGGATGTAACACAATGGTACTTTCATTAAAAGAATTAATTAAAAGTAAACAAAGAAGTTGGCTTTCTAACATGTAAATTTGCTTGTTTAATTACCTTGCCTACTAGATTTCCTGGGTGGCTCCTCACCAAATTTAGCCTGAAAGACAAAGCCCTTTGTGTTGACCCTGCTTATCTTCCTTCCACTCAGCTAGATTCATCTCTGTCCTCTCCCCAGCTGGCCTCAAGACTGCAGCCACCCCCTGCTACGCAACTTGATGCTTTTGCATTTTTCCCCCCAGGGAAGCTGTCGGGTCTCTGGGGAACTAGCAGACCTGACCTGTGTTTGAATCTCAGCCCTTTGCCTGCTTGCCCTGTGCCCTTGGACCTGCCCGGCCGCCCTCCCACGCGGCCCCCTCGCTGGAGCTGTTCTTGAGGAGCGGAGGTGCTGGCCAGAGAGGCCTTGCAGGGTCCGTAGCACCTGTGTGCTGTCACCGTTCCTTCCGTAGCCGCCGTGGCTGCTGCTGGGCACGCTTTCATGAGTGCCCCCGCTACCAGCATGTATTATTTTTTAAAAGCATACCTTTGGGAGCAGATTAGCTTAGAGTTTTTATGGCCTTTGGGTATGGACAGAGGCCAAGGCTGTGGTCTCTGTCCTGGGTTTCGACATGCTCCCAGCTCCATCAGCCTCTCGCAGCTGCAGCTCTGCTCCTGCCTGCATGGCAGCTGGGTGTTTCTCCTTTCTTTCCTGACTAGCCCTTATCTGTGCTGTCAGGGCCGACAGGGTGGCCGTCAGCCATGGGCGGCTACTGAACATTTGCAATGTTCCTGGTGTGACTGACGCCTCCATTTTAATTCACTCTAGTTGTGGACTTGGCCACATGTGGCCCACAGCCACCCTGCCGGACGGCTGGGGTGTTAACTTAATAGTGGCTCGGCCCTTCCTATGAACGAGACGTTCTGTCTTCCCTCATTTGTAACATACTCTCCTTCCTCTCTGTTACGTACCTGGTGCATCTGAAGTATGAGCGTGTCTTAAAGTCGAGTGCAGTACTGAACGCCACTCATCTGCAGACTCTAAAACAGTGGGTTTTATGTCACGTGTGTGTGGTTCATCGCGTGAAGACCCATCCTGCAAGGAGACCCGGGGGGAGGTGTGTGCTGAGGAGGCAGCACCCCGAATCTGCAAGGTCACCGCAGGGCTGGGAAGAAGGAGGTGACAAGTTGTTTCCTGACCTGGACAGGCTGGCACGGAGGCTTTGCTGGGCCTCGAAGCGCCTTGGATGTAGGCTAAGGCGAGGAGGCTGGCTTTCAGACGCCACGGAGCAACCCAAAGCAAGCAGAGGGCATGTTTGGGCTTTCATAGAGGTGGCGCTGGCTGCTTCGCGAAGACGTGTTACGAGGGTGGCAGGACTGGGCGGTGGCACGGAACCAGGCTGAGAGCCGCAGCGGCCTGCCGCCTGCAGGACAAGAGCGAGAGCGAGGTGGGCTGGCAAATGGCGGGCGGGAAAGAGCCATCTCTTAGTAAGACTTCCTTATTTGGAGACATCTTTATCCATCCCGCTGCTCCTAAGCTGCTCTATAGGAATAGCTGGCCCAGGCCGACTGAGACGCCTTGCTCATTAATCTCTCTCTCAATGTGGAGAAAAGAACTCGCGATTCATATGACAAAATGAAAAGTTAAAAACAAAAACGTGGAATAAAGCAGGTCTCCCTCGGAGCTCCTGGCTTTCAGTGTTTGCCTTTCATCGGGATGTTTCTCAGTAACGATTTTCTACAGAAGTGACTTGTTTTGATTAGATGAGACACATCCCTAAAGAGCATTTAGCTGGTTTGTCAATCCCGAGACAATGCGTTTTCTTCCTTCCCCTTTAACATCTTTGAAATGAGGGTGCCTGTCAATCGGCGAGACTTAGCATCCAGTCAGTTTAGCGCGGGTTTTCTCAGCGGTGCGCACAGTCTCTGCCTGTGACAGTCACCGGGTCTGCAGCCAGCGTGATTGTGCCTTTGTCGGGAAAGAACAGGGATGGGGGGGACGTTTGCTCAGGTACATTTTGTGCATAGTTTATTGGCTATTAAGAAATGGTTCATTCGCTCCAAGTCCATCCCCCTCTGTTCCGTTTTTTTGTAATGGTAAAGGCTTTCTGGTTACCACCTGGCTCTCTGAGGCAGGGCTTGAGGGGGGTGTGAGAGGGTGGCTGCAGGACAGAGAAAGAAGGAAGAAGAACCGCTTCTTCCCACAAGGGCCACTTAGGCTATCCTTCCTCCAGCACCAGCAGCTTTGCCTGTCTGTAATGCAATGCCGTCTGTAATGCGAAATCCGTTCTTCCAGGTTTTCCCAATACTTGCAGGACCAGCTTTGCCACCCCTCCCCCCCAGACATTGGCAGCCAAATCTAAGCCCCCCAACCCAGAGGCCCTGAGGGGGTGGGGGGCTCCCAGAAGCCCTTTCCCATTGTCCCACCCTGGGGCAGCTGCTTCCTCTGAATTCCTTAGTGTGCACCCCCCTCCCCTGGGACTAGTTAGTAACTTCTTACCTGGTGAACGACTCCGCCTCACTGGTTCAGTGCCTTCCTGGACGGCTGTGACCTTTTGGTAATAAAAACCTGAGATTCCGCTGCCCAGACACTCCCTGCAGATCCCCACGCTCTAAGGAAGAAAGAAGAAAATTCTTCACTGGACTGTGGGTGGGCTGGCACGTTCCTGCCCTAATCTCACCTTGCACTTAACTTCCCTCTGTCTCCCTGACCAGCCCCCTGTCTTCTTTCAGTTCAGCAACCAGATTTCTGCACCTCCCCCCGCCCTTCCCTTATCCTCACTTTAATTGTAAGCAGTGACCTGTAAGTAGTGACCTCCGGCCCCACACCTCTGCCCCTTCCCGCACTGCCCAGCTCCTCAGCCTCTCCCGAGTGCTTCTCTGGAGCCACACACCATCAGCCCGCAGGTCCTGTCTGCCTTGTCCATCTGTCTTTTCTTGTTCCTTCCTGCACTGCTGAGTGCTGGCGTCTGGCACGTGGCACATGCGTGCTCAAGTGAGTCCACGTGGGGTGAACCGCAGACGGGACCCACCGGGCCGCTGGATGATGGATCTCTTGATAGTGGACTGGTTTTTGTTATAATCTAAAAATTGGGGGGGAACGCCTCTCTCTGTGCATTAAATACTGAGGAACAGAACCATGGCGGGAAGTAACTTACTTTACTGGAAGTGGTGTGTGTCTTGAAGTCCTCCTTCTGCAATGGTCAGATGAAAAGACAGAATGTGAGAACCTTGAGGCCTAATTGTTACAGTGGCCTTGTTGGGGTTCGGATGTTAGAGTCTAGTGAGCAGTGTCCTTGGGTTTATTACGGAAAAAGACATTTGCGTAGACACAGCAGGCAGAGGCCGTGCTTGAAAGGGAGGAGATGGGCCGGCAGAGACACAGGCTCCCAGTTTCGGCAAGCGCCGCGTTTTGCCAGGTAGAAGGGGGTGTCTGCACAGTGTCCTTTGGGTTGGGGTGTTCATTCCATCGTGGAATTCTGTCTCTGTGGAATCTGTCCCTCCTGAGGGCTGGCCGGTCACTCTGTGAGGACACCGCTGGCCTTGTCTGTGCTGACAGATGTTTCCTAGGCAGTTTAAAGACGCATCAATCATTTCTGCCTCCGCCTCTGGCTTTTGCCTGGAGACGCTTCCATCCTAAATTGTCTCCGCTAAGCCTCCATCAGTTATGTTATTGCCACCTTGCCTTAAAGAGCTCACTGGAACTTCTCCTGCTCTCTAGCCTTACGTCACCATTCGACTCTCACTGGAGGTTTTGCTACAGCATGAACTGAGCGTGTGACCCTCTGCAGCTGAGCCTCCGCCGTCCCCTCCTCCGAGTCTCGCCTGGCTCTGGTCACGTGGGCCCAAGCCCCAGCCCGAGCGGGTGTGCGGACACGTGTCCCTTCTGGGGCCCAGCGCCCCTTCACAACATTCCTTCTGACCACGAAGCATTTCCTTCATTGCTTCTTGTCTTCCCTCGTGGTGTTACTGGCATCAGCCTCTTAACGGTGAATGTAAAGAAGTAGGGACTGGTTCTTGAGCGCTCCCAGATTATTCTTTTGTGGAAATCGGGTTTTAGCCATTCTCTGAAATCACCGCTAAGTGTGGGGCTGAGAGGAAGCCAGCAGCCAGTTCCCGTGGCGGGACCCTGAGCCGCTGAGCAGCTGCCCACAGCTGTGAGCCCAGGGGATGTCGGGAGCAGTGAGGGCTGTGCACCTACTGTGTGCAGAGCAGCTCTGGGTGAGCACACAGTGTGGCTGCCTTAAGGAATCCTTCCCGAGTCCTTCCTCCAGAGCTTGCTTCCAAGTCAGGGCTGCTTCAGAAAGGCAGGCAGGGCAGACCCTGGCAGGCGTCCTAGCACAGGTGCGGCCGGAAGTGGCGTCTGTGAGCGGGGCGTGAGGGGTGTTGCTGGCACAGGAACCGGCCTGCGAGACAGCCGCTTTGAGGGGGACGGAGGGAACCTCGTCTAGGTAAGATCGCGGCCTCCTGATTTTTTGTTTACATAGCTGATAAGTTATGGCTGCTCCTTCCAAGGTGCCTCAACCCTGCCTTGGAGACAGGGCCTGGTCTGACAAACCCGCAGTGCACTTCAGTACTCAGTAACCTGAAGGCTGGGAATTCTCAGCAGGTCTGCCAGGAAGGACAGAGTGAGAGTCCTAAGTCAGCTGCCAGAGAGCTGCATGTCGGCCCCTCCATGTTGGTTTGCTGAAAGCCTTTCCTGCCCGGCTGGTCAGAGGAGACAGAGGTGGCGGTGAGGTCTGGTAACGGGATGAAGCTGTGCTCAGGGAGGCATGACAACGGAATGTGGGGTGTACATTTAAGGCCAAGCTTGAGGAGCAACAGGCTTAAACCAGACTGCCTAGGCCGCAGGTCACCTGTCTCTGTCTTCAGGCCCACCTGGGGTACCCACAGAGAGCTAAATTGCTATTCCAAGCCCTCAACGAACCTTAATTGATACAGTCACCCCATTGTGTAGAAATGGCTTGTTCCCCCACTTCCCCTCACTGGGCGGCCAGCTGAGCCTCTCGAGGGCAGGGTCTGTGTCTGTTTACTGCGCTGTGTCCCCAGAGCCACCTACCACTTAGGAGGTGGACAGTTTGCTTAGGAGAATGAGTAAGTGCTCTGGGCTTTCAGGAATCCTTCCCTTGGATCTAACGGGAAGACTGGAGGAAGTGAGAGAGGGTGGAGGAACTTCAGCAGATGGAAACAATAGATGAAGGAACAAGAAAGCCATTTCTGGAGGTGGGGAGAACCTAAGCCAAGGTCTGGGCTTGGCATGTGGGCAGGGGCCCAGCAGGGAGGAAAGTAAGAGCCCGGCAGACGTCAGCCCTGTGGTGCTGTTGGGCCTTCCCCCTGCTCACCGCCCCGTCCCCGAGGCCTGTCCCTGCGGCCTACACAGCCTGCCTCACACCCAGCACATGGTTCCCAGCATGAGCCTTTCAGGCTGGTTTTCCTCCTTCCCGAGTCACTCTCTCCCAGATGGCTCTTTCAACGCTCACCCTCAGATGTCACCTCCTCAGAAACTTTCCTCACCTTAACCAAAGCCATGCTTTTCCTCTGTGTCCTGTTACTGTGCCTGGTTTATGTTCTTCATAGAGTAGACACTGCTGAGGTGACGTTACCCCTCAGCCTGCTGCTTTAGTGCCTGTTCTCCTTCACTGCAATGGAAGCACATTCTGCCTTTTTCTCCTCTCCCTTGAGGACCTGGAACAAGGTTTGGCCCACCAGGTGCTCTGGGTCAGGGAGCACGGGGGAGGAGTAGGTCTGAGCACAGCAGAGACCCCCGTGTTTAAACAAATCACCTGTAAGTCTAGGAAGTTCGTCCGTGACAAATGAGGAGGCGCTTAAGGGACTGGCAGGCTGGGTCAGCGGGCTGCTTGGGGAAGAGGAAGGCCGGCCTTGGTGCATGCTCCGCCTGCCTGGCTAGGCGCTCGGCCTCCTGCACCCAGCATCTGTGCGGGTCACTCGTGGCTGTGGCGTGGGCAGTAGGAAGCCTCGACGGAGGACTCAGGGCGCGGCAGTGGGTGAGCTGGGGAGTGCTCTCCTCTCCTTTCGAGGAGTGGAGTTTGATTCCCCACCCACCACCCTTCCTGGTTCCCACCACAGAGAGCCTGTCACAGGCCTTGGTGACTTGGAAGGGGGGGACACGCAGGTCGCAGGGGTGGCTGTGCACACGCACTGCTGTCGTTCAGTGTTTGCTTAAATCATTTGATCTTAGTGGGGATTTTTTTATCTTTTAGTGGCACCTTTACATTTAGGTTCTCAGTGCTTCCTTTCCCTTCTCCTTTCAACTCTTTTTTTTTTTTTTAAGCAAAAGGTGCAAACAGAGCAGCGGGAAGCTCAGCTGTGGAGAGGCGCCTCGGCCAGCAGAACTGGCAGACATTGTGAATGCGCTTGCCTTCCTCGCTTTCCTTTCCCTTTTAAAGCCTTTGTTTTTGGAAAAAGGAAATTGGTGTATCTGGAGCGCTGTTGTTAGCTTTTCAAGACTGGACTCGTTGATCTAATTCGGTAAGAGCCAGAGTGCGTCCAATAAAATGTGTGAAAAAGGTAGCGCTCAAGCAGACACGTGGGGACACAGACAACCGGAAATGGCAACTCCCGAGCTCCACAGTTTTCCTGGTGGCGGCCGTGTCCCTCTGAAGTGCTCCGTCCCCTCCCTCTGTCTCCTTGTTGGGTGTCCCCATTCCTGAGCCACAGCGGTGCTGGCGTCCTTCCCTTCGGGCGGTGTCACTTCCTTCAGGTGTGTGTGTTAGGGGACCGTGCTGCTTACCTGCACCCCTCAGACATCTCGCATGTCTGGCCGGTGTGTCGGGCCGTGATCCTGCTCCACTGGGTGCTCCAGTTGTCTGCCGTGGAGGTGGCCCGGTGTGGTGAGGCTGCCGGCTACCTCCAACCCGCTTCGCTGACTCCTGCTCTCTGCCTTTCTGCTCCCTTGCGCCAAGGCTCCCCCTGGACATTCTGCCCAAGCCTGTCCTTATTCCGGTGTCCGTCCTGTGTGCTACAACTAGGTGGTGGTGGTGAGTGTGGAGTTCGTTCCCGGGGTGGTGTACTTGAAGGACTCTAATGGACAGTGTGCTAAAGTTGGGGTGTCCTGACCCTCCATCTCAAGGTATAGCCCAGAGGCGGGATGACTCACACCAGATAACTGGGTATCTCCAACCCTAGAAGTGGCAGCAACAGCACTTTTTATTAGATTTAATTGTATTTGACATCATTTGTAAGTACAGTTTTTTTAAAGATTTATTTATGTATGCATGCAAGAACTGGGGTATAGACCAGAGGTGTGGGGGGGGTGAGAGGAGTCACCAGAGACAGAGCGGGGAGCAGAACAGGCAGATCTACTGAAACACAGGAGAGGTCTGCTGTGCCCTGTGGGTCCCCTCCCTGGCCAGGGATCGAACTTGTGCTGCTGTGCCGTGGATGCTTCATAGTGCGGCGCTCAACCCGCTGCGCCACCAGGGAGGCCGGCAACAGTACATTCTTTGGAGTCTCCCCTATCTCCTACAGTTTCTGTCCTCACATACACCCCAGCTGCTGCATGGAGGTAAAGGCAGGGCGCCCCAAAACCTCCTCATTGCCGCTTGCTCCTTACTGCTGGGGAGGCTTTCATCCCAGCATGGCCAAGCCGGACAGCCCGTGTCAACGGGTCTGGTGGACAGTCAGCACCGGGTGGCACTGCCCAAAGGCAGGGGGGTGTGGAAGTGACAGAGGGGAATCACGCAGGTCCTGGAAGGCCTCGGTAGAAGTCAGAAGAAAGGAGGGGAATTTGTGTGGTGTGGGGGCTGAGGAGGCACAGAGGAATGGGGCCTGTCAGGGAGGAACTGGGGCTGCAGCGATGCCTGCACCATGTGGTCAACTTCCAGATGCATCTCCATTGCGTACTCAAATAAAATACATTCTTTATTTCAGTAAAACTGTTTTTTTTTTTTTTTAAAAAGATTGATTTATTTATGCATGCAAGAACTTGAGTACAGGCCAGAGATGCAGGGGCTTAGAGGAGTCACCAGAGACAGAGCGGGGAGCAGAACAGGCAGATGGACTGAAACACACAGCTGAGGGGAGCAGCGGGAAGGCAGGAGAGGTCTGCTGCACCCTGTGGGTCCCCTCCTTGACTGGGGATCGAACTGGTGCTGCAGTGGCTGTGGATGCTTCACAGTGCAGTGCTTAGCCCCTTGTGCCACCAGGAAAGCCTCTGAAACCTTTTATTTTGAAATAATTATAGATTCATATTCAGTTGTTGAAAAATAATATAGAGGGAAAGGTTGTAAGAGATACGGTCTCATGTACGCTTTACCCAGTTTCCCCCGCGGGACTATCTTACTGTGTTACCTTTTGTACATTGCATTCATCTGGTCAAAAAGGAGGGCCTGTACAACTGTAAACCACCGGGCTTTTCCTGCTCTGACTGACACAGTAGAATGACCAGTTTCTGAGGTTTCCAGGCAGTCTGTTCACATGTGAAGGACCACACACAAGCTCCTCCCCTTCTCACAGCATGAGCACAGAAAGGGTGCATCTTGGCGTGTTGCTGTTTAAACTTATTTTTTATTTTTTGTTCTTTCTGCTGTTTAAATTTAGTGAAATGTGTGAAGGTCTGTCTTCATGACTACATAAAAAGTTTCCTTTTATAATAGTACAGTATTTGCTCATATGGATGCACTGTAATTATTTAGCCAGTCTCCTACTTGGTGGACTCTCTAGTCTCTTGCGTTGCACGTGTCATTGCAGTGAATGTCTTCTACATATGTAAAGTTTCCACTTCCGTAGCGACTTCCCCCGTGTTCCTAGAAGCGAGACAGCTGGGCCAGAGACTGGGGTGCACCTTACTTTGGATGGAAAACTGTCAGATTGTCCCAGACAGAAATTGTATCAATGTATGTTCTCACTGGCAAAATGGAAATGAATGCCTTTTACTCAGGTACCATTGACAGACTGTGTTTGTCTTTTTTTTTTTTTTTTTTGAGATTGATTTATTTGTGCACACAAGAGTTGGGGTACAGGCCAGAGGTGCGGGAG